>CM060256.1:39467772-39842772 GCA_030684275.1 Acipenser oxyrinchus oxyrinchus | reverse complement strand
ATATGCCTACAAAATCCTGACTTTGTGCAAGTGTACCTAGAAGAATTGATGCTGTTTTGAAGGCAAAGGGTGGTCACACCAAATATGGATTTGATTTAGATTTTTCTTCTGTTCACTCACTTTGCATTTAGTTAATTGATAAATATAATCTATTAACATGTCTATTTTGAAAGCATTCTTACTTTACAGCATTTTTTCACACCTGCCTAAAACTTTTGCACAGTACTGTATATATATATATATATATATATATATATATATATATATATATATATATATATATACAGTACTGTGCAAAAGTTTTAGGCAGGTGTGAAAAAATGCTGTAAAGTAAGAATGCTTTCAAAAATAGACATGTTAATAGATTATATTTATCAATTAACTAAATGCAAAGTGAGTGAACAGAAGAAAAATCTAAATCAAATCCATATTTGGTGTGACAACCCTTTGCCTTCAAAACAGCATCAATTCTTCTAGGTACACTTGCACAAAGTCAGGATTTTGTAGGCATATAGTCAGGTGTATGATTAAACAATTATACCAAACAGGTGCTAATGATCATCAATTCAATATGTAGGTTGAAACACAATCATTAACTGAAACAGAAACAGCTGTGTAGGAGGAATAAAACTGGGTGAGGAACAGCCAAACTCAGCTAACAAGGTGAGGTTGCTGAAGACAGTTTACTGTCAAAAGTCATACACCATGGCAAGACTGAGCACAGCAACAAGACACAAGGTAGTTATACTGCATCAGCAAGGTCTCTCCCAGGCAGAAATTTCAAGGCAGACAGGGTTTCCTGATGTGCTGTCTAAGCTCTTTGAAGAAGCTCAAAGAAACGGGCAACGCTTGAGGACCGTGAGACGAGTGGTCGGCCAAGGAAACTTACTGCAGCAGATGAAAGACACATCATGCTTACTTACCTTCGCGAATCGGAAGATGTCCAGCAGTGCCATCAGCTCAGAACTGGCAGAAAACAGTGGGACCCTGGTACACCCATCTACTGTCCGGAGAAGTCTGGTCAGAAGTGGCCTTCATGGAAGACTTGCGCCAAAAAGCCATACCTCCGACGTGGAAACAAGGCCAAGCGACTCAACTATGCACGAAAACACAGGAACTGGGGTGCAGAAAATGGCAGCAGGTGCTCTGTACTGATGAGTCAAAATTTGAAATATTTGGCTGTAGCAGAAGGCAGTTTGTTCACCGAAGGGCTGGAGAGCGCATACCTAATGAGTGTCTGCAGGCAACAGTGAAGCATGGTGGAGGTTCCTTGCAAGTTTGGGGCTGCATTTCTGCAAATGGAGTTGGGGATTTGGTCAGAATTAATGGTCTCCTCAATGCTGAGAAGTACAGGCAGATACTTATCCATCATGCAATACCATCAGGGAGGCATCTGATTGGCCCCAAATTTATTCTGCAGCATGACAACGACCCCAAACATACAGCTTAAAGTCATTAAGAACTATCTTCAGCGTAAAGAAGAACAAGGAGTCCTGGAAGTGATGGTATGGCCCCACAGAGCCCTGATCTCAACATCATCGAGTCTGTCTGGGATTACATGAAGAGAGAGAAGCAGCTGAGGCTGCCTAAATCCACAGAAGAACTGTGGTTAGTTCTCCAAGATGTTTGGGCCAACCTACCTGCCGAAGTTCCTTCAAAAACTGTGTGCAAGTGTACCTAGAAGAATTGATGCTTGATGCTGTTTTGAAGGCAAAGGGTGGTCACACCAAATATGGATTTGATTTAGATTTTTCTTCTGTTCACTCACTTTGCATTTAGTTAATTGATAAATATAATCTATTAACATGTCTATTTTGAAAGCATTCTTACTTTACAGCATTTTTCACATTCTGCCTAAAACTTTTGCACAGTACTGTATATATATATATACATATATATATATATATATATATATATATATATATATATATATATATATATATATATATATATATATATATATATATATATATACACATACACTACCGTTCAAAAGTTTGGGGTCACTTAGAAATTTCCTTGTTTTTGAAAGAAAATCAAATTTTTTGTCCATTAAAATAACATCAAATTGATCAGAAATACAGTGTAGACATTGTTAATGTTGTAAATGACTATTGTAGCTGGAAACGGCTGATTTGTAAAGGAATATCTACAGAGGCCCATTATCAGCAACCATCAGTCCTGTGTTCCAATGGCACGTTGTGTTTGCTAATCCAAGTTTATCATTTTAAAAGGCTAATTGATCATTAGAAAACCCTTTTGCAATTATGTTAGCACAGATGAAAACTGCTGTGCCGATTAAAGAAGCAATAAAACTGGCCTTCTTTAGACTAGTTGAGTATCTGGAGCATCAGCAATTGTGGGTTCGATTACAGGCTCAAAATGGCCAGAAACAAAGAACTTTCTTCTGAAACTCGTCAGTCTATTCTTGTTCTGAGAAATGAAGGCTATTCCATGCGAGAAATTGCCAAGAAACTGAAGATCTGTGTACTACTCCCTTCACAGAACAGTGCAAACTGGCTCTAACCAGAATAGAAAGAGGAGTGGGAGGCCCCGGTGCACAACTGAGCAAGAGGACAAATACATTAGAGTGTCTAGTTTGAGAAACAGACGCCTCACAGGTCCTCAACTGGCAGCTTCATTAAATAGTACCCGCAAAACACCAGTCTCAACGTCAACAGTGAAGAGGCGACTCCGGGATGCTGGTCTTCTAGGCAGAGTTGCAAAGAAAAAGCCATATCTCAGACTGGCCAATAAAAAGAAAAGATTAAGATGGGCAAAAGAACACAGACACTGGACAGAGGAAGATTGGAAAAAGTGTTATGGACAGATCGAATCTAAGTTTGAGGTGTTCGATCACAAAGAAGAACATTCGTGAGACGAGACCAAATGAAAAGATGCTGGAGGAGTGCTTGATGCCATCTGTCAAGCATGGTGGAGGCAATGTGATGGTCTGGGGGTGCTTTGGTGGTGGTAAAGTGGGAGATTTGTACAGGGTAAAAGGGATCTTGAAGAAGGAAGGCTATCACTCCATTTTGCAACGCCATGCCATACCCTGTGGACGGCGCTTGATTGGAGCCAATTTCCTCCTACAACAGGACAATGACCCAAAGCACAGCTCCAAACTATGCAAGAACTATTTAGGGAAGAAGCAGTCAGCTGGTATTCTGTCTATAATAGAGTGGCCAGCACAGTCACCGGATCTCAACCCTATTGAGCTGTTGTGGGAGCAGCTTGACCGTATGGTACGTAAGAAGTGCCCATCAAGCCAATCCAACTTGTGGGAGGTGCTTCAAGAAGCATGGGGTGAAATCTTTTCAGATTACCTCAACAAATTGACAACTAGAATGCCAAAGGTCTGCAAGACTGTAATTGCTGCAAATGGAGGATTCTTTGACGAAAGCAAAGTTAGATGGACACAATTATTATTTCAATTAAAAATCATTATTTCTAACCTTGTTAATGACTATATTTCCTATTCAAACTCATTTCATGTATGTTTTCATGGAAAACAAGGAAATTTCTAAGTGACCCCAAACTTTTGAACGGTAGTATATATATATATATATATATATATATATATATATATATATATATATATATATATATATATATATATATATATATATATATATATATTTGTGTATGACTGTTCATTACCTTTCGCTGTCACAACGCATTTCTGCAGAGTGGATTTTTTTTTTTTTTGGTAATATACAAAATTCGATGAAAAGACGAGAGGCAGCGATGCGCTCTGCCTTTCCCTACCACTGAACTTGAACGTAAGCCGCTCTACTCAGTCGCGCAAGCGCGGTCCAACCTTATAGTCTCAGCAATGAGTGAGAAAAGCACAGCGTCGCTGCCTTTAAACTACACTCATTCCATCGCACTGTTAATATTGACGCATGCGTTTTTGCGGAAAAAAATGCTGTGGGAACAACTGTTTGAAAGGCACAGACCTTCTCTGCCTTTGGGGGCGTGTCCTTGAGTTACCGCTCTTAAACCAACCAAGCTATGCTAGTAAGTCTAACATCAACCGATCCGAAAATGAAAAACGTTATATGTCATCTTAAACGCATCAAAACCCACAGCCGGAATCGGACCGATCAAGAGCGGCGCTCACCCCTGGCGCTTATTTCAATTGAAAAGGAAAGACTTTGCAAATGTTTAAAGAACGGTAACAGGTTAACTGTAGATTTGGGCATTTATATAAAAACACTAATAGTATGAATTAAATCAGTGTGTACGCTTAACAGTACATTCTTTTGTGGACAATAATAACCATCAATTTGACATTGAGGTCAGATAATAATAAAGTAGGTATTGAAATTCAGTGCCACCTGTCGGTTGAATCGTGTAATTACATCGGGGTTTTCGTTGAGCTGCGTCAATACCAGTCTCGTTCCCAACCGTGCATAATTATAGTTCTGCTCTCTATAAGCCTGCCAATCGAATCTATGTAAATTGGGGTGTGAGGCTGGCCAGTGCCTACCCAACCACTGACCTCACCGCACCTTACTGGTATTCGCATAACAAATCGGTAAATGTTCATAAGTTAATTCTTAGTCAAGGTTCTGCCTATAGAAAAAAGTACCGGAATTGTGTACCAAATACAACAATTACATTTTATTAATAACGGTCAAATACAAGCACACCTGTGCCAAATAACAATTACATCATGCAGATAATAAATAGCAAAAACTGAGCACAATAGAAAAGCCATTTGGGCGACTCCCCGTGTAGTTTCAGGAATACTTCGCAATTCTGCAGTGGTCCGATGCCCTTATAGAACGAAAATCTATTTAAATATATTGAGAAATATAATGTAGTGTATTACAACATGTATTATACAATATATGCCAATATACACTGTATTTAAATATATTTTCGTTCCTTAAGAGTCGCTACTCACCAGCTAAACAGAAATGAAGACAAGACATTAAAGTGCCTTTTTCTACCCACTAGATATCACTGTTGCCAAACGAATCATGATAGCACCATAATGCAGTAGACAGGGTAAACAAATACACAGATACACACACACACCGCACAGTGCAGCTGTGAACACAGATACACACACACACACACCGCACAATGCAGCTGTGAACACAGATACACACACACCGCACAGTGCAGCTGTGAACACAGATACACACACACACACACCGCACAGTGCAGCTGTGAACACAGATAAACACACACCGCACAGTGCAGCTGTGAACACAGATACACACACACACCGCACAGTGCAGCTGTGAACACAGATACACACACACACCGCACAATGCAGCTGTGAACACAGATACACACACACACACCGCACAGTGCAGCTGTGAACACAGATACACACACACACACACCGCACAGTGCAGCTGTGAACACAGATACACACACACCGCACAGGGCAGCTGTGAACACAGATACACACACACACCGCACAGTGCAGCTGTGAACACAGATACACACACACACCGCACAGTGCAGCTGTGAACACAGATACACACACACACACACCGCACAGTGCAGCTGTGAACACAGATACACACACACACCGCACAGTGCAGCTGTGAACACAGATACACACACCGCACAGTGCAGCTGTGAACACAGATACACACACACACCGCACAGTGCAGCTGTGAACACAGATACACACACACACCGCACAGTGCAGCTGTGAACACAGATACACACACACACCGCACAGTGCAGCTGTGAACACAGATACACACACACACCGCACAGTGCAGCTGTGAACACAGATACACACACACACCGCACAGTGCAGCTGTGAACACAGATACACACACACACACACCGCACAGTGCAGCTGTGAACACAGATACACACACACACCGCACAGTGCAGCTGTGAACACAGATACACACACACACCGCACAGTGCAGCTGTGAACACAGATACACACACACACCGCACAGTGCAGCTGTGAACACAGATACACACACACACCGCACAGTGCAGCTGTGAACACAGATACACACACACACCGCACAGTGCAGCTGTGAACACAGATACACACACCGCACAGTGCAGCTGTGAACACAGATACACACACACACCGCACAGTGCAGCTGTGAACACAGATACACACACACACCGCACAGTGCAGCTGTGAACACAGATACACACACACACCGCACAGTGCAGCTGTGAACACAGATACACACACACACCGCACAGTGCAGCTGTGAACACAGATACACACACACACCGCACAGTGCAGCTGTGAACACAGATACACACACACACACACCGCACAGTGCAGCTGTGAACACAGATACACACACACACCGCACAGTGCAGCTGTGAACACAGATACACACACACACCGCACAGTGCAGCTGTGAACACAGATACACACACACACCGCACAGTGCAGCTGTGAACACAGATACACACACACACACACACACACAACACACATTGTCTGAATGCCCCTTTATCTAATCTCCATTTGTGACCCCTGGTCCTTTTCTTTTTTCAGGTCAAAAAAGTCCACTGGGTCGACACTGTCTATACCTTTTAGGATTTTGAATGTTTGAATCAGATCGCCGCCTAGTCTTCTTTGTTCAAGACTGAATAGATTAAATTCTTTTAGCCTATCTGCATACGACATGCCTTTTAAACCCGGGATAATTCTGGTTGCTCTTCTTTGCACTCTTTCTAGAGCAGTAATATCCTTTTTGTAACTAGGTGACCAGAACTGAACCCAATATTCTAGGTGAGGTCTTACTAATGCATTGTAAAGTTTTAACATTACTTCCCTTGATTTAAATTCAACACTTCTCACAATATATCCGAGCATCTTGTTGGCCTTTTTTATAGCTTCCCCACATTGTCTAGATGAAGACATTTCTGAGTCAACATAAACTCCTAGGTCTTTTTCATAGTTCCCTTCTTCAATTTCAGTATGTCCCATATGATATTTATTATGCACATTTTTATTGCCTGCAGTTATGTAACAGTTGTGATCCTTTTATAAAGCAACGTCTCTTAGAAGATTATTAAAGAACAAGGGCAGCTTGTTGGCTTGGTTAATTTGAGCATTCAAATGAAGTTTCTTAGATGTAGTTTTGTAACATGACCTGTGAACTGGAGTAACGTGTTACCCTCCTTGTATGCACGAATGCTAGCGGTATGGCACAAAGCCCGCCCGCACCCCCTCGCCTGCAGGCACATTGAAGAAGCAGCAGCAGCCGAGCTCTCCGCTGTGCCTCTTCACGGGTAGTAAGCCCTGCCTCGTGACTCGGGCTACTACGCCGCTGCAAGACTCCCCCATCAGTCACAGCATCGAGCACCAGTGCTTCACTGTGCAAGCTGGGCTGGATACCGAGTCAGGGCACTGACTTTAGTAATTTACACAACACATACAGTAACGAAGCAAGAATATGTCTGAAGTTCGGAAATTTACTAAAAGACTGAGCAAACCGGGAACAGCGGCGGAGCTGAGGCAAAGCGTCTGTGAAGCGGTGCGGACCTCTGTTATTGCGGTAAGTATAGTACTAGCAGCCTGATACTACCGTACTGTAAATGACTCTATGTGCAAGCACTGAGGAGACGAGTCCTGCATTATCGATATAGAACCAGCGCCCACGGGCTGCACACAATTAGAACACATCCTGTAATAAATTCAGCATATACTCAATGGATTCTCTAAATATGTTTGGAATCGTTTTTATGATGCAAACTGAGGGTGGTGCAACTTTCACTGAAGTCTTGTCATCAGCCGCAGGGTATCTTTTTATATTGCGAGGTTTCTGATTACTATTTCTCTAATGTACACATAGAGAGATTTGAGGGAATGATTTATTCATGTATTTATTTTAACAAAATGGAGAGCACTTACTGGTATAACAACCATAAAGTAATGAAATTAATCTCGACGCATTGATTTGGTGTAAAGCGTGTCTTCTTTGTCAGCTGGCGAACTTGTCATTTTACCCACAGCTATTTATAATATAATTTCCTTCCCTTAGGCCGAGTACTGCAGTCAGTTTCACTTCTGCAAAGCAATAGACGTAACGTTATTTTCTTTATTTTTCTGATTAATTGATAGAGGGAGATCGTATCATTTGTTTTCCGTGTACAGACTGTTCCATTGTTTCTGTTCAAGGAGGAACACCCGCAGAGTACGCCGCTGCTTCTCGGGTTCATGTTTCTGGATGTTGCCTCATCATTTCAAGGGATGTGATGGAACCAGTTGTGCTTATCGTTTGAACACCGGAGCCGTTTACTTCTACTTTGAACAGCAACATCAATATTTTATTAAAGGAAATAATGGAGAACAAACAACACGTGCATTGTATATGTTTATTTTTTGATCAAAGCCGTCATACTGGACTCTTGTATTTTTGTTGATAATTTATAAAAATTATGTTTATGCGCTTTGAGATACGCGTTTATCGGGGTGGGTTTGCAGATACAGCCTGTTCTGTTCTGTGTGCTTCCTGCCTGCCCGCCTTCTTTACTAATCATACTGAAAGTGTTTTCTGTAGCATTCTTATTGTGACAGGCTGTGTCGCAACAAAGACGATGTGAGGGTGATTGGGGTTTGGCGGTAACACATGGCAACATGTTATAAACATGGCACATATAGCGTAATAGGTTCTCCTCACTGGTAGTCATAAAGTACTACCGGTGTTACTGCGCTTGCTCCTGCATGCCTAAATAACTTCTGCTAAGAAAGCAGGGAAACGCCCATTCAAATCTGATACATTACGCTGTTTTGTGTCGTTTACGTTTTAAATTTAACGTATCATATGTTCCAGTCTTTGACATCGTTTTAATTTAATTTATCATATCTAGAAAAGAAAATAGTATGCAAATGTTTATCATATGCAGTACATTGGGTCTTGTACATTTTTTTACTTGTGCACTTTGCTCTGGCATTGTTTTTTCTTTTAAGAGAAATTGGTTGTCTTTTTCCAGTTTAAGTTTGCAAAAAAAGTTGTATAATTAACAGTAAATATACCTCCATTTGACAATAGCAAAACACCTATCAGATTACACCTGTACCAAAATCTGACAAAGTACCACTCAGTCTGACATTATACCACTTTTTGACATTACACGGGTCAAGTTTTGTACGTGTACCACATTCTGACGACGAACCACTTTCTAACACTACACGGTAATAAAAGGGCATGTCGCCAAACTCTATACAGTAGTGAGCAGAACCACAAAGTGGAATTCTGAATAGAATACATCACCTATTGACCATCTCATCAATGGTTAGCTCCTAAAATTTGGCAAGTACTAAGTCCACCGACAGTAGCAGTTATGTCCTGGGAAAGGGCTGTCAGGCCAGGATTGAGGGTGTGATGCTAACAGTAGGGATCATAGAACATAAGAACATAAGAAAGTTTACAAACGAGAGGAGGTCATTCAGCCCATCTTGCTCGTTTGGTTGTTAATAGCTTATTGATCCCAGAATCTCATCAAGCAGCTTCTTGAAGGATCCCAGGGTGTCAGCTTCAACAACATTCCTGGGGAGTTGGTTCCAGACCCTCACAATTCTCTGTGTAAAAAAATGCCTCCTATTTTCTGTTCAGAACAGTTATGTCCTGGGAAAGGGCTGTCAGGCCAGGATTGAGGGTGTGATGCTAACAGTAGGGATCATAGAACATAAGAACATAAGAAAGTTTACAAATGAGAGGATGACATTCGGCCCATCTTGCTTGTTTGGTTGTTAATAGCTTATTCATCCCAGAATCTCATCAAGCAGCTTCTTGAAGGATCCCAGGGTGTCAGCTTCAACAACATTACTGGGGAGTTGGTTCCAGACCCTCACAATTCTCTGTGTAAAAAAATGCCTCCTATTTTCTGTTCAGAACCCCCCTTTATCTAATCTCCATTTCTGACCCCTGGTACTTGTTTCTTTTTTCAGGTCGAAAAAGTCCCCTGGGTCGACATTGTCAGTACCTTTTAGAATTTTGAATGCTTGAATCAGATCACCGCATAGTCTTCTTTGTTCAAGACTGAATAGATTCAATTCTTTTAGCCTGTCTGTATATGACATGCCTTTTAAACACAGAATAATTCTGGTCGCTCTTCTTTGCACTCTTTCTAGAGCAGCAATATCCTTTTTGTAACAAGGTGACCAGAACTGAACACAATATTCTAGATGAGGTCTTACTAATGCATTGTAAAGTTTTAACATTACTTCCCTTGATTTAAATTCAACACTTTTCACAATATATCCGAGCATCTTGTTGGCCTTTTTTTATAGCTTCCCCACATGAGTCAACATAAACTCCTAGGTCTTTTTCATAGATTCCTTCTTCAATTTCAGTATCTCCCTTATGATATTTATAATACACATTTTTATTGCCTGCGTGCAGTACCTTACACTTTTCTCTATTAAATGTCATTTGCCATGTGTCTGCCCAGTTCTGAATGCTGTCTAGGTTATTTTGAATGACCTTTGTTGCTGCAACAGTGTTTGCCACTCTTCCTATTTTTGTGTCGTCTGCAAATTTAACACGTTCGCTTACTACACCAGAATCTAAATCATTGATGTAATTTAGTCATCTTAGTCAACCTGTATAAAGCTGCTCACTGCATTATAATACACACTGATGTCTGTAAGTATTATTATTATTATTATTATTATTATTATTATTATTATTATTATTATTATTATTTATTTCTTAGCAGACGCCCTTATCCAGGGCGACTTACAATTGTTACAAATTATCACATTATTTTTACATGCAATTACCCATTTATACAGTTGGGTTTTTCCTGGAGCAATCTAGGTAAAGTGCCTTGCTCAAGGGTACAGCAGCAGTGTCCCCCACCTGGGACTGAACCCACGACCCTCTGGTCGTGTAGTCCACCACTTGTAAAATATGCGTATATCCAGAGTGAGATAAGCTCAGTGGACACACTGTGTCCATGGCAATTCTCTCTAAGGCGCTACTTGTTGGCATTCGGGCCAATATTCATTCCCGAGTCTTGTTGCTACCGAGATGTCCCGAACAAGGGACATCATGAGCCAACTGTATGATCTCACTCTGAAAAAGGCTTTACAATCTGCCCTGTGCCCGAGGCTTGGGATACTCTCTATAGTAAATGCCTGTAATATATAAATAATGTAATGAGGATATGTGAGCGGCCGGTTGCCTTCAACATCCTTCCCCTTGATAGACCGAACCTGGCCCCAGAGATTCGTCAGCATAGAGTCATTTTTTTGTTCCCACACTAGGTCAACATCCCGGTCCCAGAATGTCAGTATATCGAGCGGGCCTTGTAGCTTCAGCACTGGGGGTCTTGGTAACCTGCCCCCCCAGTTCACTCTGGATCCCAATCCTCTTCCCTGGTGTATAACAGATCTCGAGCACTCTCCCACCAAACCCCAACCTTGTCATGCATATTCCCTCCCATGTTTCCACCCTTCGCTCTCTCTTTTTGTTTTCTTTGGGCGGAAACAGGAGGGGAACAAATCAGCTTGCAGCAGGAAAATGTTACCAATCGATTCTTCCGCTGCCCCAATGGTCCTACCGGAGACTGCTCCCACCTTTTTATTTATGGCTTTTTCAAAGTGTGGCCAGTCTTGACCTAAAATAACTGGATACGGCAACTTTCTAGCGACCACCACGATTATGCGGCGTGTCTGACTCCCAACAGTCACTTATATTTTAGTGGTGGGATATATCCTGGTTCCCCCATGGATATAGGAGATGACCACTGAACCCAGTGCCCGCCAAGACACCCCCAATGCGTGGGTGCTCACATTACCAACCCGTACATCAACAATGCAAGGTTCCTCCAACCATTACCCCTGGACGCCAGTGTCAGACAGTGCGAGGTCGCCCTATATCATATATATGAAAACAGATGTGTCATATTGTAGTGTATGCAATACATAGCAGAATGGGTATCATATAATGAAAATATATATATATATATATATATATATATATATATATATATATATATATATATATATATATATATATATATCAAATAGTGAAGTTGATCAAACACAGAGCTAAATGGACATATCATATAGCAGTCAGTGGATATAATATAGCAAAATAGATACAGCATATAGTGAAAGAGATAGAACATAGCAAAGGGGATACAATATGTAGCAGAATGGATAGCAAATATAGCAGAATAGATGTACCAAATCCATTTTGCCTTATGTTCCCTGCATTTTGTTATACTTTATATCCATTTTGCTTGGTGTTGTATACATTCACTATGTGCGATACACATTGTTTTAATTTTATTAATTTTTTTACATTTTGACTACTTTTTTAAACTTTTAAACGTTCTGAGAGGTCCATATTGGTACATGGGAAGCCATCTTGAGGCAGGGAATGCAATTTAAAAGTTTAAAAAAGGGGTCAAAATGTAAATAATAATTAAAACAATACACACACCTTACGTAAACAGTTGTTGCAACACAGGGGAACATGGGAACACAATAAAATAAAAAGGGTCTTATGTAGCCTTTAATTCACCTTCAGTTATGGGAACGTCTCAGGCTTGCTCTTTCACCCAGCACAGCTTGGCCCCAGTCAGAACAGCAGCTTGTTTCCAAGATTCTACCTGCAGCTCTACTGCTGTCCGGACCACCCCGAGGAGTGGGGCTGTGTGCAGGTTAACACTGCTGTCCAGACCATCCCGAGGAGCGGGGCTGTGTGCAGGTTAACACTGCTGTCTGGACCACCCCGAAGAGTGGGGCTGTGTGCAGGTTAACACTGCTGTCCAGACCATCCCGAGGAGCGGGGCTGTGTGCAGGTTAACACTGCTGTCTGGACCACCCCGAGGAGTGGGGCTGTGTGCAGGTTAACACTGCTGTCCGGACCACCCCGAGGAGTGGGGCTGTGTGCAGGTTAACACTGCTGTCCGGACCACCCCGAGGAGCGGGGCTGTGTGCAGGTTAACACTGCTGTCCAGACCCCCTGGAGGAGTGGGGCTGTGTGCAGGTTAACACTGCTGTCTGGACCAGCCCGAGGAGTGGGGCTGTGTGCAGGTTAACACTGCTGTCTGGACCAGCCCGAGGAGTGGGGCTGTGTGCAGGTTAACACTGCTGTCCGGACCACCCCGAGGAGTTGGGCTGTGCAGGTGCTGCTGCTGGCAGAGCCCTGTCTCTCCACCTCATCTTTCCTTCTAATCCTAATAGGTTTCGAGTTTTGAGGAATGTTTTAGATCATTGTCTTGCTACAGGACAAACCTGTCAAAATGACTGGAGCGGTCAGTGTTGGATTACCTTTTAAAACATATCTGGTACTGTACTGGATACCAGTGTGAATAGCCTTGGTCTGTTACAAACATATTACCTAATTCACACAAATCCCCAAAATACATCATTAGAACAAGTACTGTAGAGGAAGCAAGAAAAGAAGAATATGTCACTACCAGGCATATAAATTTACAGCAGTTTAGGATATTACTGTTTGGGTTGAGATTATTTCCCCTATTTGTTTGCAAATACTTTACTACAACAATGCACTATAGAAAGCATTGCTAATTATAGCTCTACATTATAAATTTCAAATGTACATTTCAGTTGTTCACTATGAAATATGCAGTAGTATTAGCCTTGCAAGCCCCTGTCACAACAGCAGCCTGGGATGTCTAAGGTAAGCAGCCTAGCTGACAGAATTTCTGATGCAGTTCTTTTTGCAGAGTTGTGGTTTGTGGTTAGCTCCCCGCCCAAAAGCATGACAGGAAGTTCAAATGAAACAGCCTTTTTTACTTAAACAGCACCGAGAACCCTATACACTGTAGCAGGTTCAGATTAATGATGCGAGATCTTGATAGAATCATCCTGAAGATGTTACACCTTTGAATTTGAGCTTTCAATATCTGAGTATCTGTAATAAATATTAGTTTGCCCTATTAACAGAACTTTAAAGGTGCAGTCAGTGATCCCTACATTTTTAAGAACATAAGAAAGTTTACAAACGAGAGGAGGCCATTCATCCCATCTTGCTCGTTTGGTTGTTAGTAGCTTATTGATCCCAGAATCTCATCAAGCAGCTTCTTGAAGGATCCCAGGGTGTCAGCTTCAACAACATTACTGGGGAGGTGGTTCCAGATCCTCAAATATCTGTGTAAAAAAAGTGCCTCCTATTTTCTGTTCTGAATGCCCCTTTATCTAATCTCCATTTGTGACCCCTGGTCCTTGTTTCTTTTTTCAAGTCAAAAAAGTCCCCTGGGTCGACATTGTTTATACCTTTTAGGATTCTGACTGTTTGAATCAGATTGCCGCATAGTCTTCTTTGTTCCAGACTGAATAGATTCAATTCTTTTAGCCTGTTTGCATACGACATGCCTTTTAAACCCGAGATAATTCTGGTTGCTCTTCTTTGCACTCTTTCTAGAGCAGCAATATCTGTATATTTTTGTAACGAGGTATATTTTTGTGACGAGGTGACCAGAACTGAACATAATATTCTAGTTGAGGTCTTACTAATGCATTGTAAAGTTTTAACATTACTTCCCTTGATTTAAATTCAACACTTCTCACAATATATCCGAGCATCTTGTTGGCCTTTTTTATAGCTTCCCCACATTGTCTAGATGAAGACATTTCTGAGTCAACATAAACTCCTAGGTCTTTTTCATAGTTCCCTTCTTCAATTTCATTATCTCCCATATGATATTTATAATGCACATTTTTATTGCCTACGTGCAGTACTTTACACCTTTCTCTATTAAATGTCATTTGCCATGTGTCTGCCCAGTTCTGAATGCTGTCTAGATCATTTTGAATTGCCTTTGCTGCTGCAACAGTGTTTGCCACTCCTTCCTTTATAATGTTTCTATATTTCCAGAGGAGAAAGGTTGTTTAGCTCACGCAGTGACTGGGTGTCCACAGAGCTTCAAGGAGGCGAGGGTGCCTGCTGCAGCTGGTCTAGCAGGAGATGCAAACTACCTGTCCAGTCTCCGATGATTCAGGGAACACAGAGGGCAAATCTAATGCATTACCTATTCACCCAAGACTCACATTCTGAACATGTGTGCAAACTACCTGTCCAGTCTCTGATGATTCAGAGAACACAGAGGGCAAAGCTAATGCATTACCTATTCACCCAGGAATCACATTCTGAACATGTGTGTCAAATTGAATGTGAGTGTTGATAACGTGCAAGTTTTAGTTTTCTAATAGTTTTTTTTAAAGTGAAATAAGCTCAAGGATTTCATTATAAAGTACAAAGATTGCACTGCGGACTTTGGGGCAAATATTCAAAGGTCTTGTGAATTTTCTCATCTTTCTCGCTACTCTGCTTGCGTTGCGAATGTTTTGCGTAAAATCACAAGTGAGTGAAATCTAAAAGTTGCAATTATCGCAGCGCTGTGGAAATTAATAAATTAACATGAATTAACACAGGAAATCAATCGCAACTCTCTCGAGGTATAGAACCATCGCAACTTTTTGCAAAGTGAAGGTGCATTATTTGGGCTTGATGAGGCATAGCCCCAGCACCTCTTCAGCTGTGAAAGTTAAAAATGTCATTAAATGTTTTGCTCTCAAATGTGTTTTCTTACAATTCTCAACACAGTTGTATCCATTCTGCAAGTTCTTTCATGCGCTAAACAAGAGACAGTCCACTGCCAGGGACATTTAATTACAGGTACTTTACCAATTATGTGCCATAAAGATGACACTGGCTGCGAAAGAAGGACTGTAACTCTATTGTCATTTTGAATTTGATTAGAAAATGATTAGCAAATTCCTACACTGCTTGGTTTGATTGAATGAATGAGTAGTACACAACAAGCTTCAATATGAAAGCTGAACATTCATTTCAATAAACAACAAGTTTTTAATGAAAACAAATATTGTAGCCTACTTCAATAAAGTGAAAACTGGCGTCTGTTATTTTTAAATACCACTGCTTCCGATTATACTACTGCTTAATAACAACATTTTTTTCAGGGATGGTGTTGAACTTAAACGTGTTCATGCCTGCCTGTACCTCTACCTCCACGCAGGAGCATTGCCTGCTGACTTCCCCTATTCAAAAATATATAAAAACAGTAAGAACAGTCTGGTTCTCACTTTCCTTTTTTCAGTGAATAGAATTTAATTAATACAGAATAAAAATAAACCAAGCTAACAATTACCTAGCCTAAACAGAAATGTATATATTTATTTATTTATGTATTTTTTTTTTCTTGCAATCCACAAACTGCTGGGTTCTGCTGCATTCACAGCGCTGATAATGTTAGATATAGGTAGATATTACTACAGCGCAGACCATGGGTCAAACCAATGTTTGTGTAGCAGGGCTTGAAATTAACTTTTCCATGCACTAGCCACAATGGCTAGTGGATGACAAAATCCACCGGCCACACACATATTTTGCTGGCCAACATTGTTCTGGGGGGCGACGACAACAAAAGAAAATGCAAAAACAAGCAACATTTCTGAGCAGTCTCAACAGGGTCTGAAACAACCTGCCTCATGAGTGAAGATATAGCTTCTGAGATGTGTTGGGCATCTGCCCGCTCCACAGACTGCATGCCCACACACACTGCACAGTCACCTATCCTCTCCACAGACTGCATGCACACAAACTGCACATTCACCAGCCCTTTCTGGCAGACTCATACCTATACTAGCTCCTCTTCTATGACAGTGCTATCGGCTGAACCATGTGACATCACTGACAGGAAATTTGCACCTTTTATTTTCTCTTGCAGCTGCTTTCTTTCTACCTCAGCAGTGTAGTGCAGAAATACTCTTGCTTGTTTTTCATTCCTAGATTTAGCCCGGTCTGTTCATCAACCCTATATTATTAAAAATAATTTAAATAATACAAAAAATCCTATTTTCTATTGTAACACTTTCTGACTGAGGATCTGCTTAGCATTAACTTGCTATGTTTTTTCAAGCTTTAAAACAAGTCAGTTCAAGATACATTTGATTCCAGTAAATAGTAAATTCACCAAAATTAATCTTAAATACCAAATAAGAGTTTACTTTATTTAACGTGGTTGCATTATTGTTTACCAGCAATCATATGAATCCCTTTTTCAGAGTTTGTAGCATGCAAAATATTATTATTATTATTATTATTATTATTATTATTATTATTATTATTATTATTATTATTGTTATTATTATTATCACATAGGTGTTGGACCTGGGGCAGTTTGTAATATACAAAGTGTTTAAAACAGCAGTCGCTGTATTAATTAAAACTTCACCGGTTACACTTTCAGTGAGGTTAAAATAGTCACAAGTTGATGCATTTGTTCAGCAATTGATACCCATGCATTCTCCTTTTTCATCTGATCTTATAATTAGCTCTATCGATTGCATATACGCAGGGATAAACACTGAGCAGCTTTGACAAAGAACCGGTCATCCATTTTGGGGTTTTATAACCATAGCGACAAACTCAAAGTTCAGTAGATTTGAACTGTCAGCGACTGCAGTTTGAGCAGAGTGATTGCCGGCAGAAAGTATAAACTGCACGGCGACACGACAGCGATGATCGCAGGTCGCCTTGCTCTTCCACGACAGTCGAGCGATGGAATGTAAACCATCGCGGGTCGCCTTGCTCTTCAGCGACAGTCGAGCGATGGAATGTAAACCATGGCAGGTCGCCTTGCTCTTCAGCGACAGTCGAGCGATGGAATGTAAACCATGGCAGGTCGCCTTGCTCTTCAGCGACATTCGAGCGATTGAATGTAAACCATCGCAGGTCGCCTCGCTCTTTAGCGACAGTCGAGCGATGGAATGAAAACCATCGCCAGGTCGCCTCGCTCTTCAGCGACAGTCGAGCGATTGAATGTAAACCATCGCAGGTCGCCTCGCTCTTCAGCGACAGTCGAGCGATTGAATGTAAACCATTGCAGGTCGCCTTGCTCTTCAGCGACAGTCGAGCGATGGAATGTAAACCATGGCAGGTCGCCTTGCTCTTCAGCGACAGTCGAGCGATGGAATGTAAACCATCGCAGGTCGCCTCGCTCTTCAGCGACAGTTGAGCGATGGAATGTAAACCATCGCAGGTCGCCTTGCTCTTCAGCGACAGTCGAGCGATGGAATGTAAACCATCGCAGGTCGTCTCGCTCTTCAGCGACAGTCGAGCGATGGAATGTAAACCATCGCAGGTCGCCTCGCTCTTCAGCGACAGTCGAGCGATGGAATGTTAACCATCGCAGGTCGCCTCGCTCTTCAGCGACAGTCGAGCGATTGAATGTAAACCATCGCAGGTCGCCTCGCTCTTCAGCGACAGTCGAGCGATGGAATGTAAACCATCGCAGGTCGCCTCGCTCTTCAGCGACAGTCGAGCGATGGAATATAAATCGGCCTTAATGCTTTGAATGACACATTGTTTTCACATAGAATGTTATCTTTCACCAACATTCCGCATGATTTAGTAAGTGGTTTTATATATCCTTGAATATCTAAAAAAAAAAACAGAAGCTGCTTGATGAGATTCTGGGATCAATAAGCTACTAACAACCAAACGAGCAAGATGGGCCGAATGGCCTCCTCTCGTTTGTAAACCTTCTTATGTTCTTATGTTCTTATGTAATATACTATATACTATGTTTTTTAGTTTTTTTTTTACTTAATCTTTGTTGTTTTTTTTAAATTCACAAAACATTAGAAACAAAACATCAACAACAACAATAAATATTTCAACAATGCAAGTTGTTCAAATTAATATATAGGGAGACCATTAATGCATATTTAAAAGTAAAAATCTAATAATTTGTACATGTATAATTTAATTAATTAACTCTATACAATACATTCAGTAAATGTTTTCACTGTACAACCAAAAAACTAAATGTTGTAGAGACCCCTATTATAATAGAATTCATACTTCATTCAGTACAAATGAATCAATTAATGAATACAGTTACTAGTTTATCTAACAGTGACACATGCGAGTCATTCATTGGCCTTCATTTTTTTTGTTTTCCACACACTGAAATGGGGACGGTACAGTTTGGACAGTATGAGCTTGTCAGTACCCTAATATTCATTCACAAGTCTGATCATTATTTTCTGCAGTTACCCAAAAAAAAATGGGAACATGGGAACAGTGATTGAAATGCTTGCTAAACTTTATTATTATTATTATTATTATTATTATTTATTTATTTATTTATTTATTTATTAATTTATTAATTTATTTATTTTTTTATAAAATATAATAAAATAGAATGAGTGTAAATTACAGATTGGAAAGGTTCTACAGAAAGTGTGGCCATAAAGAATAAGAATACTGTACCTAAAAAGATATGTCAATGGATGCGTGTAAGCCATACAAATATAAAGCAACAATACAAGAAAACCCTGGAGTTTGTTTTTGTCTTCATCTGGTAGATCTGTAGAAAAATATGATTACACTTATACACGATACAGTTTTTTGGTTATTTTTATTTTTTTTCCCTCTCCCTACCTCGTCTCTTCCTGTCTCGCAAGGATCACAACTTTCGCGATCACTATCTTGGCCATTTTTTTGCCATTCTAAAAATAAAAAAATAAACAAGAGGAGTAATTCAAGACATAAATAGACAGCACTGCCAGGGCGATCTTATTTTCATCAGCGAAAGTCATTTTCAGCATTTTCACCAACTTTTTCTGAACTGTTTTTGCTGTTCTGTGGTAGCATTTTTATTTGTAAAAAGTAATCACAGAGAGAAAGGCAGTACAGCCCACACGATGTCTTTGAGGGGATTTGTTTCGAACCTGTGTTTCCCGCGGCCCTCAATCTATCTGTCTGTCGCAAATTCACCCCGCTGGCACAGAGCCGCTGGCATTCAAAGTGTTAGTGTACAAAAACGTCCCCGCCACTGTGACATATAAGCATGTGAAATCTACCTGCCACAAAATAAATTAACCCGCGATTGGCGGGTGGGCGGGTGTTAATTTCGATCCCTGCCATATGAAATTATTGTTTTGGTTAGTTTTGTTTTTTTCTGTTACAATAGTAACTCGACAGTGCTTGCACGCTTCAGTTGTACCTTCTTTCCTTTATCCACAATGAAATCCTTCTGGTCACAGGCACATTCTTCTGAGGTTTTTGAGTATTTTGGTATTTTTTTACATTTTGCCCCAATTTGCAATTCTGTTTTATATTCCACCATTTTTTTTGTCAGGGGTTTTTTTTTTTTTTTTTATAAGTTAAAACTGAAAAACAGAAGCCCTATTGGGGTTTTACACATTTTTTTTTATACTCACCAAAATTCAGAAAATATACAATTGTCCGCAAACACCCTTATAGTTTTATAGTAAAGGCTTTACTACATGTATTCCCACAGGCTGAAATGTGCTAACTGAGTAGTTTATGGATGATTACTGTATTAATAAAAGAAGACATGAAAATAGATTCCTCGCTGCACTAATGATCCCGGGACACCCCCTTGTTTGCAGGCTCTGTTTCTAATTAACAGCCTCACTGCACTAATGTATGGAGCGCCATTTGTGCCAAAACTATCCGGCCGTTAGTTTGTCAATTTGTTTGTCAATTCGTTTGTCAATTCGTGAATTTGTCAATTTGTTTGTCAATTTGTTTGTTAGTTTGTGAATTGGTTAATTTTTCGAGCAATTCGTCCATAAATTTGTCAATTCATACAGTAATTCATAAACGTATTTGTTAATTCATCTAATAATTAATTAATTAATTTGTCAATTCATTAATACGAAAGGCTGTACGTACCTGCAAATTTCCAATCAACCAGACAAACTTCCCAACAACCAGACAAACTTCAAACTGTCAATCTCGCACTGTGCCAAAAACACTGCAACCTTTCTAGCCAATGGGAGCACACACTCATATTTTAATCAACGAAAATCCAGCCTCACTCAAAACTGCTTCAGCCAATAATATTTAGAAGGGCGTTTCAAAAGATATTCTATTTAACAAGATACTCGGCTCTGCTGATTTTCAATGGAGACTTTCGTCTCACTGCGCGCAAAGCATTGTGGTATATAGGTAAAACAATTCTATGGAGAGTCAATGCAGGCGTACAAAATGTTGCTGGTTTTCGCCATGTTAAAAAAAATGCCGGTAGTTTGCTTACTATACTATATTGCTGTGTCTTGATAATATTTTATGTTGTTATGTATTTCTAAAGTAACCGGTGTTAATCAATAAGCTTCTTTAGAGCGATGTTTCTGCGCATGCGCCAACGAACGGGACAGTGCTCAGAAAATAGCATTTTTCATTATAACTATGTATTGTCATAATTTGCTAATGTTGCCGTTTTCTTCAAAAGGCCTTGGGCAAATGTGAAATCTTCTTCAAAAGTTTTGTGCATTTTTTTAACATGGCGAAAACCAGCAACATTTCGTACACCTGCATTAACTCTCCATAGAATTTTTTTGCCTAACTCTCTAAAAACCACAATGCTTTGCGCGCAGTGAGACGAAAGTCTCCATTGAAAATCAGCGAAGTTGAGTATCTTGTTAAATAGAATATCTTTTGAAACGCACTTCTAAATATTATTGGCTGAAGCAGTTTTGAGTGAGGCTGGATTTTCGTTGATTAAAATATTAGTGTGTGCTCCCATTGGCTAGAAAGGTGGCAGTGTTTTCGGCACAGTGCGGGATTGACAGTTGGAAGTTTGTCTGGTTGATTGGAAATCTGCAGGTCCGTACAGCCTTTTGTAGTAATGAATTGACAAATTAATTAATAAATTATTAGATGAATTAACAAATACGTTTATGAATTACTGTATGAATTGACAAATTTATGGACAAATTGCTCGACAAATTGACCAATTTACGAATTGACAAACAAATTGACAAACAAACTGACAAACGAATTCACAAACAAATTCACAAACAAATTGACAAACTAACGGCCGGACAGTTTTGGCACAAATGGCGCTCCATACTAATGATCCCAGGACACCCCCTTGTTTGCAGGCTGTTTCTAATTGATCAGAAAGCTTTTAGTTTAATTTTATTTCTGGCAGCTCAAGACCGTGCTATAAAATATGTCTGTAAACAGCTGTCATGGTTCTGTTTGATTTTCAGATCTACATATACAGATATATGAATAAACACTAGTACTCATTATGGATCCCCTATGGTTCCCTGTAATCATCCTATAGATGAATCCTAACTCTCCTTTATGGATGGAGATTATGCAGCTTCTCAGTATGTGGTCAGATCATCTTACTGAGAGCAATACTTATCTTGTGTCCGGTATAGAACAAGATACCCTAGTGTGTAAATGCCCACTTCCACTTGTCCTGTAACGGTATCGCTCTTCAGCTTTGGAGGGCGTGGTGTGGAGGGCTTCAGGAGACTAGTTTGAATAGCATGACATCTTGGTTTTTAAACTTTTAAAGATGTCTTGACTTGATATATTAGGAATGTGTGTAGAACTTGAGAGTACACCTGTGAGTGTGCTGACCTGCTACTTTCACATCTTTCTACTTGTGGCGCTAAGAGACAGAGCCGCTCTGTAGAAAATGGGAACTTGACTAATACTTCTTGCAGCTCACATTTCCCACAACTGGCAGAGCTAGTACACTTGGGTTGCTTAGATACATGATCAAAACATGTTAGCTTACTTGCCTGCATGAAAATAGTCAACTCATTATTTTACACTGTATGTCATTAACCTGCATGCAGTTTGTAATCGTAAGGCTGGAATAGCTCTGCTGGCCTTATGCCACTTAACAAGAACTCCAACTGGTTTACCAAAGGAAACGATTTGCACAATGGGGCTAGTGTGAAGCCAGCAGCACCACATGATATCCCTGTTGTAACCATGTCCCTAGTATTTCATCAGTGCAGTGTAAAGAGATTCTCAGAGCACTTCCTGTACAGCACCATGTATAGCAAACAAGTTTGAGCTAGTGTCTCTTTGACCCCGGTATACTTACTGCCACTTTATCATTTCATTTACTTTTACTAGTCTGCTTTACATACAGTTTGATATTCATGAAACTTTTCTAGACTCAAGTTGGTTAGTTTAGGAATAATTCATGGATATCAGACTTCATTGAATACATTAAAATGCACTTAAAAAACAAAAGAAATATCTCATGTGTTAAGCTGTGTAAATAGGCCCCATAGTTAATAAAGTATCTGCTTCGTTCCTCTATGAATATATGAAGCTGCAATTCGGTGCTGAGTCTTTGCTTCATTCCTCTATGAATATATGAAGCTGCAATTCGCTGCTGTGTATCTGCTTCGTTCCTCTATGAATATATGAAGCTGCAATTCGCTGCTTTGTATCTGCTTCATTCCTCTATGAATATATGAAGCTGCAATTCGCTGCTGTGTATCTGCTTCATTCCTCTATGAATATATGAAGCTGCAATTCGCTGCTGTGTATCTGCTTCATTCCTCTATGAATATATGAAGCTGCAATTCGCTGCTGTGTATCTGCTTCATTCGTCTATGAATATATGAAGCTGCAATTCGCTGCTGTGTATCTGCTTCATTCCTCTATGAATATATGAAGCTGCAATTCGCTGCTGTGTATCTGCTTCATTCCTCTATGAATATATGAAGCTGCAATTCGCTGCTGTGTATCTGCTTCATTCCTCTATGAATATATGAAGCTGCAATTCGCTGCTGTGTATCTGCTTCATTCCTCTATGAATATATGAAGCTGCAATTCGCTGCTGTGTATCTGCTTCATTCCTCTATGAATATATGAAGCTGCAATTCGCTGCTGTGTATCTGCTTCATTCCTCTATGAATATATGAAGCTGCAATTCGCTGCTGTGTATCTGCTTCATTCCTCTATGAATATATGAAGCTGCAATTCACTGCTGTGTATCTGCTTCATTCCTCTGAATATATGAAGCTGCAATTCGCTGCTCTGTATCTGCTTCATTCCTCTATGAATATATGAAGCTGCAATTCGCTGCTGTGTATCTGCTTCATTCCTCTATGAATATATGAAGCTGCAATTCGCTGCTGTGTATCTGCTTCATTCCTCTATGAATATATGAAGCTGCAATTCGCTGCTGTGTATCTGCTTCATTCGTCTATGAATATATGAAGCTGCAATTCACTGCTGTGTATCTGCTTCGTTCCTCTATGAATATATGAAGCTGCAATTCGCTGCTTTGTATCTGCTTCATTCCTCTATGAATATATGAAGCTGCAATTCGCTGCTGTGTATCTGCTTCATTCCTCTATGAATATATGAAGCTGCAATTCGCTGCTGTGTATCTGCTTCATTCGTCTATGAATATATGAAGCTGCAATTCGCTGCTGTGTATCTGCTTCATTCCTCTGAATATATGAAGCTGCAATTCGCTGCTCTGTATCTGCTTCATTCCTCTATGAATATATGAAGCTGCAATTCGCTGCTGTGTATCTGCTTCATTCGTCTATGAATATATGAAGCTGCAATTCGCTGCTGTGTATCTGCTTCATTCATCTATGAATATATGAAGCTGCAATTCGCTGCTGTGTATCTGCTTCATTCGTCTATGAATATATGAAGCTCCAATTCGCTGCTGTTTTTGTTTGAACTGCAACGCTGTTCTGTGTTTTACAGGAAAAGCCGAAGATAATTGAACCCCTGGATTATGAGAATGTTATCATCCAAAGAAAAGTGCAGATTCACAACGACCCTCACAGAGACCTGCTGCTGTGTCCCATCGACGATGTGTCGGTATGCTTCTTCTTGTGTCTGTTTAAACTGCACTGCCCCACATCAGTGACATAGTCACCCATATCCTTCCATAGTGTACCCTTGTGTGTAATGTGCGTTGTCAGAAAGCACCCTAATACTGTAATCGACTTGCATTTAATTACTGGGGTAGAAAAGTGAAATGATGTTTTTGTTAAATGATAATATGATAAACATGTTATAGGAAATACCTGTAGAGGCTATAAGGTAGTCACCATATTACAAAGCAGGTGGGGCACTGCACTTCAATGCAACATTACATTGTGTGATGGACTGCAATGTTAGAATGCCACTGATTTAATTATCTAGGTCTCGACGATTCCTCGACCCAGAAGGACTCTACATTCTTCAGTGCCACAGAATGCAGAAAAAGAGGCCCGAAGCTTGTTTGCCAAAGAGGTATCATTTTCACAAGGATATTTGCTACAATGAGTAGGAAACAAGAAACTCCTGAGTCTATGCTTTGCATTTTATCATCTGGCTTTACTGCACACTGTACCTGGCACATCTTTATATGGGTTAATGCTTAACAGAATCAATGCAACACAGAGCTAAGCGTCCCTCTGCGGAACGTCTATGTTTCTTATAAGCGGTCCTCTACTTTGACATACAGTAATGTATTTAGATAAGACACGGCTATAGTCTATGATTCTCTCAATACAGTTCCATTAGCAGTCCTAACCTTTAATTACTTGTTTCAGTGCCACACTGTTAATACCTCTGCACATTATACACGCTGTGTATACCTCTGCACATTATACACACTGTGTATACCTCTGCACATTATACACACTGTGTATACCTCTGCACATTATACCATTCCCTTACACTATACCCTGGAGCACTTTGTATTTGTTTGCCAAAGTGTACACACAGTATAACTCTCCCGATCCTCAGCTTGGCTTTGCAATGCAATAATTGCCAGCTAGAGTAGGCTGTGATATAACTGTCTGAGCACTTTGCCAACTGTATGTAAAATAACAATTCTAAGCTCTATCTAAAGTTAGTTTAGGCATTTTAAAGTGCTGAAATGCATACTTTTTATTATTCAATTTGTTTACATAGATATAATCATATTTTATTAAGATTATGAAGGGAATTTGTGTTCGGTTCTAAAGATTCTTCCAAATAGGTAGTATTGGAGGTGTACAGTACAATGTTATTTATGAATGTCATCCTACAATGAGATAGCTAACAATACCTCATTTGATCACAGTGTATAAAAACTTACAACATGGACTGGCATGTAGTCAACTACAAATATGAAGCTTACTCCGGAGATTTCAGGATGCTTCCTTGGTAAGTCTTAAGCCTTTCAAAAGCTGGATCATTACAACATAGTTGTACAAAACAAATCGTTTTTTAATTATTATTATTGTTCCTTACAGCAAAGGCCTTAAGTCAGAAAAACTTCCAACTCAAGTCTTTGAAATTGATGAAGACGCAAAAGATGAGGTAGGCAGAACGCCCTTTTAAACATGCCTGTATATATCAGTTATAGGAATAGCAGAACACCCTGTTAAACATGCCTGTATATACAGTCGTGCAGGTATCCCCGTGCAGTGCCGTGCAGGCATCCCCTGATGGTGTCATGCAGGCATCCCCGGGCGGTGCCGTGCAGGCATCCCCGGACAATGACGAGCAGGCATCCCCAGGCGATGGCGATGGTGGCTCGGCAGCACTAGGCGATGCAGGCGTGGCAGCCCTATGCGATGCAGGCATAGCAGACCCAGGCGGTGCAGGACAGGCAACCCCAGGCGGTGTGGGACAGGCAACCCCAGGTGGTGTGGGACAGGCAACCCCAGTTGGTGCGGGACAGGCAACCCCAGGCGGTGCGGGACAGGCAACCCCAGGCGGTGCGGGACAGGCAACCCCAGGCGGTGCAGGACAGGCAACCCCAGGCAGTGTTGGACAGGCAACCCCAGGCGGTGTGGGACAGGCAACCCCAGGCGGTGCGGGACAGGCAACCCCAGGCGGTGCGGGACAGGCAACCCCAGGCGGTGCGTGACAGGCAACCCCAGGCGGTGTGGGACAGGCAACCCCAGGCGGTGTGGGACAGGCAACCCCAGGTGTTGTGGGACCGGCAACCCCAGGCGGTGCAGGACAGGCAACCCCAGGTGGTGCAGGACAGGCAACCCCAGGCGGTGTGGGACAGGCAACCCCAGGCGGTGTGGGACAGGCAACCCCAGGCGTTGTGGGACAGGCAACCCCAGGTGGTGCAGGACAGGCAACCCCAGGCGGTGTGGGACAGGCAACTCCAGGCGGTGCGGGCTGAATTAGCTGCAGCTCCTCTCCCTCTGGTAGTGGAGGTAGCTCCAGCTCCTCTGGTGGTGAAGGTGGGAGCGGCAGGTAGTCCTCCCATGGCGGGGCAGGGGCACACTGCCACAATATGCCTATATATATATATATATATATATATATATATATATATATATATATATATATATATATATATACTGTATATCCATTCTCAGTTCCTCTCATATCCATGTCTCTCCTCTTCTTGTCCCGCCCCATAGCAAGCGATACACACTCCTTATTCACTGGTACAGTACTTCCCTGACCTCCTAACTTCCACCAAATAGGCTCTCGTTAACTGTCAGTAAATGTACTGTATTCAAGCCCCCAAAACACACAAGAGTATAGTGCTGCAGATCGGAGCCTCTCATGGCGTCGTTTCTAAAATGCCTTCAATCATTTAATAAAATATTGCAGTGTCTGTAAAGCATAGTATTATTAATAAAGGCCGCCCTAGTATAATCACCACCCTCGTTTAAGGACCGCAGTCATTTTGATCAATTTAAAATAAACGTTGCGGCGCCAAATTGAAGTAATACTGTATATATATATATATATATATACATATACCTGTATATCTTTTTTTGGTCAAAGAGCCAGCTGCCCAATGTTTCGATATATTAAGAGCATAAGAACATAAGAAAGTTTTCAAACGAGAGGAGGCCATTCGGCTCATCTTCCTCGTTTGGTTGTTAGTAGCTTATTGATCCCAGAATCTCATCAAGCAGCTTCTTGAAGGATCCCAGGGTGTCAGCTTCAACAACATTACTGTCAGCTTCAACAACATAATTGTTTTATATAAAGTTGTTCCAGACTCTCCAACATATTTTACTTCATCACATTTTTCACAGGCTATTCCATTAACAACAGTGCTATATTTACAGTAGGTATTAGTTTTTAGTGGATAATGATATTTGTACTTTTGTCCATGTATTTACACACTTTTCCATGTATTTACACACTTTACATGTACTAGTGCGAGTATGCTACACCTGGGGCCTTAAATACTTTTTCAGTTTTTTTCTGAATTGTGTAAAATCCACAAGTGTTTCCAAACTGTCTTAGAAATATTAGGCAAAAGTTAAGAGTCATTACTAATGGGACTCTTTTGACCTTTTTATCTCTGTTTTTATAACCTAGTGGATCATCTCTTTCTAGTTTATCCACTTTTCTTAACTCTGTCTCTATGTTTAACTACTTCAATATATACAGTATCTCTAACCATTTATCTCTTCTGTCCGGAGGAGTCCATGTGCTTGTACTATTAACCTTAATCCCATGCTCATAATTACCCTCTGAATCTGAGAGATTTTGATTGAAAAAATATTCTACTAATCTCATGCGTCTCTCCCACTCCTTTAATTCGGTGGTCAGTTTATCTTTACCGATATTGCTTTTTGGGATGAGGTTCAAGTTTTACTTGATAAATTAAATACTATGTCTTCTGTCTTATCTTTAGTGCACTTGGTACCATTTCCATTTTTGGCAGGGACAGAATTTAACCCAATCTCTGCCAATCCCCAACACATTGCTTCCAGGCAGAGATTCACTCTGCCACTATATATATATATATATATATATATATATATATATATATATATAAATTAGTGCTGGGACAAATAACCGAATGTTCGAACAAATATGTTTTCGATACAAAAATCAGATGTTCGTATTCGCTAGAAATGACACAAATACCTTGCAGTTATTTACCGTCTCACCAGAATTTGCGCAACAGTTTCAAAAATGGCAAATGAAAAAGAGCTCTGTGTGAGATTCATGTATTAAAAACAAAACATAAAAAAGCACAGAATCAGCACAGAGGCTCTGAAGCCTCTGTTTAGAAATAAACAGCAAAAAGTAAACAAACCAGATTAAGAGTGCACACGCACAGTGATCTCTATGGAAGGCATCTGGATCAAAAACACATTGTACTGCTTCAGAATATCATGGGCCAGAAAAAAGGCAAGCACATCATTGTGAAATGCCTCGTGTAAACAGTGCCCAACCTGCTGGAAATGCTGTGTAGTGATTTTTATATAGATTTTATGTATTATATATTTTTGTTGTATTCTTTACTCCTGGGATATTTTTCTATTTTAACGTGTTGCATATTGTAAGGTCTTGCTGTAAATAAAAGGCGCACACACACACAGGGGCCACGGCCACACCCCCTGCCCCTGCTGCTATGCTGTCTCTGCCTGTGTTCAGAGCAATATAATGGCTTTTATTAATTTGTTAAAAACGAACGAATATCCAACCGAATATTTAAATTATGAGCGAATATATATATTGCCCCTTTTATTACACCCTCAAATTTAAGAAGATTATAAATCAGCAGAATTTACAAGACTGTAGGAGAATCAGTCTTTGATTCGTGGCAGGATGGGGATTGCTGTATGTAACCTGAAAGCACTGCAGTATTACTGTATTTACCCTGAAAAAACTGCAGTATTACTGTATTTACCCTGAAAGCACTGCAGTATTACTGTATTTACCCTGAAAGCACTGCAGTATTACTGTATTTACCCTGAAAGCATTGCAGTATTACTGTATTTACCTTGAAAGCATTGCAGTATTACTGTATTTACCTTGAAAACACTGCAGTATTACTGTATTTACCCTGAAAGCACAGCAGTATTACTGTATTTACCCTGAAAGCACTGCAGTATTACTGTATTTAACCTGAAAGCATTGCAGTATTACTGTATTTACCCTGAAAGCACTGCAGTGTTACTGTATTTACCCTGAAAGCATTGCAGTATTACTGTATTTACCCTGAAAGCACAGCAGTATTACTGTATTTACCCTGAAAGCATTGCAGTATTGCTGTGGAAGCAGATAGCCGGTGTTCAGAATATTCTCCCCCCTCCAGACTCGATCTACCAGGCTTTAAACATTTGGAATAAGTGGATCGGGTGGTACTTGATTCAATTCTCGTTATAAGAGATTTATTTAGCAGTCTGCACTAACCATAACTAAAACAGGATTAGTCAACACATTTTTTTTACATCCTAAAATGTTTTTGCACTTTACATTGCCATGAATTTTTATTTGAATGTTTTTTTTTAAATATAAATTAGAAACAAGCATCATAGTCCAGTAGACAAATGTTTTGACTTTCCATCTTCCTCAGTCTGGATTGTCAGAAAGCTTGAAAGACGTTCCTGTTCCAATGTTCAGTATTCAAGGTCCAGGCTCTTTTACTTTGCTTCACTTTGCTATTCTGTGCTTTTACTGCAGTATGGAAATCAGCAGTCCTTTGATTTAGGGACTTTTACAAAGGAACGCAGTCAGCAGCCAGGAGCAATGCCCTGCTTCTTACTAGATTGCTTTTTAATATTCTTCCCATATTGATTTCATAGTGGTGCTCACATGAATGCACTACATATATCCCAAGAGGCAGCTCATTCATGTTTCATTTAAACACAGTATTACTGTATGGTTATTAAGCAGAGCTGCAATGAAGTTTCCTTTGTTTTCTTTTCTTAGGACTCTTCTTCGTTATGTTCTCAGAAACAATGGATAATGAAACAGGGCTGGCTGTACAAAGCCAACATGAACAGCACCATCACTGTCACCATGAGGGTAAGTTTGAAGTGAAGAACAAGAAACCGCTTTCATCAGCTAAAGCCCTTGTCCTCCAAGCCCTTGTCCATGTGCAGGTCAGTAAACATTCTCTCTCTGCCCTTGTCATTGGGCAGGTCAGTAAACACTCTCTCTCTCTGCCTTTGTCATTGGGCAGATCAGTAAACATTCTCTCTCTGCCCTTGTCATTGGACAGATCAGTAAACACTCTCTCTCTCTGCCCTTGTCCATGTGCAGGTCAGTAAACATTCTCTCTCTGCCCTTGTCATTGGGCAGGTCAGTAAACACTCTCTCTCTCTGCCCTTGTCATTGGGCAGATCAGTAAACATTCTCTCTCTGCCCTTGTCATTGGGCAGATCAGTAAACACTCTCTCTGCCCTTGTCATTGGGCAGGTCCTTAAACACTCTCTCTGCCCTTGTCATTGGACAGGTCAGTAAACACTCTCTCTCTCTGCCCTTGTCATTAGGCAGGTCAGTAAACACTCTCTCTCTCTGCCCTTGTCATTGGGCAGATCAGTAAACACTCTCTCTCTGCCCTTGTCATTGGACAGGTCAGTAAACACTCTCTTCCTGTCCTTGTCATTGGGCAGGTCAGTAAACACTCTCTCCCTGTCCTTGTCCACATGCAGGTCAGTAAACACTCTCTGTCTCTGCCCTTGTCATTGGGCAGGTCAGTAAACACTCTCTCTCTGCCCTTGTCCACATGCAGGTCAGTAAACACTCTCTGTCTCTGCCCTTGTCATTGGGCAGGTCAGTAAACACTCTCTCCCTGTCCTTGTCCACATGCAGGTCAGTAAACACTCTCTGTCTCTGCCCTTGTCATTGGGCAGGTCAGTAAACACTCTCTCCCTGTCCTTGTCCACATGCAGGTCAGTAAACACTCTCTCGCTGCCCTTGTCATTGGGCAGGTCAGTAAACACTCTCTCCCTGTCCTTGTCCACATGCAGGTCAGTAAACACTCTCTCGCTGCCCTTGTCATTGGGCAGGTCAGTAAACACTCTCTCCCTGTCCTTGTCCACATGCAGGTCAGTAAACACTCTCTCCCTGTCCTTGTCCACATGCAGGTCAGTAAACACTCTCTCCCTGTCCTTGTCCACATGCAGGTCAGTAACACTCTCTCTCTCTGCCCTTGTCATTGGGCAGGTCAGTAAACACTCTCTCTCTGCTCTTTGGAGTTGCAGAGGCAGGATAATTGTGCTGTCTTAGTAAACCTCTCTCTCTGACTTTCTTGAGCTGGGCAGAAAAAAAGATACTTGGCTATAATCAGAATGAGCAAGCTTGGAAAGGATAGCTTCACAATTATTGTGATGTTAGTGATAAAATTAAAGCAAGGTGAGTCTGCTATAACAAATAACAAAGCCATTGGCATTACAACAACTATTTAAAATAATGATGTAAAAAAATAAATAAGATGCATTTCATTAGACTTAAGGAAGTAAATTATAAAACGGTTTTAATGATACATAAAATAAAGCCTTTAAACAATAAGCAAGCAGTAAAGATGAGATTTCAAACCAAGCATTACAATATGTGTTAAATGCTATATATTAGGCATTCTTTGATTGTAAAGCAGTGTTTTGCCCTGAATCACTGCCTAGGCCTAGCATATTAAAGATGTGTGATCCACGAGTACAAAACTATTGCAACTTAGTCGATTTAATACAATTATGAGCCTGGGACCTGGAAGCCGTGACACGGAGGAGTGCTGTGATTTTAAATGTACGCAGGACTGCAGTCTGTCATCTCTGATGATTTGTGCAATCTGGGTCAAAGGAACAGCAGGTTATAAAAAAAAAAGAACCCCAAGGATCTTTGCTAGATCCAAAAACTAGCGTTTCAGCTCTTTGCGAGTGTTATTCCAGACATTCATTTAAGCACATACTTGTGAAACTAATCAAGTTTCTTTAGTAGCTTTAACAGCTAGATTGTAGTTATTTTAAAGTCTTAAACTGGCAAACAGGAATGACAATTATTTAAGCTTCCTGTTTGTTTTTTCTCAGTTGCTTAACCCAGTACCCTACAGTACCCCACAGCTGGTGCATCTTATGTGACTGAGCTGCTCGACAGGCTGGAGTCAATGGATTTACAGGAAATGCAATAGAATTTCAAATTCTGCATGTGATTTTTTTTTTTTTCCAGGCATTCAAGAAGAGGTACGTCTACCTAACCCAGCTCCCTGATGGCTCTTACATCCTCAATTTTTACAAGGATGAAAAGAATTCCAAAGAAACCAAAGGATCCATCTTTCTGGATTCCTGTATCGATGTTGTGCAGGTGCATATATATATATATATATATATATATATATATATATATATATATATATATATATATATATATATATATATACGCATATATATACGTATTCTCTTTCAAGACAAAACAACAAGCAATTCCACCATGTGTACAGGTTGTTCTACACAGTAAAGTACAGCTTAATAGAAACACTTTAAACCCTAACTATATCAGTGAGTCGAGCTCTCTAAACAGGTTACCCACTGTGCCAGGTTACCCACTGTGCCAGGTTACCCACTGTGCCAGGTACCATAGCCACGAGGTACAGTACAAGTCAGCTCTCATTATTGTTATATGCTGATCTTCTGACTAATTCTATTAATTCCCCTGCCTTGTTCTGTGGTATGCCAGTACCATCGTTGCTGCCCTTAATGTGTCTTTACAACCTACATCAATCAAACCGTGTTTTCCTTTGATGTGTGAAATTTCCTTGGTAGTGGCCCAGCTTTCCTCACTCTAGCTGCTCTTCTGAGTTGCATGGGGGCCAGTGTGCGCAGTGAAGCAGCAGAGCACGTTCTGCACCAGCTGTCTAATTCTTCCCAGTCTACAGTGGTGGCAGGCAGGGCTGCTTTTCAAACTGCGTCGTCAAAAAGTCACTTCGGATTTGGATTGGATTGTACTTTGATGGTGAACACTCTGTATACGGAGATTGGATTGCAGTGTTTTTTGGATAACTAAATAATAAATTATAATGCATATCATCATTGAATTATTTATTTCTAAAAAGCATGCAGGGCTGCTACAGTATATGGCAGACTAACTTTCAGTGTGTTTTCATTGTATTTAGAGATGTTAATAACAGACCACCCCTGAGGTGAACACCAGCGTGATTCACAATAAAATAAAAGCAATAAAATACAGTGAGCCTACCTGATTACCTTGAATAGGAACCTGAGGACCTTGTTGAGATTTATTTATGTATACAGTGATATTAATAGGGAAACATATACTCTACATTATTTGTTTGTTTTTTTGTTCATTGTTTATCTGAACATTTGATAAAGCTTTGAGATCAGGCTTGCACAGCCCTGGCCCTCAGTGACCATTCCACATCAGGTTTTAGTGGTTATCAATAATATAATGACCAGATTATTACCTGAATACAGGTGTAATTGATTCAGTAAAGTAATTAAGGGTATAGTTGTATCAGGGCTAGCATGGCCATCGCTGTGCACCACTGTTTTCTCTAATGAAGAATAACTATTTCTAGCTTAGAGAAAACATACTTGTAGCTTAGAGAAATGGACCCTTAAAGAGTCCTAGGCTTTTATTGAATTTGACTAAATCCATACTGAGAGGGTGACTGGGTCCTATTGTTGTCTCTGCCACAGTGCCCTAGGATGCGCCGCAATGGGTTTGAGCTCAAGATGCAGGAGTACAGTCACTATCTAGCAGCGGAGAGTGAGCAGGAAATGGAGAAGTGGGTGAGCACACTGAAGAAGGTCATTCAGAGCAGCGCTGACCCCGTGCTCCAGGACAAGAGAAACGGGGACTCACTTGACTGTTTACTAGGTACATCTTAATATCCAATACCAGGGCTTGCCTTAACACCATTAGAGGGGTTCTGTACAACATCTTTGGATTGGGTAATTGCAACCCCCTCCCAGTACAAGGTATTGCAGATAGTCCTAGTATATGAAGTTCAGTTTATTCATTTGGTTAGTCACAGGAAGGTTAGCAGTTGTCAGTTGTTATGTCATGTTTGTCTCATCGTGAATTACTGAATCTGGAAAGTGTCACACAGGCAATTCCCACACTCCGAGCTAAGTCTGTGTCAGTGAGATGGCCCCTATTCGCTGCTTCCTCTTCACACAATCACACACTATGAGCCGATCACAGTCCGTGTCAGTGAGCCGGCCCCTATTCACTGCTTCCTCTTCACACAATCACACACTCCGAGCCGATCACAGTCCGTGTCAGTGAGACGGCCCCTATTCACTGCTTCCTCTTCACACAATCACACACTATGAGCTTCCTCTTCACACAATCATACACTATGAGCTTCCTCTTCACACAATCACACACTATGAGCTTCCTCGTCACACAATCACACACTATGAGCTTCCTCTTCACACAATCACACACTATGAGCCGGTCACAGTCCGTGTCAGTGAGACGGCCCCTATTCGCAGTGTGTGATTGTGCGAAGAGGAAGCACTGTTATTCACTGTTCTGATGAAACCCATCACAGTCTGCACTGTTATTCACTGTTCTGATGAAACCCTTCACAGTTTGCACTGTTATTCACTCTTCCGATGAAACCCATCACAGTTTGCAGTGTTATTCACTTTTCTAATGAAACCCATCAACAGTTTAATTGCTTGTGGCCCTGCTTTGACAGGTTCAGTCTTGTATCTACTTTGCGCTTCGGCTAGCAAAGGATTTTGTGTCTCCCCACCTGTGAAACTACTGCAGATATCAGGAAACTGAAAGCATAGAGAAGGGATGAGATGGTGTGGAACTGAATTGTCTTGGGTTGGTCTGTTTATCAGCTGCTGGCTGGAGCATGAATCAACTCGTTCAGTATAGAGGCCATTTCTGCTTCAGTGGAATGCAGAGTCTGCTTGTCCTCTCTTGTTCCTGTACAATTTGACCCAATTTACACACCACATTTGTAGGATGATTTTTGAGGATTTTCGCTCAAGTACAAAATTTGAATGATTTTTCTAACATTACAATAAAATTGTTGATGTTATAAAAAGCCTTTGAATGCAATTTAATGACTTACTGAAGGTGCACCCAAGTGTTCACTGGAGAACACGGAACCTGTTTTTGCCAAGCTGTGATTCGGAGGATGACTTTGTAAAAAGAAATTGAAAATATAACAAGATTTTGAAATCTTTTCTGTAGTTTCCTGTTTTTTTTATGCATCAACATTTTTTGTCAGGATCCTGAATAAGGAACTTGGTGTGCCTTGAATGAGTGTCATATAAATGAAGTTTTAAAACTTGCGATTGGGAGGAAAGACTGCCCCCTACACACATTACCTCACCCAATCTGAGAACAGTGACTTACCCCTCTCCTGCGTTTGTTTCATTCTCATTATGGGGTCGGGTGCTGGACCCTCTCAAGCCTACTGGGTGTAAGGAAATTGTTCATTCTGTACGTCACATAATCATCAATAAAATAGAATTATTTCTGTGTTGTGGTAATTTGACCTAAACTACAGAAATTAAAGTTGCAATCTTCTTCCTGGTGTTGAAAATAATTTTACTTATGAATCTTTGCATGTCAGCATTTATTTCAGTTATGCAATAGCAGCTAAAAACCCTGTCCTCCAAATATGTATTTATTTTTAATCAAAAGATGATGACACCAGCAGCCAAGGGAAACCGGAAAACATGATGGAGAGCTTGGAAAGGAGCATGCATCCCGAGCTGATGAAGGTATTAACAAATATCTATATAGTGGTGTGGCAAGACTCAGAAACGTGGACTTCAAAGTGACCATTTAATTGCAGCGGGTAGTTATGTCAGTATTGAATGGACCTTTGGCAGCAAAAAGGATATTATTCACATCTCAGGAACAGACACACACAAACACGCAGACACACACATACACACACACACACACAAACTCTACACTCCACGGAAACGACCCTCCTTGACCTCTGACACTGTTGGTCATGCTATTCTCCTCTCCTCGCTCACTAACTGGTTGATCTCAGGCACTGCTCTTGCCTGGTTTTCCTCCTGTCTTTCTAACTGTTCCTTCCAGGTTTCTTGGCATGGCTCTCTCTCTTCCCCTCGCCAACTCTCTACAGGTGTACCTGAAAGATCTGTCCTGGGACTTCTCACTCTACACCCACTCTCCACTTTTGGCTTCTCCTACCACCTCTATGCTGATGATGCCCAGATCTTTCTATCTCAACTTGGACACATTCTCACCACCTCAAACTCAACCTCTCTAAATCTGACCTCCTCTACTTTCCTTCTGCTTCCTCTCCCTCCTCTGACTTTTCTATTTCAGTATCCCTTGATTCGATCATTCTTTCTCCATCCCCTTCTGCTAAAAACCTAGGTGTTATTCACTCCTCCCTCTCCTTCTCTCAACACATCTCTTCCCTAGACACGCACTTGCTGCTTCTTTCTTAGCAACATCTACCAAGTCTGTCCTTTCCTCACTGCTTATTCCTCTCAACTCCTGGTCCAAGCTCTTGTGCTCTCCAGTTTGGACTACTGTAACTCTCTCCTTGCTGGTCTCCCTGCTTCGGCTATCCACACCCTTCAGCTCTCTACTGTTACCTCTCTGATTCACACCCTCCACTGGCTACCTATCTCTGCTGGCATTCAATTCAAGAACTGTGTTCTTGCCTACCGCTTTCTTTACCACATCGTCCCCTCCACTGGACTTTCCTGATCTACGCACCACGTTACTGGATCCTCAGCTAATGCACTATCCTTGCACTGTTGCACTACTATTATGTCATTATTGATATAAGTTGTAATCCTAACTTGCTGCATCCTTGTTCATATTGTATTTTAGTGGTATTATTTGCACTTACTGTAAACTATATTGTATAACATATTAAGCTTGCATTGTAACCTTGTGTTGCCCTGTAACACCTGTAAGTCGCCTTGCATAAAGGTGTCGACCAAATAAATAATAATAATAATAATAAGACATTGTGGAAGGGTGAGGAATTCACAGACTCAGGAGACAGAAAGTTATAGTGCTAAACACCACTCGGGTGCATGATTTGTTGTTCACCGGCAGGTGGCCCTCGAGGTCCACTGTTCCCAGATACCAGCAATGGTAACTAAGAACGACCAGATAGACACTCGCAGGTGCCTAAACAAATGATACTCAAAAACAGAAGGTACAAAGAAAAAGAGAAAACTAAAACACTTTTAATCAAAATTACAAAATGAAGTTGCAGCACTCTGTAGCGTTTCCCCAACCGTCGCTAGCCGTACGGCCCGGGTCTCCGTCCTACACTCTGCTGTTCCCTCCACCTGTTCTTGTACACTGTTGGGGTTCTGCCCACGGTTTCCCCGCTCTCTATATTTTTCTTTTCTTTTGTTTTCTTTCTCCGTCCGTCCACGGTCTTTTAGAGCAGTGCTTCCGCTAGTTAGCTGTCGGTCTAGAGGGGCAGATCTGAGGGAACAACAGAGCATTATTTTATAGGCCCAGCAATCCCCGAGGCCCACTTCTCAGCCACTCAGAGAGAGGGAAAGCCAACACACCCTCTTCCCCACCTCTCCGTGTCATCGCTGCTGCCCCCTTCCTTCCATGCATGCGCCAGACAGTCAGCACAGATCTCCCCTGTTACATGCAGACACACACACACACAAACACACACACACACACACAAGCACATACAGACAGACACAGACACACACATACTGTCACACACAAACACACACACACAAACACATACAGACAGTCACATACACAAACTCACGCTGTCACACACACACAAACACACAGACACACACAAACACATACAGAGAGACACAGACACACACATGCTGTCACACACAAACACACACACAAACACATGCAAACACACAGACACACAGACACACACATATGCTTTTGCTGCTATCAGAATTAAATCTTGACATGCATTTTTCAAAACAGGATCTTTGTGTGTTGAACACTTTAAAATAACCCCCCTTTGAATGTTTAATACACCAGATGAAAATATATTCCAATATGTTTAATACACCAGATGAAAATATATTCCACTGTGTTTTTCAGTATGCAAGAGAAACCGATCAGCTCAATAAAATTAACAGAAATGAAGGAAGACACCAGATCTTTTCTTTGGATCCAGACACACAGGTAACATCCTGTGTAAAAGGACTGTAACAGCTGTGGATTTTTAATGGCAAGGAACATTAGATTCATATATCATGAATTAATATGGCAGCCCCTTTACAGCTGTGTGGACAACACTGTAAACTGCAGTGAGGCACTCGATTGTGTCAGAGGTGTATACATTGTTACTCGATTATGTCAGAGGTGTATACATTGTTACTCGATTGTGTCAGAGGTGTATACATTGTTACTCGATGGTCTCAGAGGTGTAGACATTGTTACTCGATGGTCTCAGAGGTGTATACGTTGTTACTCGATGGTCTCAGAGGTGTATACATTGTTACTCGATGGTCTCAGGTGTATACATTGTTACTCGATGGTCTCAGAGGTGTATACATTGTTACTCGATGGTCTCAGAGGTGTATACATTGTTACTCGATGGTCTCAGAGGTGTATACATTGTTACTCGATGGTCTCAGAGGTGTATTCATTGTTACTCGATGGTCTCAGGTGTATACATTGTTACTCGATGGTCTCAGGTGTATACATTGTTACTCGATGGTCTCAGGTGTATACATTGTTACTCGATGGTCTCAGAGGTGTATACATTGTTACTCGATGGTCTCAGGTGTATACATTGTTACTCGATGGTCTCAGGTGTATACATTGTTACTCGATGGTCTCAGGTGTATACATTGTTACTCAATGGTCTCAGAGGTATACATTGTTACTCGATGGTCTCAGGTGTATACATTGTTACTCGATGGTCTCAGGTGTATACATTATTACTTGATGGTCTCAGAGGTGTATACATTGTTACTCGATGGTCTCAGAGGTGTATACATTGTTACTCGATGGTCTCAGGTGTATACATTGTTATTCGATGGTCTCAGGTGTATACATTGTTACTTGATGGTCTCAGAGGTGTATACATTGTTATTTGATGGTCTCAGGTGTATACATTGTTACTCGATGGTCTCAGAGGTGTATACATTGTTACTCGATGGTTTCAGAGGTGTATACATTGTTACTCGATAGTCTCAGAGGTGTATACATTGTTACTCGATGGTCTCAGAGGTGTATACATTGTTACTCGATGGTCTCAGGTGTATACAGTGTTACTAGATGGTCTCAGGTGTATACATTGTTACTCGATGGTCTCAGGTGTATACATTGTTACTCGATGGTCTCAGGTGTATACATTGTTACTCGATGGTCTCAGAGGTGTATACATTGTTACTCAATGGTCTCAGGTGTATACATTGTTACTCGATGGTCTCAGAGGTGTATACATTGTTACTCGATGGTCTCAGAGGTGTATACATTGTTACTCGATGGTCTCAGAGTTGTATACATTGTTACTCGATGGTCTCAGGTGTATACATTGTTACTCAATGGTCTCAGGTGTATACATTGTTACTCGATGGTCTCAGGTGTATACATTGTTACTCGATGGTCTCAGGTGTATACATTGTTACTCGATGGTCTCAGAGGTGTATACATTGTTACTCAATGGTCTCAGGTGTATACATTGTTACTCGATGGTCTCAGAGGTGTATACATTGTTACTCGATGGTCTCAGAGGTGTATACATTGTTACTCGATGGTCTCAGAGGTGTATACATTGTTACTCGATGGTCTCAGGTGTATACATTGTTACTCAATGGTCTCAGGTGTATACATTGTTACTCGATGGTCTCAGGTGTATACATTGTTACTCGATGGTCAGGTGTATACATTGTTACTCGATGGTCTCAGGTGTATATATTGTTGAAGGTCACACACTACCGAACATAATACAGTCAGCAGCAGGGAACAGTAGAATGTAATAGGTTGTCGGCATGTGGAAAACGTATTGTATGAACACAATTAAAAACAATGTCTATACCGTGTATGATAGGTTTGCTGTAGAATTAAAGCCAGCACAGGTAATGGATCACTTACATCTCTGTGGCAAGACACTTGACTCCCACTGAATATTTCCTCAGTGATTAACATTTCCTTCTGTCATTTTCTTCAGAGGTTAGACTTCTCAGGAATTGAGCCAGATGTGAAGCCCTTCGAGGAGAGGTTTGGCAGGCGCATTATGGTCAATTGTCATGATTTAGCCTTCAGCCTTCAAGGCTGTGTTAATGAGAAACTGGATGGGACTCTAACAAATGTGAGTGTGGATTTAACACTTGTTCAAATGCTTGTTAGCATGCTTTGTGTGTCATTATAAGGTGGACTGCACTGCTGCTGCACATGTGCACGTGTCTCTACAGTCCATTTCATTGATTAACCACTTTAAACACATATTAATGTTTAAATCATTACATATTGGGAATTTTGGTAACCAATCAAAAAAGCCATCATGTGAAGCCCTCCGTTAGTGTGCTCTTACTTTTGACATCATGAATGTGGATGAGACTGCATGTGTACAATATTTCTGTGTATATGGTAAATAGGCCAGCAGTGTGGACTAGTGGTTAGGGCTCTGGACTCTTGACCGGAGGGTCATGGGTTCAATCCCAGGTGGGGGACACTGCTGTTGTACCCTTGTGCAAGGTACTTTACCTAGATTGCTCCAGTAAAAACCCAACTGTATAAATGGGTAATTGTATGTAAAAAATAATGTGATATTTTGTAACAATTGTAAGTCGCCCTGGATAAGGGCGTCTGCTAAAAAATAAATAATAATAATAATAAAATAACCTTACACTTTATAAACACTACAGCTGACCTGACCTCTATATTTGACATACATATCTTTGACAGTGATTAAATGTTTAAGAACATTTCCAAACATTTAACACTTGGAAAACATTTACTGTTTAAACTCTACTCGATGAAAATTTCCATTAAAATGTATTTAATCCATAACTGTTTATATCCAGTGCTGTAAAATAACTTGGTGACTCACTGTTTACTGAGTTGTTTATATGAAATACATGCATATCTGTTATTCAGAGGTGCAGGAACAGGGTTATGAATACACTGGACAAGCTGCATAGAATGGATAAATAAATACACCCGTTATTTGTGTGGGTTAATGTTGATGAATAAGAGCCAGAAATAAAACCTTAAGTGAGAACTCAGCATGCTAGGAACACAGCAGCATTTACAGGGACCGCAGATTCACTGCCTACGTATAAATACGCTTGCTACTATTACACTTTTATTTTTTTGCCAAATCGACGCTTAATATCGATGTTTATTTTAGAAACAATTTACCTTTTTTTCAACCTTTATTTTTCAATTCAAGCAGAGAATGGGTGAAATCGACCTTTATGCTTTAAAAAAAACTCAGACTTTTTATGCCATTGAAAAACGTCTCATTGAGCGAAACCCCTTTATCATGTTCAACATGCAACAAAACCATCGTTACCAGCATTCTAATTGAAATAACATTTGGCCACAGCGGAGCTATATCTTGTAAAGATAAAGATCCTACACAAATATAAAAGTGTATTGACTTTTATAGCATAAATGTACAAGTAAAATACTATGCACAGAACAAAACATTAGATAGTTGAACAGAACTACCTTGCACTTATTATTCAGAGTCTGAGCTCCACCCCTCTCCTGCTTCCATACAGTTGCTGGAGGAGCAGAGGATCAGGGATCAGGATCAGTCTGCCAACTCCTGCAGAGTGATTAGCCAGTCATATTCCTCCTACTTTGACATTGCAACGTCGCAAGCAGTTGCAGGGATGTGTGTTGAATAAAGTGTGTTTTCTCATTTTCAGCTGGAGCCATTTTTTGTCACCCTTGCTTTGTTTGACATCACAAAAAACTGCAAAATCTCAGCCGATTTCCACATAGACTTGAACCCACCGTGTGTGCGTGAAATGCTGTCAGAGGCATCTGCACAAGCAAACAGGGATCAGGACCAAGGGGGCTCCTCTGCAAACCAGCCTGTCCTTCAGAGAGTGGCTGAGTCTCTACTGCAGAATCCAAAACAGGTACCGTACACAGCCAGTACAAGTGGGATAGACAGGGTGATTCTGGAGGTGAGTGCAGCCAATCTCCATAATCAAGTATCATTAGTACAAGTAGGATAGACAGGGTGATATATATATATATATATATATATATATATATATATATATATATATATATATATATATATATATATATGTGTGTGTATAAATATATGAGGCTCTCTATAGGGCTCCAGGATCAATTAATTTGTAGGATGAAAATCCATGCAAATCATAAGAAAGTTTCCAAACGAGAGGAGGCCATTCAGCCCATCTTGCTCGTTTGGTTGTTAGTAGCTTATTGATTCCAGGATCTCATCAAGCAGCTTCTTGAAGGATCCCAGGGTGTCAGCTTCAACAACATTACTGGGGAGTTGGTTCCAGACCCTCACAATTCTCTGTGTAAAAAAGTGCCTCCTATTTTCTGTTCTGAATGCCCCTTTATCTAATCTCCATTTGTGACTCCTGGTCCTTGTTTCTTTTTTCAGGTCAAAGAAGTCCCCTGGGTCGACATTGTCTATACCTTTTAGGATTTTTAATGTTTGAATCAGATCGCCTTGTAGTCTTCTTTGTTCAAGACTGAATAGATTCAATTCTTTTAGCCTGTCTGCATACGACATGCCTTTTAAACCCGGGATAATTCTGGTTGCTCTTCTTTGCACTCTTTCTAGAGCAGCAATATCCTTTTTGTAACGAGGTGACCAGAACTGATCACATCTGTTGTGATTTTCCAAGCATTTCTGTAAACAATAAGACCAGAGGCAGTTAATTAGATGTGGTTTTATACTTTACTTCCTGACCCTTGAAAAGAATGTCAGAATAGAAATAATAATAAAAAAAAGAAAATATATTTTCTTTCAATGAATCTCTTTTGTGAGTGAAGTATTTATTATAAAGTGGCTTGGCTGAACGGAGCAATCTGATTGGCTCTGCAGGGAGTGTTGTTGTTGTCTCTCAGCTTGCATTTTCTTACACTTACTGTACTCTGGTTTTCATTCATTTTAAAATTTCAATAATAGTCCTTGTTGTGAAATAACTGCTGTTGCTGAATGACCTACAGTAGCAGTGTGTCATTGCACAGCAGCGCACGTCATGGCTTGTCTTTTTACTTCATGCAATCTGGGGAAACCCACCTCCTGGCAACCCCATGAATTCACACTTTCACTCAGTAAAACAGTTCCAGGCAGCAGGGATCTAAAGAAACTGATTTGTTTTGTAGTTTTCAATCTTTTGAAGGTCGACAGCCACGTTCACTGGGGCTGATTTATTTGTGGTTCAGAGCAGAAGCAGCTGCTTTGCATCAGTGTTCGAGCGCTGCATCAGAGCACTGCCCATTAGCTGGATTGCTCTCAAATGGGCTGAGTGGCCCGTAATGAATGACAGTATTGAGACAATCTGCCTTCTTTCTAAAATTAGAAGCATGACGTAGCTGACAGGAATCTGTTCATTCAAGTAATGGGTATTTAAAGGAAAAGCCTCTGTAAATGTTCATACAGTATGTGAAATGCAACATGCTGCAAACCTTGGCTATTGCATAATACACAAAAACATTGCACAAAAAAATGAATGTATATGTGTGATTGTGGGTGCGTGGTGGTTGGGTGTGTGTCGGTGTCTATAGTCTTTAATGTAATGTCCTGATATTCCGGTCTCTGCTTCTAGGTTAATGTATCCTAGCTCTTTAGATCCTTGTAACAATTACACATCTGATGCACAGATACGTTAGTCCACAAGAGGCACTGTTCAAATGTTAAAGGGAACACATAATATATCTATTATTATGCAGAAAAACAAACACATGAGCTGATATGTTCTCGGTACAAGTCTGGTTCCTATTAGACAGACAGTATTTGTAAATGATTCGCATGGGCTTACTGCTGTATTATGACTTTAATGCAAGTGTAGTTTTTAAAAGTTGGAAAAAGTAAAACTTGCTTTTCCTGTTAATTCTATTTGTATTCTTTTTTCCAGGGCATTTTCTCAGTCACAGATACTCATCCTGACATCTTCCTTGTGGCGAGAGTAGAGAAGGTCTTACAAAATGGGATCACTCACTGCGCAGAGCCTTACATCAAGACATGCGATGTAAACAAGGTCCTGCTATTTCACTGCCTATTCAACAATGTGACCTGCAAACGTAACAAATACACAGCAGAATTACTATTGCTGCCTTGCAGGGCAATGCAAAACTAAGCTATCATGTGTGGTACTCACGTTTTTTCTCCAATTTGAAAATGCCCACACTCAGCGGCTCGGGAGAGGAATGACTCGACTGAGCTCCACGTGGTCGTGCTGATTTTAGTTTTTTGTTTTCTTGCTGATTTTAGTTTTTTGTTTTCCCAGACTGAGCTCCACGTGGTCGTGCTGATTTTAGATTTTTGTTTTCTTGCTGATTTTAGTTTTTTGTTTTCCCAGACTGAGCTCCACATGGTCGTGCTGATTTTAGTTTTTTGTTTTCTTGCTGATTTTAGTTTTTGTTTTCTTGCTGATTTTAGTTTTTGTTTTCTTGCTGATTTTAGTTTTTGTTTTCCCAGACTGAGCACCACATGGTCGTGCTGATTTTAGTTTTTTGTTTTCCCAGACGGAGCTCCACGTGGTCGTGCTGATTATAGTTTTTGTTTTCTTGCTGATTTTAGTTTTTGTTTTCTTGCTGATTTTAGTTTTTTGTTTTCCCAGACTGAGCACCACATGGTCGTGCTGATTTTAGTTTTTTGTTTTCTTGCTGATTTTAGTTTTTTGTTTTCTTGCTGATTTTAGTTTTTTGTTTTCTTGCTGATTTTAGTTTTTTGTTTTCCCAGACTGAGCTCCACGTGGTCGTGCTGATTTTAGATTTTTGTTTTCCCAGACTGAGCTCCACGTGGTCGTGCTGATTTTAGTTTTTTGTTTTCTTGCTGATTTTAGTTTTTTGTTTTCTTGCTGATTTTAGTTTTTTGTTTTCCCAGACTGAGCTCCACGTGGTCGTGCTGATTTTAGATTTTTGTTTTCTTGCTGATTTTAGTTTTTTGTTTTCCCAGACTGAGCTCCACGTGGTCGTGCTGATTTTAGTTTTTTGTTTTCTTGCTGATTTTAGTTTTTGTTTTCTTGCTGATTTTAGTTTTTGTTTTCTTGCTGATTTTAGTTTTTTGTTTTCCCAGACTGAGCTCCACGTGGTCGTGCTGATTTTAGATTTTTGTTTTCTTGCTGATTTTAGTTTTTTGTTTTCCCAGACTGAGCTCCACGTGGTCTGCTGATTTTAGTTTTTTGTTTTCTTGCTGATTTTAGTTTTTTGTTTTCTTGCTGATTTTAGTTTTTTGTTTTCCCAGACGGAGCTCCACGTGGTCGTGCTGATTATAGTTTTTTGTTTTCTTGCTGATTTTAGTTTTTTGTTTTCTTGCTGATTTTAGTTTTTTGTTTTCCCAGACTGAGCACCACATGGTCGTGCTGATTTTAGTTTTTTGTTTTCTTGCTGATTTTAGTTTTTTGTTTTCTTGCTGATTTTAGTTTTTTGTTTTCTTGCTGATTTTAGTTTTTTGTTTTCCCAGACTGAGCTCCACGTGGTCGTGCTGATTTTAGATTTTTGTTTTCCCAGACTGAGCTCCACGTGGTCGTGCTGATTTTAGTTTTTTGTTTTCTTGCTGATTTTAGTTTTTTGTTTTCCCAGACTGAGCTCCACGTGGTCGTGCTGATTTTAGATTTTTGTTTTCTTGCTGATTTTAGTTTTTTGTTTTCCCAGACTGAGCTCCACGTGGTCGTGCTGATTTTAGTTTTTTGTTTTCTTGCTGATTTTAGTTTTTTGTTTTCTTGCTGATTTTAGTTTTTTGTTTTCTTGCTGATTTTAGTTTTTTGTTTTCCCAGACTGAGCTCCACGTGGTCGTGCTGATTTTAGATTTTTGTTTTCTTGCTGATTTTAGTTTTTTGTTTTCCCAGACTGAGCTCCACGTGGTCTGCTGATTTTAGTTTTTTGTTTTCTTGCTGATTTTAGTTTTTTGTTTTCTTGCTGATTTTAGTTTTTTGTTTTCCCAGACTGAGCTCCACGTGGTCGTGCTGATTTTAGTTATTTGTTTTTCCAGACTGCTCAGAAAGTGCTGAAGGCTGCCAAACAGACGTGTACAAGGCTAGGGCAATACCGAATGCCATTTGCATGGGCTGCCAAGTAAGCATCGTTAAGACTGTTCCAAATAAAGCTGAAAATATTATATCCTTTTTAACTCTATGAGAACAAAGAACAGTTTTATCTATAAGAAATTACTATATATCCAGTAAGCAATTATCCCTCCTGCTTATTTTTCATTCCCCATTCCCCATCACTTTGTTACTCACTATGTTTCTTTTCTACATCTTCATATACACTTTCATAAATCACGATAGACTTTCTTTGTCTATGAGACTGAAATCATCCATAGCTGCCTAAACTCTGGTTCCCGCTTACACTTACCAATAATTGCTCTGGGATTAAATATGTCTTCAAGTTTTTGTTTTGTTCTACAGAGTATTAGTCTTCTTCCCCAAACAAGTCAAATTTTAGCCAACTTGCTTCAGTGTACAGAGAGTCTCTGTTTGGAATGCACCATTGTCCTCTGTCCTGATGCGACTTGCTTAAAGGCTGTTATTGTCTTATTATGGACAGCAGAGGATCTTTCATTCAGTCAAAGCGCACAAGAAACCCCACTGATGACATCACCGCCCATATCAGGATGGTTGACGTCAGCCACTTTAATAAAAGCATACTTGAGGCACCTCTATGTATTTAAGTGAACCATACCACGCTGTATTAGCCCCAGGACATATCAATGATACAGAACTTTTCACATATCCATTTTAATTGATGTTCACAAGTCATCTCATCTGATTTGCCATTCCCCTTACACTATGCCTCCGGGCAGGCCTTGTTTTTGTTCATGTTTCTCTTCTTTATTTTAAAACACATAGGGGTATGTTTACTAAAGTAATGCACCTGTCACAATAGTCACAAACTTTATCTTGCTGATTTTCAGCTGAAATATTCACAGTACATTTTAATAAAATAAATAAATAAAATCTTGCAAGAATACTATATTTGCATTTTATTTCTGAAGTAGCTGAAAATGTTATGACTTAGGGACAAGGTTCCCACTTTGAAACTTCAATTGCTAACCTAACCATTCATGTATGTATTCCAGACAGGTGTTTAAAGACCTTCAAGGTAGCCTGGACCTGGAGGGGAAATTCTCCCCCTTGTATCGACAGGACAGCAGCAAACTTTCCAACGAGGATCTCATTAAACTGCTGGTGGACATTAAAAAGTGAGTGCAGACTGAATCTCTGACCTAGCTAAACTGGGGTCTGATCTGAATCTCTGACCTATCTAAACTGGAGTCTGATCTGAATCTCTGACCTAGCTAAACTGGGGTCTGATCTGAATCTCTGACCTAGCTAAACTGGGGTCTGATCTGAATCTCTGACCTATCTAAACTGGAGTCTGATCTGAATCTCTGACCTAGCTAAACTGGGGTCTGATCTGAATCTCTGCCCTAGCTAAACTGGGGTCTGATCTGAATCTCTGCCCTAGCTAACCTGGGGTCTGATCTGAACCTCTGACCTAGCTAAACTGGGGTCTGATCTGAATCTCTGACCTAGCTAAACTGGGATCTGATCTGAATCTCTGCCCTAGCTAAACTGGGGTCTGATCTGAATCTCTGACCTATCTAAACTGGAGTCTGATCTGAATCTCTGACCTAGCTAAACTGGGGTCTGATCTGAATCTCTGACCTAGCTAAACTGGGGTCTGATCTGAATCTCTGCCCTAGCTAACCTGGGGTCTGATCTGAACCTCTGACCTATCTAAACTGGGGTCTGATCTGAATCTCTGCCCTAGCTAAACTGGGGTCTGATCTGAATCTCTGCCCTAGCTAACCTGGGTTCTGATCTGAACCTCCGACCTAGCTAAACTGGGGTCTGATCTGAATCTGTGACCTAGCTAAACTGGGGTCTGATCTGAATCTCTGACCTAGCTGAACTGGAGTCTGATCTGAACCTCTGACCTAGCTAAACTGGGGTCTGATCTGAATCTCTGACCTAGCTAAACTGGGGTCTGATCTGAATCTCTGACCTAGCTAAACTGGGGTCTGATCTGAATCTCTAACCTAGCTAAACTGGGGTCTGATCTGAATCTCTGACCTAGCTAAACTGGGGTCTGATCTGAATCTGTGACCTAGCTAAACTGGGGTCTGATCTGAATCTCTGACCTAGCTGAACTGGAGTCTGATCTGAACCTCTGACCTAGCTAAACTGGAGTCTGATCTGAATCTCTGACCTAGCTAAACTGGGGTCTGATCTGAATCTCTGACCTAGCTAAACTGGGGTCTGATCTGAATCTCTGACCTAGCTAACCTGGGGTCTGATCTGAATCTCTGACCTAGCTAACCTGGGGTCTGATCTGAACCTCCGACCTATCTAAACTGGAGTCTGATCTGAATCTCTGACCTAGCTAAACTGGGGTCTGATCTGAATCTCTGACCTAGCTAAACTGGGGTCTGATCTGAATCTCTGCCCTAGCTAACCTGGGGTCTGATCTGAACCTCCGACCTATCTAAACTGGGGTCTGATCTGAATCTCTGACCTAGCTAAACTGGGATCTGATCTGAATCTCTGCCCTAGCTAAACTGGGGTCTGATCTGAATCTCTGCCCTAGCTAACCTGGGGTCTGATCTGAACCTCCGACCTATCTAAACTGGGGTCTGATCTGAATCTCTGACCTAGCTAAACTGGGGTCTGATCTGAATCTCTGCCCTAGCTAACCTGGGGTCTGATCTGAACCTCCGACCTATCTAAACTGGGGTCTGATCTGAATCTCTGACCTAGCTAAACTGGGATCTGATCTGAATCTCTGCCCTAGCTAAACTGGGGTCTGATCTGAATCTCTGCCCTAGCTACACTGGGGTCTGATGTTATAATAGAACACTTGCAGGCATTTCTGTCAGTGTGCCAGGGTTCTTCTTTTCTTGCAGGCATTTCTGTCAGTGCGCCAGGGATCTTCTTTTCTTGGTTTACACCTGGAATAAATAAGGCCTTGTGTTAGGGGCTTTGTGTTAATCTATCTAATTTATATTGAATCTTAATGCAAACTTTGTGTAAATGTATCTAATTTATACTGAGTCTCAATGCAGACTTTGTTTATTTTGAACTGTACCTATTTCGCTGTTCTTAGAGCATGTCTGAAATACAAATTGTAATTGTTGTTCCTCCCTGTCATGAATTTGTTTAGACCAGAGAAGACTAAACTTCAGGTGATTCCTGGACAGTTAAACATCACAATAGAATGTGTTCCTCCTGACTTTCCAAGTAAGAACTTTACATTTTATAAGAACGGGTGGGAGTGTTCCATCTATAGACGGTTTTCCATCTTAAAAATATTTTGGGAACTATGTAAAATGAGTATGTGTTTGGAATGTGTACTGAAGCAATGGCGGGCATTGGCGAGCCGAGAGCTGATTTCACAAGCAAAAATGAAAAGTTGTTTTCAGCTTCTTGCAATTTACAGTGACAAATATGCATTTTATTTTCCTTGAAGCATTTTACACTGTAAATTCATACTTTTATCAGTGCCGTGCATTTGGTTACTATGGCAACAGGGTCAAACAAATACCGACTTCATGATTGGTGTTCGAGTTATACTTATACTAGTCTGTACATTGACTTAGCGAGTCAGTGGCATATATGATGTTAAAATTTACTAATAATTTGAAGGTATCTGTGTTTTTCAAACTTCAAAATTATTTCTACGTAGTATAATATGGAAATTGCACATTCCTTTTCAATAGTATGTCAACATCATTTTAAAAGGTTTACAACACTTGAAAATGTCGCTGAATTTGTCACTCAAGGTTGTTTTAAAAAAAAATTGTTTTTTTTTGCAGCCAACACATTTATAGAACATTGATACATTTTTAAAGATTGTTTCACTAAAGGCTCGAGTTTCAATGTTTGAATGCCGTTTGACCTTTTACGTAGCGCAAATACTTCCAAGGTTAGCTTAAAGATATTCTATTTAATAGAATAGAAATAAATAGAATATCTTTGGTTAGCTGTACCTGAGAAAATGCAGTGAGCAGCCATATTTAGCTGGAAACAAGGTATTCTCAGCACAGTAATAAGCTTTTAAGAACATAAGAAAGTTTACAAATGAGAGGAGGCATTCAGCCCATCTTGCTCGTTTGGTTGTTCGTAGCTTATTGATCCCAGAATCTCATCAAGCAGCTTCTTGAAGGATCCCAGGGTGTCAACTTCAACAACATTACTGTGGAGTTGGTTCCAGACCCTCACAATTCTCTGTGTAAAAAAGTGCCTCCTATTTTTCTTCTGAATGCCCCTTTATCTAATCTCCATTTGTGACCCCTGGTCCTTGTTAATTTTTTCAGGTCGAAAAAGTCCCCTGGGTCGACATTGTCTATACCTTTTAGAATTTTTAATGCTTGAATCAGATCACCGCGTAGTCTTCTTTGTTCAAGGTTTTAGTTTTGGTTTGAAGGCAGCAGGAGCATAGCCTGTTTTTTTTTTTTGTTTGTTTTTTTTGTATTTGCTTGACAGACGCCCTTATGCACGGCGACTTAAAGGGTTTTTTAGTTTCTGTTTGCACTTTGTTTTGTAAAAAGAAAAGGTTTGTGCAATTATTGTGCACAGTGTGTTTGTTTCTGTAGGTTGTATATGCATATTTGCTTTGTGTGTGTGTAGTGTATAGGCTATGTGCAACTACTGTTAAAATATAAACTTCTTAAAATGTTCGCCTTGCTTCTCTCAGCACCATACATTTTCCGTCTTGGCTACTTTGCTCTGCTCCCACCCCTGTAAGAAGTGCCAGTGATGCATTTGTGTCTCAGTTGACCTGTGAATGAAGGCTGAGCTCTGCTTTCAGATTCTGTTACCCCCTCCTACATTCCTGTGAAACCCTTTGAGGAGGGCTGCAGCAAGGCTTCTGTGGAAATTGAAGAATTTGTTCCAGAAGAGGCAAAGTACAACTGCCCCTACACTGTCTACAAAAACCACATGAACGTGTACCCCTTACAGCTGAAATATGATAACCAGAAAACGTTTGCCAAGGTAAGGACTGAGTCCTTTTGAAAACAAACATTGCAATATTGTAACAGATCATTCCAGTATTCTATATGCAATATGTACATGTGTTTCTCCCAGGCGAGGAACATTGCTGTGTGCGTGGAGTTTAGGGATTCCGATGAAGAGAATGCATCTGCTTTAAAGGTTGGTATAAATGAGGGATTCTATTTTTCAAGATATGTTACAGTATTGAGAAGGTAGCAGATTTCACCTCTTACGGGTAATAGCTAACCATGACACGTTTATTACAAATTTCTTCTCATTTCTCAGTAGTTTGTTTAGTTTTCCAGACATTACTGTCTCTTAGAATTGAGTGAAGCTCATTGATCACAGTAGAGATGAGGTGTGCTAGAGGATCACAGGCTTGTTTTTCCTTTACCTCAGAACCTTTTTGTGCACATGCTGTTTTTTGTAAATCGGTGCTGCCCTGTATCTATCTAACCATGTCATATCTCACTTGTTGGTTGAGCTGGTACAGCAGCTTTTTGGACAGGCTTCTCACTGAAGGAGATTGCATGCCACGTTGCTAACAGTAACAGATAGGAAGTGTCCAAAACAAACAGACCCACTTGTTAGTTATAACAGCTTCAGACAGTCTGCATACAACATGACAGGCCACAGTGATGGCTATTCAATAACAGCTGAGAACTATAACACTGTCAGACTGCATAAGCTAGCTGTGCATGCCTGTGTTTTCCCAGGTCCTTCCGAGTCCTTCTTTGTTTTGTTGATGATCCCTTGTAGATCTGTAGCACCTGCACTGCTGGCAGATAGACACTAGTTTATTAGGGGATGGTCAATGCTGTGCATGATAGAATAGCATGATTGGCTATGGTCAATCTGTCCTCTCAAATGTGTTTTAAAAAGCTTCATAAGTTCTCACTTACAGTAGTACTAAAATAAACCATTAAAGTGGAGAAGCTTTATAGCAACACCAACAATTCACATTTCTAGCGCCTTTCATCACAAGGATCCAGCGACTCACCCACACAAAAAAATGAACAATCAAACCATTCATTTAAAAACAGTGTGATACAGAATTTGATAAAACAGAAATTAAAAGATATACACAAGTCATTTTAATTGTAAAAGTAGAAAAACTAAGATAAAAAGTTAGTTTGTAGAAATAGAACAATTTAAACTCAAAAACTAAAATGTAATTACATTTTGTAAAAATATGTTTTCAATCTTGATTTAAAAACAGTAGGAGTGCCAGCTTCCCTGACAGAAGAAGACAGAGCATTCCAGAATGCAGGAGCTTTACAAGAAAAGGCCCTTCCTCCTGTGTTATTTTTATTCACTCTGGAATAACCAGCAGCCACGCATCCTGAGATCTCAGAGTGCGATTAGGAGTATACAGGGTGAATAACCAGCAGCCCCGCATCCTGTGATCTCAGAGTGCGGTGTGGAGTATACAGGGTGAATAACCAGCAGCCCTGCATCCTGTGATCTCAGAGTGTGGTGAGGAGTATACAGGGTGAATAACCAGCAGCCCCGCATCCTGTGATCTCAGAGTGCGGTGTGGAGTATACAGGGTGAATAACCAGCAGCCCTGCATCCTGTGATCTCAGAGTGTGGTGAGGAGTATACAGGGTGAATAACCAGCAGCCCTGCATCCTGTGATCTCAGAGTGTGGTGAGGAGTATACAGGGTGAATAACCAGCAGCCCTGCATCCTGTGATCTCAGAGTGCGGTTAGTAGTATACGGGGTCAATAAATGCTGTAACTGGGTGCTGATCCATTCAGGGACTTTTAAGTTAAAAGCAAAATCTTAAAAACAATTTTAAACTGCACAGGGAGCCACCCTGATCGATCAATCGAGACTCCTAATAGAGTCTTGATTTATCAATCAGGGTCAAAGATGACCCCCATGGTTCTCATTTCTAGTTTTAGTTCTGATAAGACACTGCTAAAGCAAACCCACATTGTTAGTTCTGATGAGACACTGCTAACGTAAACCCACATTGTTAGTTGGTTCTGAGATCCCACTAGCATAATCTCTGTTTTCTCAGAATTCAACATTAAAAAGTTCTGAGACATCCAACACTTGATGTCTGGAAGGCAAGCAGCTAATAGCACCCCAGCAGAAGTATTCCCTGGCTTTAAAGACAGATATAGCTGAGTATCATCAGTGTAACAATGGAAGTTTACTCCATGTCTGCAGATAATGTCACATAAAGGTAACATAAAATAACAAAGGACCAGATAACATCAGATTTCACCTCCCTGACCGAGACAAACTGAAACCTATCGGAAAGATAAGACGTGAACCAAGATAGGACACCTCCTGACAATCCCACTGATCTTACAAGACAAGATAGGACACCTCCTGATAATCCCACTGAGTTTACAAGACAAGACAGGACACCTCCTGATAATCCCACGAGACGAGATAGGACACCTCCTGCCAATCCCACGAGACAAGATAGGACACCTCCTGACAATCCCACGAGACAAGATAGGACACCTCCTGATAATCCCACAAGAAAAGATAGGACACCTCCTGACAATCCCACAAGAAAAGATAGGACACTTCCTGACAATCCCACTGATCTTACAAGAGAAGATAGGACACCTCCTGACAATCCCACAAGACAAGATAGGACACCTCCTGACAATCCCACAAGACAAGATAGGACACCTCCTGCCAATCCCACAAGACAAGATAGGACACCTCCTGACAATCCCACGAGACAAGATAGGGCACCTCCTGACAATCCCACTGATTTTACAAGAGAAGATAGGACACCTCCTGACAATCCCACAAGACAAGATAGGACACCTCCTGACATTCCCACAAGACAAGATAGGGCACCTCCTGACAATCCCACTGATCTTACAAGAGAAGATAGGGCACCTTGTGACAATCCCAGTGATCTTACAAGACAAGATAGAACACCTCCTGACAATCCCACAAGACAAGTTAGGACACCTCCTGACAATCCCACAAGACAAGATAGGACACCTCCTGACAATCCCACAAGACAAGATAGGACACCTCCTGACAATCCCAATGAGCTTTCAAGACAAGATAGGACACCTCCTGACAATCCCACAAGAAAAGATAGGACACCTCCTGACAATCCCACAAGAAAAGATAGGACACCTCCTGACAATCCCACAAGAAAAGATAGGACACCTCCTGACAATCCCACTGAGTTTACAAGACAAGATAGGACACCTCCTGACAATCCCACAAGAAAAGATAGGACACCTCCTGACAATCCCACAAGAAAAGATAGGACACCTCCTGACAATCCCACAAGAAAAGATAGGACACCTCCTGACAATCCCACTGAGTTTACAAGACAAGATAGGACACCTCCTGACAATCCCACAAGAAAAGATAGGACACCTCCTGACAATCCCACAAGAAAAGATAGGACACCTCCTGACAATCCCACTGAGTTTACAAGACAAGATAGGACACCTCCTGACAATCCCACAAGAAAAGATAGGACACCTCCTGACAATCCCACAAGAAAAGATAGGACACCTCCTGACAATCCCACTGAGTTTACAAGACAAGATAGGACACCTCCTGACAATCCCACAAGAAAAGATAGGACACCTCCTGACAATCCCACAAGAAAAGATAGGACACCTCCTGACAATCCCACTGAGTTTACAAGACAAGATAGGACACCTCCTGACAATCCCACAAGAAAAGATAGGACACCTCCTGACAATCCCACAAGAAAAGATAGGACACCTCCTGACAATCCCACTGAGTTTACAAGAGAAGATAGGACTAGAGTTGGGTGATAATTACATTTTCATTTATTAATTATCATCTGTAAATTATCATGATATTTGTGATTATCAGCCGAATAAATGAAATATAAAAAAGTCTTGTAATTTATCAGATTTATACTTGAGCAGCATGACAACCTGCAGTCCAAGTCACTGAGTTTAGAAGAAAAAAAACTGGACAGTGTATGTGGCAAGTTTTTACATTTCTGGTGGGTGCCGGGAACAAACGTGAGTATAAAAATATACCTATTGTAATTGGTATATTAATAAATTATGTGGTTTTCCTATAAAATAATACATATATTTGTTTCTTATTTAAACTTGTATGTTAATTCGAGAACATTTACTTTCATAAAAGAAAGTGCCACCAAATGTATCAATATAACGAAAAATAATTGCTAACGTTACCTGGAAGCATTTGTTTTCTTTACTTGTGTGGTGAATCTGCCATTAAGTGAATCAAACTAGGTTTTAAAAAAAAATACTATTAGGAACATACTGAGTTTTGCACATCGCTGCTTGTATGCAGACAGTTTAATAAAATAAACCGCCTATCCTTCCATTAAACGTTAACTCTCTTCAATGTGTGCAACTATGCTTTTTTACAATAGCAACACCATGGGAACAGATGTGTGTATATATATATATATATATATATACGCGAGGGTTCCGAGCACCAGCTTAAGAACATGAGAACATAAGAAAGTTTACAAACGAGAGGAGGCCATTCAGCCCATCTTGCTCGTTTGGTTGTTAGTAGCTTATTGATCCCAGAATCTCATCAAGCAGCTTCTTGAAGGATCCCAGGGTGTCAGCTTCAACAACATTACTGGGAAGTTGGTTCCAAACCCTCACACTTCTCTGTGTAAAAAAGTGCCTCCTATTTTCTGTTCTGAATGCCCCCTTATCTAATCTCCATTTGTGACCCCTGGTCCTTGTTTCTTTTTTCAGGTCAAAAAAGTCCCCTGGGTTGACATTGTCTATACCTTTTAGGATTTTGAATGTTTGAATAGATCGCCGCGTAGTCTTCTTTGTTCAAGACTGAATAGATTCAATTCTTTGAGCCTGTCTGCATATGGCATGCCTTTTAAACCCGGGATAATTCTGGTTGCTCTTCTTTGCACTCTTTCTAGAGCAGCAATATCCTTTTTGTAACAAGGTAACCAGAACTGAACACAATAGTCTAGGTGAGGTCTTACTAATGCATTGTAAAGTTTTAACATTACTTCCCTTGATTTAAATTCAACACTTCTCACAATATATCCAAGCATCTTGTTGGCCTTTTTTATAGCTTCCCCACATTGTCTCAACAAAGTCATTTCTGAGTCAACATAAACTCCTAGGTCTTTTTCATAGTTCCCTTCTTCAATTTCAGTATCTCCCATATGATATTTATAATGCACATTTTTATTTCCTGCATGCAATACTTTACACTTTTCTCTATTAAATTTCATTTTCCATGTGTCTGCCCAGTTCTGAATGCTGTCTAGATCATTTTGAATGACCTTTGCTGCTGCAACAGTGTTTGCCACTCCTCCTATTTTTGTGTCGTCTGCAAATTTAACAAGTTTGCTTACTATACCAGAATCTAAATCATTAATGTAGATTAGGAATAGCAGAGGACCTAATACTGATCCCTGTGGTACACCACTGGTTACCTCGCTCCATTTTGAGGTTTCTCCTCTAATCAGTACTTTCTGTTTTCTACCTGTTAACCACTCCCTAATCCATGTGCATGCATTTCCTTGAATTCCTGCTGCGTTCAGTTTGAGAATTAACCTTTTATGCGGGACTTTGTCAAAAGCTTTCTGGAAATCTAAATAAACCATGTCGTATGCTTTGCAATTATCCATTTTCAATGTTGCATCCTCAAAAAAGTCAAGCAGGTTAGTTAGACACAATCTCCCTTTCCTAAAACCATGCTGACTGTCTCCCAAGATATTGTTACCATATAGGTAATTTTCCATTTTGGATCTTATTATAGTTTCCATAAGTTTACATATAATAGAAGTCAGGCTTATTGGTTTGTAGTTACCTGGTTCGGTTTTGTCTCCTTTTTCTGGATCGGTATTACGTTTGCTATTTTCCAGTCTGTCGGTACAACCCCTGTGTCAAGAGACTGCTGCATGATCTTGGTTAGCGGTTTGTAAATAACTTCTTTCATTTCTTTGAGTACTATTGGGAGGATCTCATCCGGCCCAGGGGATTTGTTTATTTTAAGTGCTCCTAGTCCCTTTAACACTTCTGCCTCTGTTATGCTAAAGTTATTTAAAATTGGATAGGAACAGGTCGACATGTGGGGAATGTTGTCCTTGTCCTCCTTTGTAAAAACCTGTGAAAAGTAATCATTTAATATATTTGCTACTTTTTTTCTTCATCTATGATTTTGCCATTTGTGTCTCTTAGACATTTAAGCTCCTCTTTGAATGTTCTCTTGCTGTTATAATATTGGAAAAACATTTTGGAATTTGTTTTAGCCCCCTTAGCAATATTGATTTCTATCTCTCTCTTGGCCTTTCTAACTTACTTTTTGACTTGTGTTTGCAGTTCCAAGTACTCTTTCTGTGTACTTTGTTTTTTTTTACTTTGCTTATTGTTCCCCATGCGGTGCACAGGCTGCAGTGTAGTACTCGTGTCTCTACTGTAGTTTAAAATAAAGAAGCAACACAGTGTTTAGGTTATATTACACGTTTGCCATATGGTTGTGTTTTTTCTTTCTTTTTGCAATTACATTCAATTTCCATTATCCTGTCAAAATGTTTAATAGTCAAACGTTACACTTTTCTGCAGTAATTTTACCGTGAGCTTCTTTATTTTACAAACAACAATATTTGTGTTTTTATGTTAGAAAACCAGTCATGCTTTGCCAGTGTACAGCTTATTATCAAATGAAACCATGATGTAAAGTTAAAAGCATATTGTTTAAATCAATACTTACTGTAACTTCCCAGTGTACACAGTGCTCACACAGATCATGTTTTAGCCTCACACAGACAGTGCAGTGCCGCTTACTGCTCAATGCAGAGCCGCTTCCTGCTTCTTTGGGTCACAGACGATAATTATGGTTATCGATAATAATGTTTCAACACGATAACATTATCGCTGCAAAAAAATGATCGTGATTATCGATATTATTGATTATTGTTCCAACCCTCCTGACAATCCCACTGCGCTTACAAAGGGTGTTTATCAATGCCTTTAGGGGTTTGTACAGTAGTACAATAAACAATGGTTGTTGAAAAAAGTTCACATTTGTAATTATAAATCATGTAACCAATCAGCATTAAGTATTTCTCAAAATGTCAGTCTATCTTCTCCTGTGTGTAGATACAGGGTGTATAGGTGTCATCCCATGGATAGAACACTATGCTGTAGCTGTTTAATAGTACTTCCTGAGTACAGTCTTTGTTTTTGTGATTAATAATACGTTAATAGGTTGTGTGTAGGGTGTCTTATTATAACAGGAATCATTTTGCACAGTTTGAGCAGACAGAGCCATATAACAATAAGCGATACCCTACACACAACATATTAGCTTGAAAACTAAAATGAAAGTCCTTTAAAATTATTGTATGCATTCAAAACAGTTGATATTTTTTATAACCATTTTTTTTAGAAAGCTTTTTTTTCCCAATCACCATTTCTAGCTGCTCTTTCTTACAGTGTATCTACGGGAAACCTGGCGGGCCTCTCTTCACTAGCTCTGCATATGCAGCCGTGTTGCATCACAATCAGAACCCAGAGTTCTATGATGAGGTAAACCATTCCACAGATATAGATGGGGTTCTGAATACCAGTGTAATAAATAGTGCATAACATGCTTTCATCTAATGCTTCAAACACTCCATTATCAAATGTGAACAAGAAAGCAGACAATGATGTTTTGCTTAAGAATGGAAATTGAAACCTGCAGTTTGTAACACGCCCTACATGCATCACCCTCCACTCTGCTTGTCAAAGCAATTAAAGAAATGGGGTTGTGGGACATAATGATTGCATCAGTCTTATAACACGACTCCCATGCATCGCATTCCAGATTAAGATTGAGCTTCCAGTGCATCTCCATGACAGGCATCACCTGCTGTTTACCTTCTACCATGTCAGCTGTGAGTACAACTCCAAGGGGACCACCAAGAAACGGGATGCTGTTGAATCAATGGGTATGTACTGGTCTGTCACTAATCCTCTACTTTTGTAATAAACATTAATTGAATTGAATGTCCCTAGGAACTCTTGAAAACTATGTTAACTAAATAACATCTTGATTGAAGCTCTCTTGAGATGCCCAGCGTCAGTGTGTTTTGGTATTGTTGAAGCTGATAAAGCCAGCGTCAGTGTGTTTTGGTCTTGTTGAAGCTGATAAAGCCAGTGTCAATGTGTTTTGGTCTTGTTGAAGCTCTCTTGAGAAGCCCAGCATCAGTGTGTTTTGGTCTTGTTGAAGCTCTCTTGAGAAGCCCAGCGTCAGTGTGTGTTGGTCTTGTTGAAGCTGATAAAGCCAGCATCAATGTGTTTTGGTCTTGTTGAAGCTCTCTTTAGAAGCCCAGCGTCAGTGTATTTTGGTCTTGTTGAGGCTCTTTTGAGAAGCCCAGTGTCAATGTGTTTTGGTCTTGTTGAAGCTGATAAAGCCAGCGTCAATGTGTTTTGGTCTTGTTGAAGCTCTCTTGAGAAGCCCAGCGTCAGTGTATTTTGGCCTTGTTGAAGCTTTCATGAGAAGTCCAGTGTGAGTGTGTTTTGGTCTTGTTGAAGCTCTCTTGAGAAGCCCAGTGTCAATGTGTTTTGGTCTTGTTGAAGCTGATAAAGCCAGCGTCAATGTATTTTGGTCGTTGAAGCTCTCTAGAGAAGCCCAGTGTCAGTGTATTTTGGTCTTGTTGAAGCTCTCTTGAGAAGCCCAGTGTCAATGTGTTTTGGTCTTGTTGAAGCTGATAAAGCCAGCGTCAATGTGTTTTGGTCTTGTTGAAGCTCTCTTGAGAAGCCCAGCGTCAGTGTGTTTTGGTCTTGTTGAAGCTCTCTTGAGAAGCCCAGTGTCAGTGTGTTTTGGTCTTGTTGAAGCTCTCTTGAGAAGCCCAGTGTCAGTGTGTTTTGGTCTTGTTGAAGCTCTCTTGAGAAGCCCAGCGTCAGTGTGTGTTGGTCTTGTTGAAGCTGATAAAGCCAGCATCAATGTGTTTTGGTCTTGTTGAAGCTCTCTTGAGAAGCCTAGCGTCAGTGTGTTTTGGTCTTGTTGAAGCTCTCTTGATAAAGCCCAGTGTCAGTGTGTTTTGGTCTTGTTGAAGTTCTCTTGATAAAGCCCAGCGTCAGTGTGTTTTGGTCTTGTTGAAGTTCTCTTGATAAAGCCCAGCGTCAGTGTGTTTTGGTCTTGTTGAAGCTCTCTTGATAAAGCCCAGCGTCAGTGTGTTTTGGTCTTTTTGAAGCTCTCTTGATAAAGCCCAGCATCAGTGTGTTTTGGTCTTGTTGAAGCTCTCTTGATAAAGCCCAGCGTCAGTGTATTTTGGTCTTGTTGAAGCTCTCTTGATAAAGCCCAGCGTCAGTGTGTTTTGGTCTTCTTGAAGCTCTCTTGAGAAGCCCAGCATCAATGTGTTTTGGAGAAGCTGCTGCTGCTGTTGTAATGAATCCTCTCCTCTCTGCTCTCTCCTCTGCAGTCGGGTGTGCTTGGCTTCCACTGCTGAAGGATGGCTGTCTCTGCTCATTGGAGCAGCAGTTACCTGTGTCTGCTAACCTGCCTGCCGGCTACCTGTGTGACAGGAGTGGGGATTCTCGCAAGGTTGACTTATTACTCACTCTGATTTTCTCAGTCTGATTTTCAAAGCTTGGAAGTTTTAAGAAGTGCCATTCAGTAAACTTGGGAAGGAATATTAGATACAAATGGGTTCAATCAGTTGATGAAGGAGATTAAAATTATGCTGAATTTATAAAAGTGAATATAACACCTATCCCTGTTTCTTACTTGAGTTTCTATAGAGATATGATCATTAAAACAGCTATACTGTTCCAATTTAACATTATTTTTGTTTGGCTTTTCAGTGTCTTCCTGATATAAAATGGGTTGATAATGCTAAACTGCTGTTTAAAGTCAGGGGCCATGTAGTTTCCACAATTTATACCCAGGTACGTGCAGGTATATAATCATTTCAACTCATATTGTGAAAGAAAAGTATGTTCATTTGCTATCGTCATATTAAAACTGTCCTGTGTTGTATTTTATAGAACAGTTTTACATGAAGAATGAATGTTATTTAAAGGGCTACCAAGATCCAGTTCTTGACGGCCATAACATTTTATACAAATTGCACATTTTATTGGACTTCTCAGTTGTAATAGGAAAAAAGCGGAGTCTTCAAACGTATGGCTCAGCAGTTTGCTTGTGTTCATTCCATAGGACCCCCACTTGCACAGATTCTTCCAGCATTGCCAGGTGATACAGTCTGGCTCACAGGAGAGCCCAGGAGAGCTGGTTAAATATTTAAAGGTACCTAATGTTTCATTAACCGGCCCTTCCACCCCTTGCCATTGTAGCTCTATATTGCAGTGCCTGACCCCTGTCTACACAGAGAGTGTGCTTCCGACAGTGTCAGTTACAGCTGGCTTCATTACATCTGGCAGAACAGCCTCTTCTGCTGCTTTTAAAATGCTTCAGCAGACTCAGTGTTAGAGCAGCCAGACCCAAAACATAACAAACAGAAATGGTGAACAGTTTTAGAGAACACTTCCAAACTCCTGAAGTCACAGAAAGTCTAACCTATAATTAAAAACAGTGTTTAACTGTATCCACATGTGCTCTGTTTATGCTGTGAATTTGTATCTGAAAGGTTCATTGATGTGACACAAAGATCGATTAAGAGTTTGCTATAGGAAACTAAGTATATTGTACAGTTATAAACATATATTAGTCAGAGTTGCTTGAGTGAATGGGGATACCAATTAAAAGCAGATATTCATTTTGTATGTAGCCATTTTTTTTCCTATAGCAAATGCCAAAGTGAAGACAGTCATGTACGTGGATGAGCTTAATGAAAAGCAGTGTGCGTGCAGAATCACAAAGCTAGCCCTCCAGTATACTGCTGACTAGGACTGAGTCACTGCAGAATCAGAGAGTCATGAGGTTTCAAGGCTACAAATATGTTACTGTTATATTATTATTTATTTATTATTATTTATTTCTTAGCAGACACCCTTATCCAGGGCAACTTACAATTGTTACAAGATATCACATTATTTTCTTACACACAATTATATATATATATTTTTTTACATACAATTACCCATTTATACAGTTGGGTTTTTACTGGAGCAATTTGGGTAAAGTACCTTGCTCAAGGGTACAGTAGCAGTGTCCCCCACCTAGGTTTGAACCCACAACTCTCCGGTCAAGAGTCCGGAGCCCTAACCACTACTCCACTCTGCTGCCCAGTGTCTGTATTCAACAACCCTACTCATACTAATGCAATGCATGTCATAATCTATAGTACAGGAGTGAATGGCTCATCAGTTCCTCACTGCATTGCTAATCCTTACTGCTTCCCTGCCTGCAGTCCTAGCTGAACTGAGACATGCATCTTAACACCCCCTAGTGGTCCTGCAGGATACTGCATATCTATCGACAGCGTTGGGGTAACTCGCTACTTAAGTAACGCGTTACTGTAAAAATATTACTTTTGTCAATAACGAGGTAAAGATTTTTAATCTGAGTAATAATATTACAGTTATTTTCCCCAAAAAAGAAACATATTAGTCTTGTTACCTTTCCTCTGCTGTGCACCTATATTGGTGGTCTTTTCTTTTTTAACCCCAGCGTGCCAGGCTGCTCTAATGTCTGTGCCTCACTCATCACCGATGACTCTTCCAGAATGTTTCAATGGATTGTAAAAAGAAGGATAGGACAATGACGTCATAGATGGGTGGAGCTAAAACAGAGGCAGGTGCCTGGAGCCCAGAAAGGATATTCTTGTTCATATTGCATATGGGAATAGAGTGGCAAGGAATACATTGTGCAGGTATATTGCAATGACTACTGGAGTCCAGCCAAGTTAGAAGAAAGGCTGGAGTAACTCTGCTGTGACTTTCGACGGTCAACGCAAATTACCTGCAGAATGAATTCTTATACGATGTTAAATAATCGTTATAAAAAAGAGGTGTCATAAAGGGGCTGTAAGTTCCATGCAGAATCGTTATATCACATATTGGTTACAATGGCATTGTAGTGTATAATTATTCTTTTTTTGGTCATTTTGTAATGCATTCAACTGCTAGCACCAAAGTGTCTTTTCTGGGTTAATACTGTATAGGGTAAAAGTTATGGTAACACCATGTGTTCCAATCTCACCGTTGTTGTTTGTTGTAGTAATTAAACACTTACAAAAAAGAATTGTAAGGGATTTAGTGAAATATGAATAAGTAAAAAAAATCTACTTTTTCTCTCAGTATTTTTATTAGCTTATTGAGCCCCACAGCCATTATGCTCATTAATAAAATCCGAATTGAAATATTAAAGCTTTTTAAACGTTTTTAAACAAAGAACATAACATGTGGTCAAGTAAAAAGTATGTATCACACCAACATATTTCACATGTACAGAAACATTGGCAACTCCATATGGATGAAACTAAGTAGTTATTTTATTTTATTCTGCAATTTTTAAAAAGCCAAAACCAGACATTTCATTGAATTCACACCTTCATCAGGGCATCAAAGTACAAACAAGAATCACACAAATATATACAATTACAGATCATTACACATACATAACAACTGCTATAAACAAGAATCACACAAATATATACAATTACAGATCATTACACATACATAACAACGGCTATAAACAAGAATCACACAAATATATACAATTACAGATCATTACACATAAATAACAACTGCTAGAAATGGACCCCACTTATAGAAAAACACAAAGGCACACAAATGAACTTTCAAAAATACAAATAAATAGAAAGAAGGAAAAACACACACACATTGCATAAAGTTCTTCACAGATACAGACACTTGCAAATATATAAAAAGATGTAAACAACGTAACAAAATTCTATATATACCATGACAGAATTACAAAATCAATTTAATTGTCACATAATCATTGCTTGGTTCTCAAACTATCTTACAAAGTTAGAAATTGTACAAGAGTCAGTTTCTTCTGCAGTCTACCCAATGCTTTGCGTTACCCTCCACCTGCTGAGTGGGCTCCAGTAATGGCACCTGTAGTGATTACACACACTCAATCATGGGATAGCAAGATTGCTTGTCCTATCCTACTTTTTACTATCCTTGGATGTGTCACAGCAATAATAAGCCGTGGGGCAATCAAATCAGTCTTTCTGAGCCTTGTCATTGAATAAGGCTGGGCACTAGGAACAAAAAAATGGTATCCCTACATACCAATTTTGATGATATACTTCAAAAACAGGAAGCACGTCTACCACTGTGTATTTTGAAGTTTAATAGGACAAGATCGAGAGGAGTCTCACTTGACTGTACATACCACTTTTATGTGTGTGTGTTTGTTTGTTTGCTTGCTTAGACAGGGGTGGCCACATTTATTCCATTACCACATCATTTTACATTTACTGCTTTATCGCCATATAGTTCATTTTTCTGTAGACTTTTTTTGTTGTTGCTATTGCTGATTTGCTATTCGTGGTTTTATTGTATGATTTTCTCTTCATAATGCAAAATTATTGAGTCAGTAAATATATAGTACATTGTTTATATAAATGTATTTATATTATAAAAATTGTAAAAACCTGTTTGACACATTTAATAAATGAATTAACAGACGTACAGTATAAAATAAGTAAAGAGTAAACAAGTCACAACAACAAGACAAGAGAAAGAAAAATAACGAGTAATATAACACGCTGCTTTTTTATTAAGTAATATGTAAGGACATTATATCATAAGTTCATTTTTTTCAGTAAGCCCAACACTGTCTGTCGACAACATTGAGGGCTCCTTTACCCAATTTTAAAGTAGAGTGGTTGGACTGGTTTAAAAAAACACTTCCAGTTAGATAGATACACTCCAAACACATAGTTTTACTATATTATGCATTGTGATACTGTAAATTGAACTCACAAAGAGCTACAGTATGACTACACTGCAGAAGAATGCCAGGCACAGTAATACTGCTGGGGCACACGCCATTCCTTTGTGCCCACCTCTGCCTAGCTGAGAGGCATGTCTGTGTTCCTCTAGTGCCTGCACGCCATGGAGACCCAGGGCATCATCAAGTTCCTGCCTACTATCCTCATCCAGCTCTTTCAGGTTCTCACCAAGGTGTCCAAAGAGCAGCATGAGATCACTGTCAACTCAACAAGGTTAGTCCATAGCAAAGCCAGGTCATTGTCATGACAAGGTTAGTCTATACTGAAGTCAGGTCATTGTCATGACAAGGTTAGTCTATAGTGAAGCCAGGTCATTGTCATGACAAGGTTAGTCCATAGTGAAGCCAGGTCATTCTCGTGACAAGGTTAGTCTATAGTGAAGCCAGGTCATTGTCATGACAAGGTTAGTCCATAGTGAAGCCAGGTCATTGTCGTGACAAGGTTAGTCTATAGTGAAGCCAGGTCATTGTCATGACAAGGTTAGTCCATAGTGAAGCCAGGTCATTGTCGTGACAAGGTTAGTCCATAGTGAAGCCAGGTCATTGTCATGACAAGGTTAGTCCATAGTGAAGCCAGGTCATTGTCATGACAAGGTTAGTCTATACTGAAGTCAGGTCATTGTCATGACAAGGTTAGTCCATAGTGAAGCCAGGTCATTGTCATGACAAGGTTAGTCTATACTGAAGTCAGGTCATTGTCATGACAAGGTTAGTCCATAGTGAAGCCAGGTCATTGTCGTGACAAGGTTAGTCTATAGTGAAGCCAGGTCATTGTCATGACAAGGTTAGTCTATAGAGAAGCCAGGTCATTGTCATGACAAGGTATTAAGAATATTTGAATATTGTTGTTAAAACACTTGAGCACCATATATCACTGGTATATGTGGGTGTGTTGGTCCCGGGACTGTGTTTTTGTTTTTGTTTATCACAGTTGTTAAAACACTTGAGCACCATGCTCACTGGTAATGTGGGTGTCAGACTGTAAAGTGAAGTGGGTGGTGTGCTGTGCCTCAGTCACAGTGTATTAGCTCATATTACCAGAGAGTTGTTTGGAAGCTGTTGAAAACTGTCCTTGTTCCTATGCAGGGTCATCATCCACATTGTTTCAAAGTGCCACGAAGAAGGCTTGGACCATTATTTACGCTCTTTCCTCAAGGTAATCTACCCAAGACTTTTTATGGTTTTTTCAAAGGGATTTCAAATGTTTATATTTTGATAGATCCAATCTGTCATGAGGGCCTTTTCACAATTGCCTCTGCCACCCAAATTCCTGCTAATATGATGGTAAAGTGTGTGAGCTATTATACAGGGGCGTGGCTGCAGGGTTGTGATTGGATCTGGAAAGGGATGTAAAGTGTGTGAGCTATTATACAGGGGCGTGGCTGCAGGGTTGTGATTGGATCTGTAATGGGATGTAAAGTGTGTGAGCTATTATACAGGGGCGTGGCTGCAGGGTTGTGATTGGATCTGTAATGGGATGTAAAGTGTGTGAGCTATTATACAGGGGCGTGGCTGCAGGGTTGTGATTGGATCTGTAATGGGATGTAAAGTGTGTGAGCTATTATACAGGGGCGTGGCTGCAGGGTTGTGATTGGATCTGGAAAGGGATGTAAAGTGTGTGAGCTATTATACAGGGGCGTGGCTGCAGGGTTGTGATTGGATCTGGAAAGGGATGTAAAGTGTGTGAGCTATTATACAGGGGCGTGGCTGCAGGGTTGTGATTGGATCTGTAATGGGATGTAAAGTGTGTGAGCTATTATACAGGGGCGTGGCTGCAGGGTTGTGATTGGATCTGGAAAGGGATGTAAAGTGTGTGAGCTATTATACAGGGGCGTGGCTGCAGGGTTGTGATTGGATCTGTAATGGGATGTAAAGTGTGTGAGCTATTATACAGGGGCGTGGCTGCAGGGTTGTGATTGGATCTGTAATGGGATGTAAAGTGTGTGAGCTATTATACAGGGGCGTGGCTGCAGGGTTGTGATTGGATCTGTAATGGGATGTAAAGTGTGTGAGCTATTATACAGGGGCGTGGCTGCAGGGTTGTGATTGGATCTGGAAAGGGATGTAAAGTGTGTGAGCTATTATACAGGGGCGTGGCTGCAGGGTTGTGATTGGATCTGTAATGGGATGTAAAGTGTGTGAGCTATTATACAGGGGCGTGGCTGCAGGGTTGTGATTGGATCTGTAATGGGATGTAAAGTGTGTGAGCTATTATACAGGGGCGTGGCTGCAGGGTTGTGATTGGATCTGGATCTGTAATGGGATGTAAAGTGTGTGAGCTATTATACAGGGCGTGGCTGCAGGGTTGTGATTGGATCTGTAATGGGATGTAAAGTGTGTGAGCTATTATACAGGGGCGTGGCTGCAGGGTTGTGATTGGATCTGTAATGGGATGTAAAGTGTGTGAGCTATTATACAGGGGCGTGGCTGCAGGGTTGTGATTGGATCTGTAATGGGATGTAAAGTGTGTGAGCTATTATACAGGGGCGTGGCTGCAGGGTTGTGATTGGATCTGGATCTGTAATGGGATGTAAAGTGTGTGAGCTATTATACAGGGGCGTGGCTGCAGGGTTGTGATTGGATCTGTAATGGGATGTAAAGTGTGTGAGCTATTATACAGGGGCGTGGCTGCAGGGTTGTGATTGGATCTGTAATGGGATGTAAAGTGTGTGAGCTATTATACAGGGGCGTGGCTGCAGGGTTGTGATTGGATCTGTAATGGGATGTAAAGTGTGTGAGCTATTATACAGGGGCGTGGCTGCAGGGTTGTGATTGGATCTGGATCTGTAATGGGATGTAAAGTGTGTGAGCTATTATACAGGGGCGTGGCTGCAGGGTTGTGATTGGATCTGGATCTGTAATGGGATGTAAAGTGTGTGAGCTATTATACAGGGGCGTGGCTGCAGGGTTGTGATTGCATGTAGTGAAGTGGTAATGAACAGCGTTGAATCTGACTTTTCCATGTGCTTCTGCAGTATGTCTTCGTGACAGAGAAATCACCGTCTTCAACCTCCATCACTACACATGAAGTGCTGGCCTCAGCTGTGACAGCCATCTTGAAGCAGGCTGCGGATTTCCTAACCATTAACAAGCTGCTGAAGGTAGGGCATACCGCAGCACTCTTTATGGGGAGCTTTTTAATATGGCTTTGTTGTTTTGGTGTTTTTTCAAATAATTTACTGTGCTGACTAATATATTTTCGTGTTCGAAATAGCAATACTTGTATGCTAAAAAACAGGTATTAACTACATATCTGTCTGTTATTGTACCTTCGTGTTGTAAATTATATTTATTTTGCTCTAAACTTCTGGATAAACTGAGACTTCAAAAAGCAGCAGAAAATGTGATTTAGCTCATGTGCTGTTGAAAAAGTAAGTATAGTGACAGTTGTAGTCAAAAGTTTACATACCCTAATGAAAATTTATAATTTCTAGAAATTTCTCAAACAACGAATTTTAGGAAAAATCTTTTGTAGCAAAAATGTTGCTTTTGTGGATGAAGAAAACGTTTTATTTCAGCAATTTTTTTGCAAAACTCAAAAAAAAACTCAAAAGTATTCATACCCTTTGATGCTATGATAGTACTGTCTACAAGATACTAGAAATTACAATATGATAATGCAGAACCTAATTCTAGAAAAGTCTAGAAAATGTTGGATTGTAGGTGAACATTCTTACAGAGTATAAAAGGGTTAGGCATAGGATGATTGCTGTCATTACCAATAAGTCAATATGGGAAAAAGTAAAGAGCTATCTGAAGACCTTAGGCAGAAAATGATTTATTGTCATAAAGCTTGAGAAGGATACAAGAAGATTTCCAAGCATCTGAGTATCCCAATTTCAACTATTGCTTCTATTAACAAGAAGTACAAGACTCATGGTACTGTCACAACACTCCCTCGGTCTGGAAGAAAGAAGGTTCTTTCACCAAGAACAAGTAGGAGAATTGTGAGGAAGGTTAATAACAATCTGAGATTGACTGCCAAAGATATTCAAAGTTAATTGGCTGCAAGTGGGACTGGGGTTTCCATTTCAACCGTAGGTCGAGTATTGCATGGTGAAGGTCTCAATGGTCGCCACTCTTAGGAAAACGTCACAAGGACAATCGAGTACAGTTTGCAAAACGGCATTTGAATGATGGATATGAGTTCTGGTCAAAGGTTTTGTGGAGTGATGAAACAAAAATCAAGCTTTTTGGTCACGCTGATAATCATTAAGTTTGGAGAAAGTCTGGTGAGACATACAAAGAAAAGAACACCATACCTACTGTCACGCATGGAGGTGGTAATATCCTTCTATGGGGCTGTTTTTCCTCTAATGGCACAGGAAATGTAGTTCCAATACATGGTAAAATGGATTCCATAGCATACCAAAAGATACTGGCCAATCATCTGAAATCCTCCGCTACAAAACTTGGTTTAAAGCGCAAATGGACGTTTCAACACGACAACGATCCAAAGCACACATTAAAATCTACTTCAGAATGGTTAAAGAAGAATAAAATTAAGGTTCTGGAATGGCCTAGTCAAAGTCCCAATCTAAATCCGATTGAGAATCTTTGGTATGAGTTGAAGAAGGCTGTGCACAAGAGAAGTCCTCGGAATTTGAATGAACTGGAAGAATTTGGCTTTGAAGAATGGTCAAAAATCACTAAAGAATCGTGCCAAAAGCTCATTGACAAATTTCCTAATCATTTAAAAGGGGTTATTATTGCTAATGGTGCCTCAAGTAGCTATTAATTTCATTTTCCTTGTCATGGTGTGAATACTTTTGAATTAGCATTTTTGGAGTTTTGCAAAAAAGAAGCTGAAATAAATAATTGTACACATATATTTCTTGTAACTTTTTTTCCTCATCCACAAAAGCAAAACTTTTGCTACAAAAGATTTTTTCTATAATTATTTGTTTTTGAGAAATTTCCGTTGGGGTATGTAAACTTTTGACTACAACGGTACAGTCTGTGTGTTTGCAGTTATTTTTGTCATATCATAACTGTGTGTTTTAATCCAGAAGATGGTTTCAGTCCTGTGCAGAATGTACTGTGTCTCAGCTCCCAATAAGCATGTCCAGGGGGCTTGGTGCTGAGGATGCAGAGCTCCTGTCCAGTTGGGTAGGGACCATGCTGCACAAGGCAAGGCAGACTGTGCAGCTGTGAAGGGACAGTCAGGAAGCCTCTACAAAGGGGAGTGGGGATGGTGACTGCTCTAATCAACTCAAACGCAGTGTATCACTAACAAGCTGATACAAATACCTTTATTTGATGGGTTCTAGCACTCTGCCTAATATTGCGCATGCCTTTTACAAAAGTGGGCGGCGTGTGGCATGACAGGGTTTGTTTTTAACCAACACACAAAGGAAACTGATCTTCTGGAAACAGGTTGGGCTATTTCTTCCTTTACTTTATGCATGAAGTTTGGAATGGTTTGGAACGCACGCTAACAATTGAATTCTTTTGGGCTGTACGGAACTCTTGAACAATCTTACTGCCGAGGTGTTGTGTGCATGTATTGGTTAGCAAACGCCTGCTGAGTTGTGTATTGTTTTGCATTATTCTAATAGTAAATAGCAATTCATTTGAGATACAGTGTATCTTATGCGTGGGGGTGCTTGCGCGTATGTTGTATATGGATGTATCTACTCTTGAACATCCTTTACTAGGTCTCTCAGTCATGGAACTCAGCAGTTCAGGATTGGTTGATTTGTATGTATTGGGTTTATTTGTTTTTGTGTAGGTAAGTTAATATTTTTTTTGTTCTTTGCATATTAGAGCTATCGTTATTCTATATAAAACATGTTTGGTATATACTTTTCTAAACACATTTTGAGTTGCTTGATGTACTAGAATTAGATACATAATGAGTTGTGGAAGGGCAGTGTTTGATGCTGTCCAGCATACTGACTTGGCCTACCGCTTTATTACCTTGTCATATGTGATGCACATTAATCTATTCATTTCTGTAAATTATTATTTTGGATAAACTGATACTAGCTGAACTTTCTATTCTTGTATATTGTTTCTATGTTACAACTAAATATTCCTTCGTGGGTTGCACGCCTGGGATGAACGGCTGCATCTAGATATTGTTTCAGTTCTTTAATTTAGAAGTCAGGGCCTGGCTTACATTTTGGTTGGTTTTTACTTACCTTTTACTCTGCTACAAAATGAACCATTACAGGGTATTTAACCTAACTGAGAATTTAAAGGAGCTTAATGAAGCTACACTCTACCTCTGGAGTTCCTTAAAAGAGATGCAGCACAAAGTATTGCATCTGAGTCTGGAACAGACCAGACACAGTCCAATGTAACGGATATACAATGTAATAGATCTCTCTCTGTATACAATGCAATAGATCTCTCTCTGTATACAATGCAATAGATCTCTCTATATACAATACAATAGATCTCTCTGTATATACAATGTAATAGATATTTCTGTATATACAATGCAATCTCTATCTGTATATAAAATGCAATAGATCTCTATATACAATACAATAGATCTCTCTCTATATACAGTGCAATAGGTCTCTCTATATACAACGCAATCTCTCTCTCTGTATATACAATGCAATGGATCTCTCTATATACAATACAATAGATCTCTCTGTATATACAATGTAATAGATCTTTCTGTATATGCAATGTAATGGATCTATGTATATACAATGCAATCTGTCTCTCTCTGTATATACAATGCAGTAGATCTCTCTGCTCTGACCAAAAGTTTTGCATCACCTAGAATTTTAGGATTGAGACATCATTTTAAAAATGTATATATATATACAGTACTGTGCAAAAGTTTTAGGCAGGTGTGAAAAAATGCTGTAAAGTAAGAATGCTTTCAAAAATAGACATGTTAATAGATTATATTTATCAATTAACTAAATGCAAAGTGAGTGAACAGAAGAAAAATCTAAATCAAATCCATATTTGGTGTGACAACCCTTTGCCTTCAAAACAGCATCAATTCTTCTAGGTACACTTGCACAAAGTCAGGGATTTTGTAGGCATATAGTCAGGTGTATGATTAAACAATTATACCAAACAGGTGCTAATGATCATCAATTCAATATGTAGGTTGAAACACAATCATTAACTGAAACAGAAACAGCTGTGTAGGACGAATAAAACTGGGTGAGGAACAGCCAAACTCAGCTAACAAGGTGAGGTTGCTGAAGACAGTTTACTGTCAAAAGTCATACACCATGGCAAGACTGAGCACAGCAACAAGACACAAGGTAGTTATACTGCATCAGCAAGGTCTCTCCCAGGCAGAAATTTCAAGGCAGACAGGGTTTCCAGATGTGCTGTCCAAGCTCTTTTGAAGAAGCACAAAGAAACGGGCAACGTTGAGGACCGTAGACGCAGTGGTCGGCCAAGGAAACTTACTGCAGCAGATGAAAGACACATCATGCTTACTTACCTTCGCAATCGGAAGATGTCCAGCAGTGCCATCAGCTCAGAATTGGCAGAAAACAGTGGGACCCTGGTACACCCATCTACTGTCCGGAGAAGTCTGGTCAGAAGTGGCCTTCATGGAAGACTTGTGGCCAAAAAGCCATACCTCCGACGTGGAAACAAGGCCAAGCGACTCAACTATGCACGAAAACACAGGAACTGGGGTGCAGAAAAATGGCAGCAGGTGCTCTGGACTGATGAGTCAAAATTTGAAATATTTGGCTGTAGCAGAATGCAGTTTGTTCGCCGAAGGGCTGGAGAGCGGTACACGAATGAGTGTCTGCAGGCAACAGTGAAGCATGGTGGAGGTTCCTTGCAAGTTTGGGGCTGCATTTCTGCAAATGGAGTTGGGGATTTGGTCAGAATTAATGGTCTCCTCAATGCTGAGAAGTACAGGCAGATACTTATCCATCATGCAATACCATCAGGGAGGCATCTGATTGGCCCCAAATTTATTCTGCAGCATGACAATGACCCCAAACATACAGCGAAAGTCGTTAAGAACTATCTTCAGCGTAAAGAAGAACAAGGAGTCCTGGAAGTGATGGTATGGCCCCCACAGAGCCCTGATCTCAACATCATCGAGTCTGTCTGGGATTACATGAAGAGAGAGAAGCAACTGAGGCTGCCTAAATCCACAGAAGAACTGTGGTTAGTTCTCCAAGATGTTTGGGCCAACCTACCTGCCGAGTTCCTTCAAAAACTGTGTGCAAGTGTACCTAGAAGAATTGATGCTGTTTTGAAGGCAAAGGGTGGTCACACCAAATATGGATGTGATTTAGATTTTTCTTCTGTTCACTCACTTTGCATTTAGTTAATTGATAAATATAATCTATTAACATGTCTATTTTTGAAAGCATTCTTACTTTACAGCATTTTTCACACCTGCCTAAAACTTTTGCACAGTACTGTACAGTTCTTCTGTGGATTTAGGCAGCCTCTCTCTCTTCATGTAATCCCAGACAGACTCGATGATGTTGAGATCAGGGCTCTGTGGGGGCCATACCATCACTTCCAGGACTCCTTGTTCTTCTTTACGCTGAAGATAGTTCTTAATGACTTTCGCTGTATGTTTGGGGTCGTTGTCATGCTGCAGAATAAATTTGGGGCCAATCAGATGCCTCCCTGATGGTATTGCATGATGGATAAGTATCTGCCTGTACTTCTCAGCATTGAGGAGACCATTAATTCTGACCAAATCCCCAACTCCATTTGCAGAAATGCAGCCCCAAACTTGCAAGGAACCTCCACCATGCTTCACTGTTGCCTGCAGACACTCATTCGTGTACAGCTCTCCAGCCCTTCGCGAACAAACTGCCTTCTGCTACAGCCAAATATTTCAAATTTTGACTCATCAGTCCAGAGCACCTGCTGCCATTTTTCTGCACCCCAGTTCCTGTGTTTTCGTGCATAGTTGAGTTGCTTGGCCTTGTTTCCACGCCGGAGGTATGGCTTTTGGCCACAAGTCTTCCATGAAGGCCACTTCTGACCAGACTTCTCCGGACAGTAGATGGGTGTACCAGGGTCCCACTGTTTTCTGCCAGTTCTGAGCTGATGGCACTGCTGGACATCTTCCGATTGCGAAGGGAAGTAAGCATGATGTGTCTTTCATCTGCTGCAGTAAGTTTCCTTGGCTGACCACTGCGCTCACGGTCCTCAACGTTGCCCGTTTCTTTGTGCTTCTTCAAAAGAGCTTGGACAGCACATCTGGAAACCCCTGTCTGCCTTGAAATTTCTGCCTGGGAGAGACCTTGCTGATGCAGTATAACTACCTTGTGTCTTGTTGCTGTGCTCAGTCTTGCCATGGTGTATGACTTTTGACAGTAAACTGTCTTCAGCAACCTCACCTTGTTAGCTGAGTTTGGCTGTTCCTCACCCAGTTTTATTCGTCCTACACAGCTGTTTCTGTTTCAGTTAATGATTGTGTTTCAACCTACATATTGAATTGATGATCATTAGCACCTGTTTGGTATAATTGTTTAATCATACACCTGACTATATGCCTACAAAATCCCTGACTTTGTGCAAGTGTACCTAGAAGAATTGATGCTGTTTTGAAGGCAAAGGGTTGTCACACCAAATATGGATTTGATTTAGATTTTTCTTCTGTTCACTCACTTTGCATTTAGTTAATTGATAAATATAATCTATTAACATGTCTATTTTTGAAAGCATTCTTACTTTACAGCATTTTTTCACACCTGCCTAAAACTTTTGCACAGTACTGTATATATATGAACACAATTTAGATTTAATTTAACAGATTTCATTTAATAGATTTCATTTAACATCCTGATCAAATAAACTACAACATGTCTAAATGCAAAAGTCTACCTGAAGCCATAATATTATTATTATTAGTTAATTTAGCAGACGCCTTTATCCAAGGCGACTTACAGAGACTAGGGTGTGAACTATGCATCAGCTGCAGAGTCACTTACAATTACGTCTCACCCGAGAGACAGAGCACAGGGAGGTTAAGTGACTTGCTCAGGGTCACACAATGAGTCAGTGGCTGAGGTAGGATTTGAACCGGGGACCTCCTAGTTACAAGCCCTTTTCTTTAACCACTGGACCACACAGCCTCCTATTAGTACAGTATGTCATGTTAGATTTTGAAATGTCACATTTTAAAAGTTTTGTTAGTTTTTAATTAAGTATATGGAAAACAACAAAGCGGTATGCAATTCAGCATGTTAATGTAACATTATTCAGCAGGTTTCATTTGACTGAAGCAAAATGAGTTAATTCTATGGGGTGATGGAACACTTTTGGCTGTAACTATGCACAGTGTTATGTTGTTTATATGTGGTGTCTGTCCTTTTCAGTACTCTTGGTTTTTCTTCGAAGCCATGATCAAGTCGATGGCTCAGTATCTGCTGGAGGAAAACAAAATGAAGGCAAGTTTATTTATAATTTTCTACAAATTTGAAAGAAAACTTGAAGACACTTGACATGGGAACGTCTTGTATAAATGCTTAAATGGTAGAATTGAGGGAGCCTAGTTTATAAAGTGGACTGACTGCATACATTAAATATGGGATGAGTCTATATGTGTCATAAGAAACCAAACAGTTAATACATTATTTTAAAATATTTCTTCTGTACTGTAATTTACACCAATTAAATTTAAGGGTGTACAGGTGCACATGTCAGCTACTTTGTTGAAGCTGACACCCTGGGATCCTTCAAGAAGCTGCTTGATGAGATTCTGGGATCAATAAGCTACTAACAACCAAACGAGCAAGATGGGCTGAATGGCCTCCTCTCGTTTGTAAACTTTCTTATGTTCTTCTTCTTATGTTCTTACTGCAATATTCTCTTACTTTGTGATGTTAAAATATCGGTCCTCCGCTTTCTGTGTTATGTTTTCCAGATGCCTAGAGCACAGAGGTTCCCAGACTCCTACCATCAGGCCTTGCAGTCACTGCTCCTTGCAATAATGCCTCATATCACTATTCGATACACTGAGATTCCTGAGGAGGCTAGAAATGTCAATCTGGGCTTGGCCAACTTTATTAAGGTCAGTATCTAGACAATTGGTGCTGAACCCCCAAATACAAACTGTACTGAACCCCCAAATGCAAACTGTACAAGCACAGGACTGCAGTAGCCTGAACACGTATTATAGGCAAAGACACAAATGCACACAAAGTAACTGAGCCAGAGGAAGAATGTATTGTCTGGTACAGGAACTAAGCGCCCTGTCGATTAGGCACTCTCCAGTAGACCAGTAGAGGGATGTTTTATATCATCTACATTCCCTAAAGTGCACTGAAATCAGTGGTACGATCTTATTCATGAAATGGACTTCTATGGCTCTGCTCTATCAAGGTCTTTACACCAGAGTGCAATTTGCATCTGTAACAGGAAGGTTTGTGGTGACGTCCCCAGACCAGGAAGCTGACAGAGACACACAGACAGGTACTGCGAGTGGAAAGCGATGGTGCACGTATTTATTCAAAAATAAATAAATAAAAAGGTTTGACAAAAACACGGCTCCCAGAGCAAAAATAAAAGGCTTAACAAAACAAATTACCTCCACCCAAAACAAACGCATTCTTCCCCTCTTTTCAAATAAACACACAACCATACATTTATCAGCAGGGCTTTTCCCCGCCCCCAATTTACACACAGGGCTCTACCTTCCACACAACTCTTAATGTTATATAATTAGTAACAAACAATGTGGAAATTAAGCTAGGCTCAGACTGCATTTTGGTGGAGGACCTTGATATATCTGTCCCCATGTGTTTTAGTACATAAGAGTCCCAACCGTTTGAATCTACTCAGTGGTGAGCAGTGAGGTTTGATCCCAGCATCGCTGTGAAATCATCCTTCTGCATGGTCTCGTATGGTTTGATCCCAGCATCGCTGTAAAGATGATCCTTTTGCACAGTCTTGTGTGGATTGATCCCAGCATCGCTGTGAAATCATCCTTCTGCATGGTCTCGTATGGTTTGATCCCAGCATCGCTGTAAAGATGATCCTTCTGCACAGTCTTGTGTGGATTGATCCCAGCATCACTGTGAAAGATCATCCTTCTGCATGGTCTCGTGTGGATTGATCCCAGCATCGCTGTAAAGATGATCCTTCTGCACGGTCTCGTGTGGTTTGATCCCAGCATCGCTGTAAAGGTGATCCTTCTGCATGGTTTCATGTGGATTGATCCCAGCATCACTGTAAAGATCATCCTTCTGCATGGTCTCGTGTGGTTTGATCCCAGCATCGCTGTGAAGGATCATCCTTCAGCATGGTCTTGTGTGGATTGATCCCAGCATCACTGTAAAGATCATCCTTCTGCATGGTCTTGTGTGGACAGGCTGCTCTTTTCTATTGGATTGATGGTTGTCTATAAAGTTGATATGATGAGGATAGCGCCGCCCGGAAGTATGGCTGTCTAATGTTATAGGGCTGGAGCGAGTAAACCTGGAGTTGGGATTATAATGCTATCATGTATTTTACATGAACCATTGTTAGCCTGGAAAACTTAAAAAAATATCTAAAAAAAGGCAGAAGATATTTCCTTTTTACTGTATTATGTAATTATACAAGTTCTTCTGTCCAGGCGGGGATTTCATGGTTTCAGAAAAACAAGTTCAGTCAAACAAAATGCATTTTATTATTTCAGAATATAGATTGAGGTCAGTCAATTCCTGCAACTGTAATAATTGATCTTCATGTTACCTTTTTACAGCGATGTTTTACATTCATGGATAGAGGATTCAGCTTCAGGCTGATAAATGACTACATCTGTGGGTTTAGCTTGAAAGACCCAAAGGTACCTGTTCATAGTTTTTAATGGTTATGTAAAACTTCCATTGTTATGTTTTAGCATGTAGGTGTATTTGAACTATATATTGTACTTTATAACAAATTCATGTGTATCCTCTCCCTCTGCTCCTCCATTAACAGTAACAAAGGGAATTAGGATTTTAATAAACAATTTTGCCCTAACCTATGGCAGTGAGAAGAAACTCCACTTTAAGCACTAAAATACAAGTGACACCTCATCCATATAATACAGCAGAAGTGGATTGGGAGGAATAGTATACACAACTCTCCTTTGAATGGTTTCAGATATGTTGTAACTGTCATTTTTCTATTTTAGATACTGACTCAGTTCAAGTTTGAATTCTTGTTAACGGTATGCAGCCATGAGCACTATATTCCTCTGAATCTGCCTATGACGTTTGGAAAGACTAAACTGCAGAGAGTCCAAGGTACAGGTATATTCTGTAATTGGCATATATATATACACTGAGTGTACAAAACATTAGGATAGGAACACCTTCCGAATATTGAGTTGCACCCCCTTTTGCCTTCAGAACTAGCCTCAATTCGTTGGAGCATGGACTCTACAAGGTGTCAAAAGCGTTCCACAGGGATGCTGGCCCATGTTGACTCCAATGCTTCCCACAGTTGTGTCAAGTTGGCTGGTAGTGGATCTCTACTCCGAATAGCTCGTTCCATCTCATCCCACAGATGCTCAATTGGATTGAGATCTGGTGACTGGGCAGACCACTGCAGTAAGCTGAATTCACTGTCATGTTCGTGGAACCATTCCTGGACAAACCTAGCCTTGTGGCATGGGGCATTATCCTGCTGAAAAAATCCATTAGCTGATGGATACACTGTTGCCATGAAGGGATGCACCTGATTGGCAATGATGTTCAGATATCCTGTGGCATTCAAACGTTGTTCCACTTTTATCCGCAGCATGATGGATGCATGTACTCATGTGGTTTTCTCCATACCGTGAAACAGCAGGAACCGGGATTCATCAGACCAGGCAATGTTTTTCCAATCCTCCAGTGTCCAGTGTTTTCGTTCCTTAGCCCACTGCAACCGCAGTTTCTTGTGTTTTGCTGAAAGAAGTGGAACTCTGTTAGGTCGTCGGCTGCCATACCCCATTCATGTCAAGGTATGACGAGTTGTGCATTCTTTTATGGGTCTTTCGGCACCAATGTTGTACTGGACTGTCAGTTGACTAACTGTAACCCGTCTGTTGCTCTGCACAGTTCATGTCAGCCTCCTTTGGCCTCATCAATGAGCTGTTTTCGACCACTGGCCTGTCATTGGCTGGATGTCCTTTGGGTGGATACACACGGGAAACTGTTGAGAGTGAAAAACCCAGCAGCGTTGCAGTTCTTGACACACTCAAACCGGCGCGCCTGGCACCTACTACCACACCCCGTTCAAATGCACTTAAATCTTTTGTCTTGCCCATTTACCCTCTGAATGGCACACATACACAATCCATGTCTCAATTGTGTCAAGGCTTAAAAATCCTTCTTTAACCTGTCTCCCCTTCATCAATAAGGGATCATAGCTTTCACCTGGATTCACCTCGTCAGTCTGTTTCATGGAAAGAGCAGGTGTTCCTAATGTTTTGTACACTCAGTGTATATATATCGCCTGTGGTTCACATTATATAACATACACAAACCAGTTTTTATACCAGGTATAACCGGTTTTACATCCCTTTTGTTTCATTAAATTGCATGCTGTGTGTTTTCTTTCTTTTTTATATGTTGATTAGATATTATTTCATATGCTGTGGAACGTTTCAGTGCAGTAGGTAGGTGTCACCACGCCCAGTATAAAATAAATTGATAATTAACATTTAAAATACTGCATTGCACTAATGAACATAACCTAATAAAATATAATGCATGCTCAGAATAATCACTTCCTGTTTTGCTAACCAGATTAACAGAACATTAACTTTTGTTTTATATTCCTTCACATTTCAGCACAAAAGCTATGCATTTCACTGTGCATGTTGTTACATATTTATTTTCACACTGCATTGCAGTACATTCAAGTGAATCTGTTCTGGCATGGCCATTACTTTTAAACTGTTTGCAATCTCTAGAAAATGCTTAATGATGTACAGTGCCTATAGAAATTCTACACCCCCTTGAACTTTTTTCACATTTTGTCGTGTCAGTGCCTCAGAGTTTCATGCATTTAAATGAGGATTTTTTTTCCACTTATCTACACACCATACTCCACACTGTTAAGGGGAAAAAAAGTTTTTAATGAGAAAAAAATTATATATTAAAAATACAAAACTGAAAGATCATAATTGGATAATTCTCTACCCTCCTGAGTTAATACTTAGTGGAAGCACCTTTGGCAGCAATTACAGCTGTGAGTCTGTTGGGATAGGTCTCTACTAACTTTGCACACCTAGGTTTGGCAATATTTGACCATTCTTCTTTACAAAACTGTTCAAGCTCTGTCAAGTTCCTTGGGGAGCGTTGATGGACAGCAATCTTCAAGTCATGCCACAAATTTTCAGATTTTTGGATTTAGGTCGGGCTCTGACTGGGCCACTCAAGGACATTTACCTTTTTGTTCCTTAGCCACTCCAGTGTAGCTTTGGCTGTGTGCTTTGGGTCGTTGTCATGCTGAAAGGTGAACTTCCATCCCAGTTCCAGCTTACTTGCAGAGGGCAGCAGGTTCTCCTCAAGGACTTCCCTGCCGATGAGAAACATCCCCATAACGATGCTGCCACCACCTTGCTTCACAGTAAGGATGGTGTTCTTTGGGTAATGAGCTGTGTTGGGTTTGCGCCAAACATAACGCTTTGCATTTAGGCCAAAAAGTTCCATTTTAGTTTCGTCAGACCACAAAACTTTCTGCCACATGGCTACAGAATCTCCTCAGTGTTTTTTTGCATACTTCAAACAGGATTCAAGGTAGGCATTCTTGAGTAATGGTTTCCTTCTTGCCACCCTACCATACAGGCCAGATTTGTGGAGTGCTTGGGATATTGTTGTCACATACACACTTTGACCAGTCTTGGTCATAAAAGCCTGTAGCTCTTGCAAAGTTGCCATTGGCCTCTTGGTAGCCTCTCTGATCAGTCTCCTTCTTGCTCGGTCATCCAGTTTGGAGGGACGGCCTGATCTAGGCAGGGTCTTGTTGGTGCCATACACCTTCCACTTCTTAATAATCATCTTGACCATGCTCCAAGGGATATTCAAGGCCTTTGAGATTTTTTTTATACCCATCCCCTGATCTGTGCCTTTCAACAACTTTGTCCCAGAGTTCTTTTGAAAGCACCTTGGTGCTCATGGTTGAGTCTTTGCTTTGAAATGCACTACCCAGCAGAGGGAACCTACAGGAACTGCTGAATTTATAATGAAATCATGTGAATCACTACAATTTAACACAGGTGGAGGCCACTTAACTTGGTGTGTGATTTTGAAGGCAATTGGTTACACCTGAGCTAATTTAGGATTGCTATTACAAGGGGGGTGGACACTTATCCAACCAAGCTATTTCAGTTTTTATTTTTAATTCATTTTCTACAAATTTCTAGAATATTTTTTTCACTTGGAAGTTGTGGGGTAGGATGTGTAGATAAATAAAAAAAAATATTTTAATGCATTTTAATTCCAGGCTATAAGGCAACAAAAGGTGAACATTTTGAAAGGGGGTGTAGACTTTCTATAGGCACTGTACATTATACTTAGGGCTTCTGATTTTCGATTTTAACCGATACAACTGGATAAAACTCAGATACAAAAAAAATTAAATCAGTGGATAGCCAATAAACACAGAAAACACAGGAAAAACTGTGGAAATGGTTAATCAATTCACGTTGACTTTACCCTTTTCACATTTAAAAAAATAAAACCTACTACAAAAATAATAATAAATACATTTCCCTGTGCTGCAGGGCAATGTCCCACCTTCCTGACTTGTATCTATCGTTGATTAGTTCTGAATACTTTAAACCCCCCAACTACAGAGTGACAGCACATTCCTACATTTCTATTGGAGACTCCCCTTGCAAGATTTAAAATGAGATTACAATCAGGATAGCTTGTTAGCGGGATTTAAAGCTGTATTACAGTTAAGACATGGAGGATTTAAAACAGAATTATGGCGAAATGTACAAAAATGCCTACACACAAAAGCCCCAGAAGAATGTGCCCGTGACCATAGGGACTTCGTTGTGGAAGACAGCAAAGGAAAGAAGGTACAACTTAAGTGTGCAAGTACTGTCGAGTTACTATACATATTTTGACACACAAAAAACAAACAAACCGCTCAATCATTGGAAAGTAACCGAAAACGCTAATTTCATACAGTAGATCAAAAACGAAAGCCCCGAAAAAAACGATTTACATAAAACTCGAAAATAGCTAAAAATAAGCACCGGAAAATACAATTAATAAAACCCTAAAAACAGAAGCCCTAATTATACTTTTATTTTTAACATTTGTTGTATGAAAAACAAAAAAGTCATCATCTTTGATTAGGGCTCTACAAATTATAATTCCAGGTATCCAGTTCAAATGCAGCTCTTGCATGTTTAAAGGTAGATTAGACTTTTCTGAAGTAATTGTAAGTTCTGTAAAAAGCCTGTTTGTTTCCTCCGTGCTGCTGTAATATTTGTTGCAGACCTGAGTCTGGAGTACAGTCTGTCTGAAGAGTACTGTAGGAATCATTTTCTCATTGGCCTTCTCCTGAGAGAGCTGGCCGTCGCCCTCCAGGACGGCTATGAAATCAGGCATCTGGCAATCTCTGTGCTGAAGAACCTCATGATAAAGCATGCCTTTGATGACAGATTTACAGCATACAAGGTGAGTCACAGTACTAGCATCCAGCATGATGCAGTAATTGAATTCAGTGCTTGTGTGCTGTGCTTGTGACTTGAAAAGAGGACAGGGTCTCCCCCTGGCTCATAGAGAGACACCCTCGCGGAGGTTAGAGAGGGCAGGGTCTCCCCTGGCTCAGCAGAGACACCCTCACAGAGGTGAGAGAGGACAGGGTCTCCCCCTGGCTCGCAAAGAGACACCCTCACGGAGGTTAGAGAGGACAGGGTCTCCCCTTGGCTCGTAGAGAGACATCCTCACGGAGGTGAGAGAGGACAGGGTCTCCCCCTGGCTCGCAGAGAGACACCCTCATGGAGGTGAGAGAAGACAGGGTCTCTCCTTGATTCTTAGAGCGACGCCCTCGCGGAGGTTAGAGAGGACAGGGTTCCCCTTGGTTCATAGAGAGACAACCTCGCGGTGAGAGAGGACAGGTTCTCCCCCTGGCTCGTAGAGAGACACCCTCACGGAGGTGAGACCTCTTAAAACTTAAAACTTAAAACGGTTTGTTTTCAATTCAAGAACCAGCAGGCAAGGATCTCTCTCCTGTACCTGCCCTTGTTCGAGCTACTTTATGGAAATATGAAGCAGCTGGCTGCGACGGACCCCCTTTCACTCCACACAGGCATGCCTGCAAGTGTAAGTGATGTACTGGGAGCTGGGGGCATCTTAAACAAACCCTGATAATTTAGTGGTAATTGCTGTTGTATAATTTTCAATAAAAACAGTCAATGTGGACTGCTGTGATGTGCATGGATATCAGTATAAAAAACAATCTCCTATGTATTGTTTGATTTATTTTGTAATTATGCTGAGGATGCTGCACAGCTGTAGAGAATCTGTTCCTTAAGAGGTCTATTGCTAGCTATGTAATTTCCTTGTACTGTCACAGGCTTCCAGAGGTGACTTGATGTTTGCTTTTCCATCGACACTTCACAACAGGTCAAGTACCATGATAGACAAAGACAGTGGTGCGTTAACTATTCAAGTTGTTTTTGAAATTGATTTTTCATATTTAGTTGCAATTGCAGTAGATGTTTAAAAGCCTGTGCTACACTAATGTCAGGTTTCTCATTCCCAGGATACGGTGCCCAGAGTCAGAATCGACTGGTAGTGAAGCGAGAGGACTCCCGCAGCTCTTTGTGCATGGAGCCGAGTACGCCTGACACTACTAATGGGGTAAACAGCATGGATGCATCTGAACCACAGGCAGCAGGACCAAAGCTCTTCATTTAATTCTTGCTTCATATCATTTAAGCATGGATGTGTTTAAACATTTTTTACATTAATTATGCTAATTGATCTTCAAATTGCATTTAAAGTAAAGGGTCAAAACTTTTAACCCTTCAAGGGCTGTGGCAAACAGTTTTCAAATAGATTTTTTGCAATAGTTTTTTATGTTTTAATGCACAGAAAGCACACGTATGTGTTTGGATTGTGTTTGTTCAGATTCTCATAAACCCCGTTCATTTTCCTGACTCTGCAGATCCAGAGGAGAAGCTCAGCGGGGAGTAATGTTCCACTGTACAACAAGCTTCACCAACATGAGATCAAAAACCTTCTTATGTGCTTCCTCCATATTATTAAAACGATATCTGAAGGTTAGTGTCCAACACTGCATGGATTTACATTATTGAAACTATCTAAAGGTTAGTATCCAACACTGCATGGATTTGCTGCACTTTTTATTATTTTAGTAGCTCTCTTGTACTCTTTTTATACCTTTCCATTCTCATCTTGTTCATAGATACTCTTCTGACTTACTGGAACAAGGTAACCCCTCAAGAAGGGATGAACTTCCTCTCTGTTCTGGAGTAAGTGTTGGTAGTCTTTTGAGCTGAATGTTTATATGCTACAGCAGAGTAGACCAGGGTTGTCCTCTAAGGGGAAGCTTTTTACATCAGTGTGGGTTGTTTGTGGGTCAGGTGACATGAGAAATCCAGGCAGGTGTTTAGTTGAGTGATTGCTCACCCTGTAGTCAATGGGGGAGTAGCTTATTAGTTATATGAAGGATTTATCTGATAACGATGAAAAGAGTTCGAACATTTTGTAAGTCAGAATCATCTGTGAATGTTTGACATGTGTGTGATGGGTTTCAAGAGAGTTTAAAGCATTTGGTGTTGCTCATTAAATTTCCCTGTTCGGTTTTCTTTCAGAATATGCCTCTTACAGTTCAGGTACATTGGACGAAGGAACATAGCCAGGTACTGTATGTAATAAGAGCCAGAGATTATATTCTTTTTATACAAATCGCTTTCAGGAGCACCTGTTTTTACGTGTCACACACAGGGGTGTAAGCAGGCTTAGAAACTTGCACTATCCCTGCATTCAGCGCCGGGTTTCAGAACTGCTCTCAGTAATATATTTTTGAAATGATCAGAAGCCATGAGTTTGAGCCAGTTAACCCCTGTCAAATAAACGATTCCTCCCCCTGGAGCTGCATGAACCAATCCACATACTGTAGTAGATTAAAGTGTGTTCAGTTCAGAACACTGTTAGTAGGGACCTGATTTCTCAACATTCTGTCTTGTGGTCATTGTAATGCATAAACAGGGCCACTGAGTTTCTAACCTTGAGTCATGATGCTTTATACAAGTTTCAATGCTTTTTCAATGTTTCCATGCTTTACTCTTCACTGACAGGCATCAAATACAGCAGTGTAGGCATAGGTCAGGTAGTTTATATTGTCCCAGACCTGAGGTTATACAGTGTCCTTGAAACTGATGTGCTCTCTGTTTCACTGACCTGTTGTCTGACATCAGAGATGCGGAGCGGTTTTCGAGACACACTAATTAAGAACAGTGAGGTACTAATTAAGAACAGTACTCTATTTGAATGATCTTTCCATTGCTTGCAGGACACAGGATGAGTGGGTAGCCAAGCATTTTGCTACAGAGCGCAAGTCCCAGACCATGCCAGCAATTCGCAGCAGACCCGGACTGATGCAGGCCAGGCTCCAGCAGCTCAACAACCTGGAAAACTCCTTCACAATGAACCCCGGTGCGTACTGCACCCCCACCTCCTTCACACTGAACCCCGTGTGCATTGCACCCCACCTCCTTCACACTGAACCCCGTGCGCACTGCACCCTCACCTCCTTCACACTGAACCCCGTGCGCATTGCACCCTCACCTCCTTCACACTGAACCCCGTGCGCACTGCATCCCCACCTCCTTCACACTGAACCCCGTGCGCATTGCACCCTCACCTCCTTCACACTGAACCCCGGTGCGTACTGCAACCCCACCTCCTTCACACTGAACCCCGGTGCGTACTGCACCCTCACCTCCTTCACACTGAACCCCGGTGCGTACTGCACCCTCACCTCCTTCACACTGAACCCCGGTGCGTACTGCAACCCCACCTCCTTCACACTGAACCCCGGTGCGTACTGCACCCTCACCTCCTTCACACTGAACCCCGGTGCGTACTGCACCCCCACCTCCTTCACACTGAACCCCGGTGCGTACAGCACCCTCCCCTCTTTCACACTGAACCCCGGTGTGTACTGCACCCTCACCTCCTTCACACTGAACCCCGGTGCGTACTGCACCCTCACCTCCTTCACACTGAACCCCGGTGTGTACGGCACTCCCACCTCCTTCACACTGAACCTCGGTATGTACTGTACCACCACCTCCTTCACACTGAACCCCGGTGTGTACTGCACCCCCACCTCCTTCACACTGAACCCCAGTGTTACTGCACCCTCACCTCCTTCACACTGAACCCCGGTGCGTACTGCACCCTCACCTCCTTCACACTGAACCCCGGTGTGTACGGCACTCCCACCTCCTTCACACTAAACCCCGGTGCGTACTGCACCCCCACCTCCTTCACACTGAACTCCGTGCGTACAGCACCCTCCTCTTTCACACTGAACCCCGTGTGTACTGCACCCTCACCTCCTTCACACTGAACCCCGTACGTACTGCACCCTCACCTCCTTCACACTGAACCCCGTGCGTACTGCACCCTCACCTCCTTCACACTGAACCCCGGTGCGTACTGCACCCTCGTCTCCTTCGTACTGCACCCCCACCTCCTTCACACTGAACCCCGGTCCATACTGCACCCCCACCTCCTTCACACTGAACCCCGGTGCGTACTGCACCCCCACCTCCTTCACACTGAACCTCGGTGCCTCACGGCACCCCACCTCCTTCGTACTGCACCCTCACCTCCTTCACACTGAACCCCGGTGCGTACTGCACCCTCACCTCCTTCACACTGAACCCCGGTGCGTACTGCACCCTCACCTCCTTCACACTGAACCCCGGTGCGTACTGCACCCTCACCTCCTTCACACTGAACCCCGGTGCGTACTGCACCCTCACCTCCTTCACACTGAACCCCGGTGCGTACTGCAACCCCACCTCCTTCACACTGAACCCCGGGGTGTACTGCACCCTCACCTCCTTCACACTGAACCCCGGTGCGTACTGCACCCTCACCTCCTTCACACTGAACCCCGGTGCGTACTGCACCCCCACCTCCTTCGTACTGCACCCTCACCTCCTTCACACTGAACCCCGGGTTGTACTGCACCCTCACCTCCTTCACAATGAACCCCGGTGCGTACTGCACCCTCACCTCCTTCACACTGAACCCCGGTGCGTACTGCACCCTCACCTCCTTCGTACTGCACCCTCACTTCCTTCACAATGAACCCCGCGTATCCACCCTCACCTCCTTCACACTGAACCCCGTGCGTATCCACCCTCACCTCCTTCACACTGAACCCCGGTGCGTACTGCACCCTCGCCTCCTTCACACTGAACCCCGGTGCGTACTGCACCCTCACCTCCTTCACACTGAACCCCGGGTTGTACTGCACCCTCACCTCCTTCACACTGAACCCCGGTGCGTACTGCACCCTCGCCTCCTTCACACTGAACCCCGGTGCGTACTGCACCCTCACCTCCTTCACACTGAACCCCGGGGCGTACTGCACCCTCACCTCCTTCACACTGAACCCCGGTGCGTACTGCACCCTCACCTCCTTCACACTGAACCCCGGTGCGTACTGCATCCTCACCTTCTTCACACTGAACCCCGGTGCGTACTGCACCCTCACCTTCTTCACACTGAACCCCTGGGTGTACTGTACCACCACAGCCTGCTTGCAGCACCCCCTGTTACTCTAGGAGTTATTCTAGGTGTATGGCTGTTTTCACAAAACATTCACAAGATCTGCAGGAGGAAAGACTCATTAGACTCATTATATCATCAAGGACAGTGTCAGCTTTGCACACTGCTCTAGTAAATAAAATAAAAAATGTAGATAAATACAAGATTATTACTGAATACAACACAGGGATCACCAGTAACACACCTATGGCCAAAACTTTTGCATCAGTAATTTTAGGAGTGAGATATTACAAAAAAAAAAAAAATCTTTTTTTAACATCATGTAATCAAAGAAACTACAAAATGATATCACAAAAGTCTACCAGAAGTCATAATAGGAGTACAGTATTTTATGATAGATTTCAAAATGTCACCTTTTCCAATTTGTCAGTGTTTTGTTAAGTATATGGAAAACTACGAAGCGGTATGTAACGTAACATTATTCAGCAAGTTTTGTTCGACTTTATTCAGCAATATTAGTTAAATTCTATAGGGTGATGCAAAACCTTTGGTCATAGCTGTACTCAAGAAAAAGAAAAGCCTGGCTCAACACAGTTCCCTTTCAAGTACGAATGTAACCATTAGTGAATGGGATCTATAGCACGTATATCAAAGCTGCTTCTTTAAGAGCCCCGTGTGCGTCAGACGTTGTCTCCGCCCCCAGGAGATAAATACGAGTGACACATAAATAAGTGCCATTCTTCTTTCAGCCTTGCTTGAGGAAGGAGTGAGCTCGGACTTTTTTTTTTTAATATAAATTTAGCCAATTTTTTACCCTGGATTTTCTCGCCAATTTTGTATGCCCAATTATGATCTGTATCCTCGGCTCACTGCTCTCAACCCTGCCGTCGTTTCGGGAAACGATGGCTGGAACATGCGTCCTCCGAAACGTGCTCCTGCCAATCCGTCATTTTTCGCACTGCAGATTCACAGTGAGGCCACCAGACCTATAGTGCCAGAGGACAACACAGATCTAGCAGCTCCGCTGCAGAACCACAGGCGCCCTATCGGCCACAGGGGTCGCTAGTGTGCGGTGAACTGTGGATTCCCCTGCCAACCTAAGCCCTCCCTACCTGGGCTGCACTCGGCTAATTGCGCGCCGCCCCCTAGGAACGGCTGTGACATAGCCTGGATTCGACCTTACGATCTCCAGGCTATAGGGCGCATCCTGCTCTTCACTGGATGCGCCACTCGGGAGCCCCGCAAGCTCTGACTTTTTAAGTTTGGTTTTGTCTCTGTTTGTTTTGGCCACCGTGCTGTTTTGTTTGTGTTTTGTGAAAGAGTTTGTGTTTTGTTCAAACCTTTTGTTTATTTATTGTTAAACATGCACATCAGTGCTCCCATACCCCAGTAGGTTTGCCTGTCTACTTCCTGGCCTGACATCACCACCAGCAATCCTATTCACAATTCACCCCACAGTTCGGAATGGCGACTTTACCCAGAGGCTGTGAACCTCATCTGGGAGAGGTTTGGGTGCACAGAGATAGACCTATTTGTGACCCAGGAGTCCACCCATTATCCTCACTGGTATTCCCTAGTGGAGAGCGGTCACCTGCTCGGCATAGACACACTGGCCCACAGATGGCCCACGACTTGCCCCATGGCAGATATACTGCAATTTTTGCAGAACTTTTTTGATGAAGAGAAATCTCCCTCCTGCTTAAGGTCTACCTGGCAGCTATCTCAGTTTGCCATATCCTTGCGGTACAGTTTTTGAAGGGTGCTCAGAGGTTAAGACCCCCTAGAAAAGACCTGGTCCCTCACTGGCGACTTAATGTAGTGCTTGATGCGCTTACAAAACTGCCATTTGAACCCCTACATTCAGAGCTGAAAGTCCTTTCCTTAAAGACAGCTTTCCTGCTTGCTATTACCTCCACTAGCAGGTAGGTGAAATGCAAGCTTTCTCAACGGCCTTTTTGTTTTTTTAGCAGAGGCCAGAAATAAGGTTACTCTCTCCACTAATACTACTTTTCTCCCTAAAAGCATTTCTGCTTTCCATATCAACCAGTCAGTGGAATTGGAGGCCTTTCATCCACCTCCTTTCCAGTCTGACAGGGAGAGAACGTTCCATACGCTCTGTCCTGTTAGGGCACTGGCGTATTATGTTGACTGCACCCAGAGCTGGCGGCAATCTGAGGAATTGTTTATTTGCTTTGTGTCTAAGTTCCATGTATAAGCCCTGTCTAAACAGCGGCTGGCAGGGTCGGATTAACCTATACGCAAATTACATTATAGTGCAGGGCCCCCAGCAGAACTGGGGCCCCTACGAGGTCTGCGATTGTTTGGGACATTTTACAAAAACTGCATGTGGGCGGATGGGCCCACACAGGAAGAGAGGCGCACAGAAGCTTGCTTTTGGTTAATTTTGTTCTGTTATGACGGCTAGGCATTTCTTTCTCGCTTACAGCATACCTGGTCTCTGAGTCTCTCACGCAAGCATCTTCCTGCTAATGTACAATACCAAATGCCCCACACTCTCTACCTCCTGGGAGAGATCCGTCCCTAGTCTTTCATCAGAGGCGCCAGTCTGCAAGATCAAATGTATGAATCAGACTCAATTTACATATTCATTTATTTCAGTTTTAGGGCCAATTTAAAAACATATCCTGCCTCAAATGTGCACAGAATGCCTCTTTAAATTTTAGAAAGTTTCCATTTGGGGGTTGGAATTTTAGAAAAAAAAAAGCAGGTAAAGGTAAACGTCTACAATGCGGGAGGCTGAAGGAAATTCAATGTGGACGTGTGCAGCCGACAAGAACGGGTTAAGTCCATAGTGTTTGTTTCTCTCACTACAAAAAAAAAAAGAGGTGAAGGAAAGAAAAGTGATTCCCTTTTTTTTGTTAAACTACATTGTTTTGTTCTATTGAATGCAATGCTACTACTGGTCTGTAGAAGGAAACAAAAAAAATTGTTTTTTGTTTTACTATATATATATATATATATATATATATATATATATATATATATATATATATATATATATATATATATAATTCTGCTACTATTGTATATATTAACTGCTAGACTGTTTGGTAAACTAACAAAACCACTGACCCATTAAGTGGATGTTATATTATGCACTTGCCAGTGCTTTTGTACTTTACTGCCTGGGACTGAAGCTTTTTTTATGTCTGTGATCCATATTGCATCATTTTGTGTTCTATGTTCCCACAGATGTTTGAATGTTAATTAAAATGATCATTAACAACAGTGAGATTTAATTATTATCACTTGCATGTGATTTCTGTTGTACGGTGCAAGGCAATAAAGGCAAACACAGTTTAACAAGCCTCATGCCCAGCTATCATCAGCAAAGAAAAAAGCCTACATAAAGGGCTCAGATAAGTTATCTCATTCAATTCTAAGACGCTTCCTCGTTATTATTGATTGGTACTGAAAAAATGTGTAAATTGAAAATAAAGCACAAGTTAGGAAATCTCATCTTGCAATTAACAGGTTTATAACAGGTTCCTTCAATGTTGTATATGGTGCACTAACATATTTCAAACTTTGATTCGTATCAAATTAGCTTTATACTGGGTTTGTTTGTATATGAATATCTCAGAGGGAGCTCAAAGCAACCCACGAACACGAGTGAGCCTCAACCGGGCTAACGGACCACCTGTAGTGTATGAATTATCCTTAAGAGTGCAGAAAATATAAACCGTGTTCACAGCGCTGTATTGGTGCATAACCGTGGAACTGTATAAGCACAATATAGGCTACGTAATAACTGCAGACAGCTAGACACATTGATGATGTTAATCACGTTTTTATATAGCAGCTTCACAATCGGGAGAATAAATATTTTTCCCTCCATAATGAATTATAAAGTACAACGCCAATCACATTGAATATAAGAGCTTTTTAAAAAAATGCAATTCTGAAGTCTACAAAACCTGAAAGTGCCTAATTTTGGTTTGAAACTGGAAAATCAATGGTTACCATGCACAGGTATGATGGGAAATGTTGTAAGTGACTGCATCTGTATTTGTCGCATTTTTTGCAAACTCCATGGCCGAACATGTGTTTAAGTATTTAAGAAAAACCGTTCTCAGTTCTTCTCAGTGCTGTGAAAGAGCTGGAAATGTCCGCTCAGCGCTCCGCTCCAGCAACTCCCCCGCTCCATACGTCACAGTTGGCTTGCTCCGCTGCGCTCACACTCTCTGTCCTCAACGCAGGGCCAGATTAACCAATATGCCAATAACACCATTCGCCAGAATATGCATAGGGCCCCCAAAATATGGGTTAGCGTAGGGGGCCCACGTCCTTTAATCCAGCCCTGGCGGCTGTCGAGGTGGATTGCAGACACAGTCAGGATTGCTTATGATCTAGCCAACCTGCCCCCACCAGAAAAGGTCACTGGTCACTCGACAAGAGGTCACTGGTCACTCAGTGGGTGTTATTCCAGGGCGCATCTGTCACAGACATGTTCAACACTGCAGTATGGGCCACGCCTCATACTTTTACCAGGTTCCACCGGCTGAATGTCGTAGATCAGCAGAACCCTGGTTTTGGGACCAGTGTTACGAGCAGCCACTCATTCTGCTCTTTCACACATTTTTATTATGTTCCACTTTAAGTCCTGGGGTAGTTAGCCATACACCCTCTTTTGGACTACTGGTATTAAATGCTGAGGTTACTCGGTGTAACCTTGCAGCATATACACAGCATGAGGGTTCTCCCACACTGTACTGTGGACTATATGCCATGGACCCTTATCAGTCCTCGGCCAGAATGTTAAAGGCAGTTTATCTTCCTTTTTAGCACATCTGCCGGTGCTGCAAGTCCTTCACTTGCGACAGCTTGGGTATTGTATCCCATTCAGTAATGGTTACATTTAGTACTTCAAAGAGAACGCTAGGTTATTATCATAATCCTGGTTCCTTGAAATAGAACCACTACCACTACCCTTCAAAGTCACTGCGTTCACTCTTACGCAGCAAGTCTGAAGAGAAAATGGTGCTGAGCCTTACTCGTGTTTCTCTCCCGGGGGCGGAGACGACAGTCGTGTTTATCTCCTGGGGGCGGAGACGACAGTCGTGTTTATCTCCTGGGGGTGGAGACGACAGTCATGTTTATCTCCTGGGGGCGGAGACGACAGTCGTGTTTATCTCCTGGGGGTGGAGACGACAGTCATGTTTATCTCTTGGGAGCGGAGACGACAGTCGTGTTTATCTCCTGGGGGTGGAGACGACAGTCGTGTTTATCTCCTGGGGGCGGAGACGACAGTCGTGTTTATCTCCTGGGGGCGGAGACGACAGTCATGTTTATCTCCTGGGGGTAGAGACGACAGTCGTGTTTATCTCCTGGGGGTGGAGACGACAGTCGTGTTTCTCTCCTGGGGGCGGAGACGATACTCGTGTTTATCTCTTGGGAGCGGAGGCGACGTCTGCCGCAGATGAGGCTCTAAAGGAGCCGCTTTAATAGAAGTGCTCAGGTAATTCCAGCTACAAGAGAAATATCCTGTTTGGTAATGGTTACATTTCTGTTTCAGTTTTTTTCAGTTAATATGTGTGAAATTGACCAAAGTGTTGCTCTCTTTGCTGGCTGCTCTCTTTCAGGCTTAGGAACACCGGAGGCAGATGTTTCACACCAGTCCCTGTTGGAAGGCAACATTGCAACAGAAACCTGCCTCACTGTTCTGGACATTGTTTCCCTGTTTACCCAGAGCTTTAAGGTACGTTAATGCTGCACTAGATTGTGTGCTAAGATGAATAAACATACATCCACTGGGACTGGCAGTGAGGGCTTGGTGTGCTGCTCCCCTCATTGATAAGGGAAAGAGATGTGAAGCCCATGTGTGCTATTCAATGAGTGGTGAGTGAAAGGCACTGGCACCCAGACAGCATTATATACAGTCCAGGATGAGGATCAGCTATTGATATACTACTGACAACTTTAAACTATTACAGCAATGCAGAGTGTCCCAGTGCTTGTTGGAGTATGAACCAGCTATCGATACTGGAGTTTTGGTATACAACGTATGTTCTTTTTGTTTTTTGTTCCATTTGATAAGAAAGCAATATAAATTGCTTGACGGTAGTTCATGATTATTGTTTTTACCAGTCTGCTGTATATTGTTGGTAAGCCGTTTGGTAAGAGGTAGATAGTTAAAGAAGGTTCTCGGTCTCTTGACACACTCTTGAATGGCATTGGGTAAAAAGATGTGCTTTACTTGTCTCCAGACCCAGCTCCTTGACAATGATGGTCACAACCCCCTGATGAAGAAGGTGTTTGATATTTATCTTGCCTTCCTCAAGATGGGACAGTCAGAGACAGCCCTGAAACATGTGTTTGCATCCTTAAGAGCCTTCATCAGTAAGGTAGGTACGGGACTGTAGATAAGGTGTAAAACAGGCCAAAACAAAACCATCTTCTATTGAGTTTAAAAAAAAACTCCTGCTTTTCAAAAAAACAATACAGTAAGAACTCCTGCTGACTGTTGGATGTTTTTCCCATGTTTGTGATCTCTTCAGTTTTCTGCAGCGTTTTTCAAAGGCAGGGTCAGCCTGTGTGCTGCTTTCTGCTACGAGGTGCTGAAGTGCTGCACATCGAAGCTCAGCTCCACGCGGGGTGAGGCATCAGCCCTGCTCTACCTGCTCATGAGGAGCAACTTTGAGTACAGCAAGAGGAGGAACTTCCTACGAACACACCTCCAGGTGAGTACACCTTACCCTAATGACTTTCCATCACAATCACATGAACAGACTCACATTCACATACGAACACACCTCCAGGTGAGCACACCTTACCCTAATGACCTTCCATCACAATCACATGGACAGACTCACATTCACATATGAGCAAACATGACATGACAATGAAAGCTGTAAGGATATGCTCTGAATAGTTTTGATTAGATTTTCACTAGTACAGTAGAAGAAATGTGTGCTTAATGGATATGTAGTAAAAGTGTCTCTCAACTGGACCCCTCAGTCTGCTTTGTATTGCACACTGAAGTACAGCCTCTCGTCTGTAGATGAGAGTGAAAACTATTCTGTGCAAATCAGACTCCAATATCATTTCTTAGGACCAAATGAAAAAATCTAACAACCCAATGGACCTATGCTATATGATTACGGTATCTTATTAATTAAATAGCCACATTTACATCTAGAACAGTGTATGCAACATACCTATTGAAAAAGGATGTTTGTCAAACATTATTATCTGTATCTCAGTCACAATGTGTAAATTGTAACTTTTTTTCTTCTACAATGTTATTAAATAAAAATAAGTTTTACGGTGCACAATGGTATAATCTTCATGTGAAGCTGTGTTATCTGCTTGTGAGGCTGTGTGATTGTGCTCTTGATGTGAAGCTGTGTGAATCTGCTCTTGATGTGAAGCTGTGTGAATCTGCTCCTTGTGAAGCTGTGTGAATCTGCTCCTTGTGAAGCTGTGTGAATCTGCTCCTTGTGAAGCTGTGTGAATCTGCTCCTTGTGAAGCTGTGTGAATCTGCTCCTTGTGAAGCTGTGTGAATCTGCTCCTTGTGAGGCTGTGTGAATCTGCTCTTGATGTGAAGCTGTGTGAATCTGCTCTTGATGTGAAGCTGTGTGAATCTGCTCCTTGTGAAGCTGTGTGAATCTACTCCTTGTGAATCTGCTCCTTTGGTTCCTAACCTTATTGCTTTGCTGTTTCAGATTATCATTGCAGTTAGTCAGTTGATTGCAGACGTGGCACTGACTGGAGGCTCCAGGTTCCAGGAGTCTCTGTCCATTATTAACAATTTTGCCAACAGCGACAAAGCCATGAAGGTACCAAGCTTTACACCGACTGATATATTACTAGATTGCACAGAAAATATGGGCAGCTCATTTGGCATGTGTTTATTAAGCAGCAGAATGATGATCCCCTGGCACCTGGGGTACAGCAGATATTGAGGCGCATGTATGCCGTACGTTTGTTAATAGACACATCTTTGCATATTTCTTGATAACTGCTCACCCAATTGTAATGAAACTTTGCAAGGGGATCCCTTAGCAAAATCTAGGTCTAGTTTATCACCCAGCAAGAGGGCTATTGTTCTGAATCGATGTATAGAAGTTACTTTTTAAAGATTGTGACCTTTTTTCTCCTACAGGCAACCGCTTTTCCTTCAGAGGTGAAAGACCTCACTAAGAAAATCCGGACCGTGCTGATGGCCACAGCTCAGATGAAGGAGCACGAGCAGGACCCGGAGATGCTGGTGGATCTGCAGTTCAGCCTGGCCAAGTCTTACGCCAGCACCCCCGAGCTCAGGAAGACCTGGCTCGAAAGCATGGCAAAGGTTCACGTGAAGAATGGAGATTTCTCCGAGGTACCATTTCAGAGTTGAGAGTACTATAACTTGCAGGATTTGTAAATCCTTAACTCATGACTTATTTAAAGACGGTTTCAATGCCTGTTTGGATTAATTCAATGAAGTGTAGTATTCATTGAACTGTTTTAGCAGCCCAGAAAAAGTTTAATCATTGCCAAGCTTGATTCAATTTAACTCCTTCAACACTGAACACCTGTATACAGGTCTATGAAAGAGAACTAAAAACTGCAGATCTGATATATATATAATTTTTTTTAAATGTTTTATTGGGATGCTTTGAAACATAAGAATCAACCCTCTTCACAAATAGGGGGTGGGTGGGGTGTTTCTTATTTAATTGAATTAGATGTTTAAATTTGAGAATAGGCTCCATCGTTACTCAATGATGGGGAAAGCAGCTGGCCTCAAGGGGAAGGAAAGTGCAGCTTGTGATAATAATGCACTGGAGTGAATCAACAGGATGCAGCTCACCATGGGTAGGGCAGGTCTCTGTCTGAAGCACAGTTGCAGTGTCCCATTCTACCAGTAGGTGGCACCATTAGCTACAGGGATTAGGGAGTACTTCATAGAACAAGTAGATTAAATGGGGGTTGGGGAGGAGGACTAGCACTTACATTTGCACTTGATATTTATTAGATTTGTTCTTTCCATTTCAGGCAGCAATGTGTTATGTCCATGCTGCAGCTCTGGTTGCAGAATACCTACACAGAAAAAGTAAGCATTCCGAATAATTCCTTTCTGAATGAATCACTTTGTACTGTACTTTGTGTTACTGTCATTGGATTCCTGCTTTTAAAAATCTTTTTAGAAAGGCGTATTCATGTCAGGATTTTCACAACAGACTAAAGTTGTTTTTTTGGATCTCAAACAAAATTAAGAATCAAATGATTTTATGTTTGAATAAAAATACATTATAAAATTCCTCAGTTTTTCTTAAGTAGATTCTTAGTTTATGTCATAGTTTAGCTTAACTTGCATTGTGCTTTATCAGACGCAGCAATCCAGTTTGATTACATTGCCAGAGGCTGATAGAAATCTGGGTTCATGAACTTCCTCCCCCATGCGTGCTCATACTGCATATTAATAAAATCAACATTTTATTTTTAGTTTAGCTCATGAAACAAAACAGACATTGTTAAATGAAGATTTCTGGAAAACCCCTTTCGCACTCATATCTTTAACTTTTACGAGGGTTATGAGCTATATAAGGCTCTGTGACTCGGGCTACCAGGAACTAAGCAGCCGGTACACACTGTGGTGTATTGATTTCCAGCTCTTCAGTCACTAGAGAATTTGAATAGTTTTTATCAATTTGCATTTTCCATGAAAGTCCTGTTAGGTAATATGCATTTATTTAATTACGATTCGTCTCTTTATTAGCTATTCTTCTGCAGGTTGCCTTAATCTGATAAAACATATTGGCTAACAAAAGTAAGGCAGGGCAAGCCATTTTAATGGTGAGTGCACCATTAACATAGGATTGAATACATGTGAATAAGAAAGGATTGAGTACTGACAAATATCTGTACTGGTCTCTTTGTTACTTCAACAGTATAGTGCATGCTGTGCCCCTGTAATGGAGAATATTGATACAATTGCTTACAATGAAGAAATACATGATTTGAGATGCAGACGTATAATTCTAGAGTCTCATGTTTTCCACTGTCTGTCTTTCTTCTCTGTATGTATGTATATGCACTGTATAGTCTGTCTTTCCTGTCTGTCTGTGTATGTATGTATGTATGTATGTATGTATGTATGTATGTGCACTGTACAGTCTGTCTTTCCTCTCTGTCTGTAGATATGGGTATGCACTGTACAGAAAAGAACCACCTATGTGGTAGGGCCAGTACTTTTATGGGGAGTTGGGTGTGGTTGTTGAGACCAGCAGCTGACATCTGACTTGAATATGAAAATGACAAGGGAACTGAACTCAAACTATAAACAAACTAAATAGACCACAAGTGAATGACATGCCATTATACAGCGTACTTACAAAACATATTTGATTTTACCATTCCTTTGCACTGAGGGTTTCACTCAGTAGCTGGCATGTGAATTCTGATACAACTAAGGTACAACTTTGTATAAATTGGATAGCTAATGATTCTATAAGGTGTATTTATCCATCACAAATCCGCAGTCAGTACTGGAGCCCTGACCTAAAGTTAACCAATGTCTCACTAACTCAGGTTCCATTTTCCTTTCCACATTAAGGAAGTTAATTTATTTTCTTTTAGCACTGATCACATTAAAGAAGTTCTCCAATGTGACTGAATCTAATAGATGTTAGTCTCTAACACAAGGGCTGCTTCTGTGAACAGGTACAATCTTGCCAGTGCACAGCAAGCAGGGATACATAACCTGGAATGCTAGCTTGGCCTGTAATGGGTTAACACAATAAATATATTTTTCAATTTCAAAATGTCTCTAAATTAGACTAATATATTTGTATATTCAAGTAAATCTGTAAATACTCTAAATACAGTATTTGTGTCAGTTTGATAGAACATTGTACACTTCACTCTGCACATAATGTACTGTGTCCTGCACATATTGGTTGGCCTTATATAAAGGTAGACTAAAACTAGGAGTATGACTTGGCCACTTGCCAGTGCTGTGTTAGTGTATAACTAGACTGCAGTGCAGCCACTTGTCAGTGCTGTGTTAGTGTGTGACTAGACTGCAGTGCAGCCACTTGCCAGTGCTGTGTTAGTGTATAACTAGACTGCAGTGCAGCCACTTGCCAGTGCTGTGTTAGTGTATAACTAGACTGCAGTGCAGCCACTTGCCAGTGCTGTGTTAGTGTATAACTAGACTGCAGTGCAGCCACTTGCCAGTGCTGTGTTAGTATATAACTAGACTGCAGTGCAGCCACTTGCCAGTGCTGTGTTAGTGTGTGACTAGACTGCAGTGCAGCCACTTGCCAGTACTGTGTTAGTGTGTGACTAGACTGCAGTGCAGGTCTCGCCCTGTCTTGTAAGAATTCAATAGCTTTAGTTTCAGTTGTTTTGCTTTGCTCTGAATTAGGGTGTTTTTTTCAGGACACTGTAGAAAGTTCTAGATACTGTAAAACCAAGACAATACAACAACAGGCATATTTTTGTGGAAAGATGTGTGTTTGTGTTTTGCACTGATGCAACTGCGGCTTTGTACAACATGGTGATCAGGGCAGCCTCCTTAACAAGCTGTGGCTTGTGGTACAGTGACTGTGTGCCAAGACCTTTTCAACCAATACAACTGGTTCAGCAAGGAGAGCTACACTGACATTGCGATTGACACACTTTTCAAGAGAGTAGCATGACAAAAACATCTTGATTTAAAAGTATACAGTACTGAGGCAAAGTGGTTAGCAGTGTGCAGGTGATCAATAAACAATTATAATCCAGATAATCCAATGTTGTTTAATGGTTTTTAAATCCAATGACCTGATGGCAAACAGCAGTAAACAATAAACAATGTCAATGAGAAGCAATACAGCGGTGTGTATTGCTTATTTATAATCCGCGTGTCGGCCCCGAAATAATAACAGTCCTGTTTTATTTCACCCGCACGTAACACATACACAAACACAAACACCCGTCCACAGTGCGTGCTCTGGTGCTTGTGATGAATACAGTTCAGTGGGGATACAAAGTGCAGTGATGTCCAGGTTCGTGCTGGCCTTTAGCGACAGCTCCTGGAACACTCACGCTATCCCAACACAGTTTCTCCTTTCACTTTTGTTAATTAACCATTTACAAAGGAACAGATCAGATCACTACGTCCCCTTAAGTACCGTCAACCATGACCCCTTATTTAACGAGCACATCTGCTCCTCCAATCCGCGGATGTCACGCCGATTCCCGTCCGAGTCATTGATTTAGTGTATTGTAGCTCCGCCCCCTTTCTAGATGGCCGACTTCCACCTAACCCTGGGAATGAATTATCAGGCCAACTAGTCCAGGGTACTCTGTTCTCTTTATACAGCTGCCTTGCAGGTCGGGAGGGAGATCGAACACCAAGAATCATTCGATCTCTGTCACAAGTACATACTCAGTGAATAAGCTTTCACTATTTGGTCACACAGGACAAGAATTGTTTTGAAAGCAATGGTGGTTCCAAATGTCACATGTGTGCTATGTATGCATTAGTGTTCAGGTATATACTGTGTGTCTCTAAATTGTCATAACTTTGCTTTATCTAGAATCCTTCGCGAGTGGTTTGTCTGCATTTAAGAAAATCACCCTCAATATAGATGAGGAATCTGCGATGAAAGAGGATGCTGGAATGCAAGATGTGTATTACACAGAGGTGAGCTGGAGGAAGTAATATTAGGGAGTGGGGTAGTGGGTGAGTCGGGGAGGTAGTTGTTGTGATTTATTTAATCACAACATTAATCAAGCACCCTACTACTGCAACATTAATCAAGCACCCTACAACTGCAACATTAATCAAGCATGCTACAACTGCAACATTAATCAAGCACCCTACAAATGCAAACTTAATCAAGCACCCTACAACTGCAACATTAATCAAGCACCCTACAACTGCAACATTAATCAAGCACCCTACAAATGCAACATTAATCAAGCACCCTACAAATGCAACATTAATCAAGCATGCTACAACTGCAACATTAATCAAGCACGCTACAACTGCATCATTAATCAAGCACCCTACAACTGCAACATTAATCAACCACCCTACAACTGCAACATTAATCAAGCATGCTACAACTGCAACATTAATCAAGCACGCTACAACTGTAACATTAATCAAGCACCCTACAACTGCAACATTAATCAAGCACCCTACAACTGCAACATTAATCAAGCATGCTACAACTGCAACATTAATCAAGCATGCTACAACTGCAACATTAACATTAATCAAGCACCCTACAACTGCAACATTAATCAAGCGCCCTACAACTGCAACATTAATCAAGCACCCTACAACTGCAACATTAATCAAGCACCCTACAACTGCAACATTAATCAGCACCCTACAACTGCAACATTAATCAAGCACCCTACAACTGCAACATTAATCAAGCACCCTACAACTGCAACATTAATCAAGCACCCTACAACTGCAACATTAATCAAGCAGCCTACAACTGCAACATTAATCAACCACCCTACAACTGCAACATTAATCAAGCATGCTACAACTGCAACATTAATCAAGCACGCTACAACTGTAACATTAATCAAGCACCCTACAACTGCAACATTAATCAAGCACCCTACAACTGCAACATTAATCAAGCATGCTACAACTGCAACATTAATCAAGCATGCTACAACTGCAACATTAACATTAATCAAGCACCCTACAACTGCAACATTAATCAAGCGCCCTACAACTGCAACATTAATCAAGCACCCTACAACTGCAACATTAATCAAGCACCCTACAACTGCAACATTAATCAGCACCCTACAACTGCAACATTAATCAAGCACCCTACAACTGCAACATTAATCAAGCACCCTACAACTGCAACATTAATCAAGCACCCTACAACTGCAACATTAATCAAGCAGCCTACAACTGCAACATTAATCAAGCACCCTACAACTGCAACATTAATCAAGCACCCTACAACTGCAACATTAATCAAGCACCCTACAACTGCAACATTAATCAAGCACCCTACAACTGCAACATTAATCAAGCATCCTACAACTGCAACATTAATCAATCATCCTACAACTGCAACATTAATCAAGCACCCTACAACTGCAACATTAATCAAGCACCCTACAACTGCAACATTAATCAAGCACCCTACAACTGCAACATTAATCAAGCACCCTACAACTGCAACATTAATCAAGCATCCTACAACTGCAACATTAATCAAGCATCCTACAACTGCAACATTAATCAAGCACCCTACAACTGCAACATTAATCAAGCACCCTACAACTGCAACATTAATCAAGCACTCTACAACTGCAACATTAATCAAGCACCCTACAACTGCAACATTAATCAAGCACCCTACAACTGCAACATTAATCAAGCACCCTACAACTGCAACATTAATCAAGCACCCTACAACTGCAACATTAATCAAGCACTCTACAACTGCAACATTAATCAAGCACTCTACAACTGCAACATTAATCAAGCACCCTACAACTGCAACATTAATCAAGCATCCTACAACTGCAACATTAATCAAGCAGCCTACAACTGCAACATTAATCAAGCATCCTACAACTGCAACATTAATCAAGCACGCTACAACTGCAACATTAATCAAGCATCCTACAACTGCAACATTAATCAAGCATCGTACAACTGCAACATTAATCAAGCACTCTACAACTGCAACATTAATCTAGCACCCTACAACTGCAACATTAATCAAGCATCATACAACTGCAACATTAATCAAGCAACCTACAACGGCAACATTAATCAAGCACTCTACAACTGCAACATTAATCTAGCACCCTACAACTGCAACATTAATCAAGCATGCTACAACTGCAACATTAATCAAGCATCCTACAACTGCAACATTAATCAAGCACCCTACAACTGCAACATTAATCAAGCATCCTACAACTGCAAAATTAGATTAGACTGAAAAATACATGACCCAGCCCATGCATTCCTATTGGACATACTAGAGATGGGCTAATCCATTACAAAACAGGGCTTGTTTTGATAAAAGGTTACCACCCTGACCTCCAGCAACTTGTAAAATCTATAGATCAGAGTTATTGAACATCCCTATATATCCAACAGTTTTATTGTTATCACATATTAGTAGTAATTGTACAGTTGTACTCGTAGTAGTATTTTTTTTTTTTTCGTGGTACCAGTAGTAGTACTGCAGTCTGATTTGAAGCCCGGTACATCGCCAGCTGTCAGCAGACACCTGGACAATATAGTAGTACAGTTGAACTGATATTTTCAACAAAATTATTTTTTTGTTATACATTTATATATACAACTTACTGCAATCTCAGTTGTATTTGTTTACAAATTAATTTATTGATCCTTTTTATTAACTTCTTTAATTATTTAAAAGTGCACCATTATTATTATTATTATTATTATTATTATTATTATTATTATTATTATTATTATTATTATTATTATTATTATCCTCTGTGTTATTATGCGCAGGTCACCACTTACCTTGTATTACTGCCGATGCCGTTCTGCAAATCTGTTTTTCTTCTTGATCGTAAACGCTATTGCAGCAGGGGAGATGGAGAATGATTAGCAGTGTAGAGCGGATCTCTGCCCTGAGTTTGTAGCTCCGGATGTTTGTGTTGACAATGCTGAGGCTTTCCCTCTACAGGAGGTGCTGGTGGAATTGCTGGAGCAGTGTGTAGATGGCCTGTGGAAAGCAGAACGCTATGAACTCATGTCCGAGATCTCCAAGTTCATCATTCCGGTGTATGAGAAGCGGCGGGAATTTGAAGTAATGTTTGTTTTTTAATTCTTTGACCAAGCTGGTCTTGTGACGTATTACTCCACTGCTAAAAAGAAAAGCCATTTGTAATGTTGAGGTTCTCTGAAATACTCAGCAGTGCGTAACAGCATGAACCTGTCCAGTAGAACCTGGTGCAATTATCCATTGTCGATGTTGCATCCTCAAAGAAATCAAGCAGGTTAGTTAAACACGATCTCCTGATCCACTGGCTGAAAGAGCGTATCCTATTTGAACCTGATGCACAGGCTGAAAGAGCGTATCCTATTTGAACCTGATGCACAGGCTGAAAGAGCGTATCCTATTTCAGTTCTTTGTGATTTCCCATGTAGGTTCTGGTTTAGATGGTCTGTTGTATTATGAACAGACTCTGCATAAAATAAATGCAAATATTGTGCATTTATCTATAAAAATGAAATGAGGTCCACAGAATCCAAATGCTAGTCTCTGCAAAAATAGTGTATTAAAATGATCAATGTGTCAGTATTGAAAACAAATGTTGGTTTTTCCTTTTTACAGCAAATGTTTTACAAGAGCAGCATCATAAGATTCATTCATTAATGATTTCCTAAACAGGGAAGCAGCTCACAGATCATCAAAATTACGTGAAAATGGAATTTCTTGAATATCCAGTATGGTATTTAAATACGTACATAGTGTAGTATTTACATTAGCAATGATACTTGCACAACACAATAAGAATTACCAGTTAATGGAGTTGTTTACTCTGCTGGGAGATATTATTGCTGTGTTTGTCAGTGAAATTAAGTAATTTGCTTTTCATTTTTTTTATTTCATTGTAGGATTTGAGAATTAAGAATTTTTTAGCAGGTGTCATTCCAAATCTGTTGACTTATAACATAGAAATGCCAGTAATGCAGGAAATGCGATGTATGCACGCTCATTTCCTCATAAAATGTTGTTTTGCCTCAGGCATTGTGCAGTATGATTTTCTGAACTCTGTAAAGAATGCATGTATCATATCAAGCATAACTTCAAACACTTGATCAAAGACGTTGCTATGACTACGCTAAATGAAGCCCTTGTCTTCCTTACCAGAAACTCAGCCTCTTGTACAGTACGCTTCATCGGGCATACAGCAAGGTCATAGAGGTCATGCACTCTGGACGAAGGCTGCTGGGAACATTTTTCAGAGTTGCTTTTTATGGACAGGTGAGTACAAGTGCAGCAAAACATAAGGAAGTTTACAAACGAGAGGAGGCCATTCGGCCCATCTGGCTCATTTGGTCGTTAGTAGCTTATTGATCCCAGAATCTCATCAAGCAGCTTCTTGAAGGATCCCAGGCTGTCAGCTTCAACAACATTACTGGGGAGTTGTTTCCAGACCCCCACAATTTTTCTCCCATAATTCATCCAAATATTAACAGAAACCTGATGGCCGCCACAGGTGCTTTTTTTGGCAGTTTAGTTTTTGAAATATTACTTGGTATCACTATTGAAGTTTTACTGTTTGTTTGTGTTTTGTGTGTTAAAGTCCTTTTTTGAGGACGAGGATGGGAAGGAGTATATCTATAAGGAGCCGAAGCTGACTGGGCTCTCTGAGATCTCCCAGAGACTTGTGAGTCTCTACAGTGACAAGTTTGGATGTGAAAATGTGAAGATCATATCGGATTCCAATAAGGTACATCCTTTCCTCCTCTTACCTATGCCACTGTGTTATCTGTGTTGTGTTGCTCTTGCTCGATATCAGTGGTACTCTACAGACGATGATACAAGTAGAAGAATATATGATGGTTCTATGTGCTGTATTTTGAAGCACATGCAACGGCAATTCTATAAGAGTAATAAAACAATTCTGACAATAGAAACTAGCAAGAACAACCCTGAGTTGCAGTACACAGCAGCTCCATTATTAAAATGACTTTATTGCAGGTTTTATACCATTAAAACCATGTTAATCCTCTCTGAAATGTATCCAATGCATTTACATATTTGTACAATGCATACACGTCATCAATGTTGCATTAATTCACATAAAGCTATAAACAGTTATAAACTTTAGCCAGTTTAATGATTTGATTGATCCCTGACTCAGAACGGCAGAAAATAAATAACAAGTGTAACTCACAGATTACACTTTTTAAAAATATATAGTTTTGAAAATATCTAGATAACCACTATTCCTTTTTTGATTAGCCTTTTTGGAACAAGTTGTTGAGTGTATTTATCTCTCACTATTTGGGGTTACATCTGGAGCTGTCTGTCAGTCTGTCCATTCAGCTCTCTATGTGTCACATCTGGAGCTGTCTGTCAGTCTGTCCATTCAGCTCTCTATGTGTCACATCTGGCGCTGTCTGTCTGTCTGTCCAATCAGCTCTCTATGTGTGGCAAAGTGGTTTGCAGTGCACAGGTGTAGTGGTGATGTGATTACGAAACAAAAGACAGACAACAAAGTTCACGGTCCAAACAAACGTTTATTTTGTAATCCCGTTCTGGCGACCACAAAGAATAATCCCAGTCAATACACAGCAATGTGTATTGCATTGTTCCAAACAACGGGTTACAGTCCCGAAATAGTATAACACACACAAAGACTCACACACGATCACAAGTCCAAAATGAGTGCTAATGTGCAAGTGGTGAAATACAATTTATTAGTGTACAGTTGTGCAGTGTTGTCCGGGTTGGTGCTGGTCTTAAGCGACAGATCCCGGTACGTGTTAGCTGTCTAACAAGAACAAACGAGTACAATTAGACACAACAAAACAAACAAACACTAAACACTCACTGTTACTTTAGTATTCTGCTTCATGGGTTCGCTCGCAACCATAACAAAGGAACAGATCGCTTAGCCACGTCCCCCTTTGTACTGTCAGTCACGCCCCCTTGGTTAGCGAGTGCAACCGTTTCTCCTCCAATCCGCAGTTGCCACATCGCTTCCCTTCTGGGGCGATGACTTGGTGTACTGTAGCTCCACCCCCTATCTAAATGGTCAACTTCCACCTTTCCCTGGAATGAATTGTCAGACCATCCAGTCCGGGGCACTCTGTTCCCTTTACACAGCGCCCTCACAGGTCAGGAGGGAGATTTATAACCAAGATTCATTCTTTCTCTGTCACAGTGTTACATTTGTACATGTACCTGCATACTGTTGATACAGGCTGTGGATCTTCTTTTTCATTTTACTGATTACTCTAATCTTGGTGACCAGATTATTACTTATTTATTTATTTATTTTATCAAGGGCGACTTATAATTTCTACAAAATATCACAGTACAACGTATCACTTTACAGAATATCACAGTACAAAGTATCACATTACAAAGTATCACATTACAGAATATCACAGTACAAAGTATCACATTACAGAATATCACATTACAGAATATCACATTGTAAAGTATCACATTACAGAATATCACATTGTAAAGTATCACATTACAGAATATCACATTGTAAAGTATCACATTACAGAATATCACATTGTAAAGTATCACATTACAGAATATCACATTGTAAAGTATCACATTACAGAATATCACATTGTAAAGTATCACATTACAGAATATCACATTGTAAAGTATCACATTACAGAATATCACATTGTAAAGTATCACATTACAGAATATCACATTACAGAATATCACATTGTAAAGTATCACATTACAGAATATCACATTACAGAATATCACATTGTAAAGTACCACATTACAGAATATCACATTGTAAAGTATCACATTACAGAATATCACATTGTAAAGTACCACATTACAGAATATCACATTGTAAAGTATCACATTACAGAATATCACATTGTAAAGTACCACATTACAGAATATCACATTGTAAAGTATCACATTACAGAATATCACATTGTAAAGTATCACATTACAGAATATCACATTGTAAAGTATCACATTACAGAATATCACATTACAGAATATCACATTGTAAAGTACCACATTACAGAATATCACATTGTAAAGTATCACATTACAGAATATCACATTGTAAAGTACCACATTACAGAATATCACATTGTAAAGTATCACATTACAGAATATCACAATGTAAAGTATCACATTACAGAATATCACATTGTAAAGTATCACATTACAGAATATCACATTGTAAAGTATCACATTACAGAATATCACATTGTAAAGTACCACATTACAGAATATCACATTGTAAAGTACCACATTACAGAATATCACATTGTAAAGTATCACATTACAGAATATCACATTGTAAAGTATCACATTACAGAATATCACATTGTAAAGTACCACATTACAGAATATCACATTGTAAAGTATCACATTACAGAATATCACATTGTAAAGTACCACATTACAGAATATCACATTGTAAAGTACCACATTACAGAATACAGTAGAGAGTCAATTATATCTCACAATGGCCACACTGTGCGGTGTATTGTTAACCTAACTTTATATTGTTATTTTATTATTTATTTCTTAGCAGACGTCGTTATCCAGAGTGACAATACAATGACATTATTTTTTTTTTACACATTATTTTTACATACAATTCCCCATTTATACAGTTAGGTTTTTACTGGAGCAATCTAGGTAAAGTACCTTGCTCAAGGGGACAGCAGCAGTGTCCCCCACATGGGATTGAACCCACGACCCTCCGATCAAGAGTCCAGAGCCCAAACCACTACTCCACACTGCTGCCCTGGTGTCTGTGTGTCATAATCCTATTTGCAGCCTCAATGGGATCCAACAAAGAAAGCTTGTCTTTGAAACATGTCTAGGAACCAGCCTGATTTGCAAACATTTGAATATTATTTAAAACCCCCACTATCAGTTTATCAGCACAGCTGCACAGCACAGATCAGATATGAATGTATGTCTCCTAGTGGTGCAATCAGCAACACAAAGGCACAACTTCAAAAATGAAATAAATAAATTAAAAATAATATGCGTGTGTCCGTATCAGATGTCCCTTCATCATTGTAATAATAATAAAAAATACTATATTTTAACAGAAGCCATTTCTATCTGAACTATGGTTGCTCATTACTGTTAACATGTTATGTCCAAAGCAAAGCATTTTAATTCATCTCACAAATCCTGAGTAATTTAACCACTACTAAATTCAGCATATTTTTATGTAATATTGACATATAATCCAAACACAACTTGCTTTGAAACAAAAGGTAATCGGTAGATTTAATAGATTTAAAACAAACAAAAAAATCTTGTTGCCTTCATTTTTAAATCAAGAAAACGTGAATACAATAGACCTACTTCAGATATGGCTTGTCCAATGTGAATGTAGAGGCCTAATGTGTGTATCCTAGCAACGCGCTGACCTTGTTAATGTACTGTACTAGCACTGAAAGAAGCACAGCCTCACACACTCAAGGTTAATGCAAACCAGTATCAGGAGACTTCAAATGGTTCTAATTTGATGCATTGATTCACCAATATGTAATCAAAGCTCGGGAAATTTAAGGACAGATGATCAATAACAGATGCATTGATTCATTGCTTCACCCCTCGTGTCTGCAGTTCCAGTAGTACCAGGGTGTTGAGATGCATTGATTCATAGCTGCACCCCTCGTGTCTGCAGTTCCAGTAGTACCAGGGTGTTGAGATGCATTGATTCATAGCTGCACCCCTTGTGTCTGCAGTTCCTCACAGTAATACCAGGGCGTTCAGATGCATTGATTCATTGTTACACCCCGAGGGGTCTGTTTATAAAGGGTTAATGCCTGTAGAAATGAGAAATCAGGAGTACATGATTGGATTTTGTCCATAGCCGCTTATTTAACGGCAGTTGCTAGTCATAACAGATCATTCAGATGCGCCGTTAAGCCCCAATGATTTTCGTCTATGAAGGCATGTTTGTAACGAATTGAGAGAAAGGTTAACAATTACCTCATTAGCATAAAGTTTTCATCGGTCCTAAGCATCAAGAGTGAACGACAGCAAAATGCTGTCAATTACTAGGAGTTATTAAACGCTTTCTACAATCAAGCCTAAACTAATGACAGCCTCGGCAGACGATTATTTTAAAGACATATTTTATTACTACACTTGCTCTGTTATACAGTTTGACATACCCGTGATTAACACTACCTATTTTGAAAAAAAAAAATGGAGCTTTATATGAAGGAAAATGTTTAATATAAATATATACTCACACAAGAACATATCTCTGGCATAATCATTTTGAAACAGCGCTGTGAAGCGGAGAGCAAGTGAGAGACTGAGAATAGACAGTTATTTTATTATTATTATTTCTTTGCCGTGATCCGCGGCTGACAGCGGTCCTTTTCTTTTTATTTCTTTTACCCGTGTTCACAATAAACAGTTTGGACGAACACTGCCTTAAACCTGTTTATTTTCATGGAGTGTTACAATATACAGTATACCAGTGCTGCTGATACAGTCGGTGGGAAATTTGGGCTTGCTTGGTATTGCAAAAAACACTGATCGTGCCACAGTGTGAGACTCGATCAGTGTTCGAAAGGGAGTCTTCATTTTAATTTTTTTCGCATGCCACAAAATGATTCATTTTGTGTACAGTGTGCAATATGGAAAACTTTCACTGATTCATAAATATAAACTCGCCCCTGATTGATTCCCTGCTTTAAGAGGAGTTTAATAATAATAATAATAATAATAATAATAATAATAATAATAATTATTATTATTATTATTATTATTATTATTATTATTATTATTATTATTCAAACGTCCTCCTACAGTGCTTTTGTTTAGTTTTTGTTTTTTTTGTTTTTTTGGGGGTCCTGCAGTTAAGAATGGAAATCTTATGTGTGTGCGTATGGAAATGTGTTTACCAGCATTGCCAAACAAAACGAAAATACAAAGTATTTATTTAAAAAATCCTTTCCTGAATTTTGGGCAGACGTGATCGGGGCATCGGAATCAGGTTTTGCAGACTGCCTGTGACTGGCAGCTGCAGACTCGGGTTTCGGTAGAAGGCTATTGCCGGTGGATTCCGTTTTTCTTTTTGCAACAGCTACCGACGCCACCCAGGGAACATTAATAATGTTATTTGTTTATTTAGCAGACGCCTTTATCCAAGGCAACTTACAGAGACTAGGGTGTGTGAACTATGCATCAGCTGCAGAGTCTCTTACAACTATGTCTCACCCAAAAGACGGAGCACAAGGAGGTTAAGTGACTTGCTCAGGGTCACACAATGAGTCAGTGGCTGAGGTGGGATTTGAACCGGGGACCTCCTGGTTACAAGCCCATTTCTTTAACCACTGGACCACACAGCATCCTAATAATAATAATAATAATAATAATAATAATTCTTGAACGACTGTATACCCATTCATAAAGTGCTTTATGACAGTCGCCCGTTTGCTCAGATCATGTTATGAATAGCAATATGGACGATTTTCGTTAGTTTTAATGGTGAAGAGGAAATTACAAACCAAAATAGTTTCTCGATATCGGAAAGGTAGCTTTCAAAAGCACACATGATCCCTTGGGATTGGCACTGAACAGGTTGAAAGTGACATGTGCCTCATCCTTTCTGATTGTATAGAGATATACATGTATACTGTACATGTTCAGAGTTTACTTCAGTTCCATTACAGGTATTGTCCAAAAGTTCATCTTTCACTGTGACATTGTTTCAACCTCCAGACATATCAACGATACAAATCACACCTTTTCACATCCATTTTACTTTTACAAAACAATTTGATTAGAATGCCTTTGCCACTACATTACTTGTTCTTATTCATAGTTATTGTGAAAGTGTAAGGAAAGTGTTAAACAGTGCAATAAAAGCCGGATAAAAGAGCATTTTTCTTCTAAGGTGGATTCTAAGCAACTGGACCCTAAGTATGCATATATTCAAGTCACCTTTGTGAAACCGTTCTTTGAGGAGAAAGAACTTGCTGAAAAGAAGACCAACTTTGAAAAGAACCACAACATCAACAGATTTGTGTTTGAGACTCCTTATACCTTATCAGGGAAGAAACACGGAGGGGTTGAGGAGCAGTGCAAGAGAAGAACCGTGCTAACAAGTAAGAACCCACGGGCATCATGCAGATCTGCATGCTTTCTGACAAGTAAGAACCCACGGGCATCATGCATATCTGCATGCTTTCTGACAAGTAAGAACCCACGGGCATCATGCAGATCTGCATGCTTTTGCCATGGGTATGCTACGCATTTACCATAGTCTGCCATGCTTATTAATATGACTGATGCATACCTCGCTATTCTTTACCATGCTTTCACTATGCTTTATTACACTTTACTATGCTTTTACTTTGGTAAACTTTTATAAGGGATATCTGCATATCTAGTAACATCATTGCAAAATTCGAACCATGTTCAGTAATGAACTGTTTTGGTGCCCATGTTTTAGGAATCAGTACACTGAAGAGAAGCACTCCCTCTACTGTAACTATACAGGCGGCTAGTACAGTATATTAAAGTGTAAAAGGATACCATGCAAAAAAATGTGGTAAACTTATAAAGGGCAGTGGAGTAGAAAAGTGACATCACTGGCAGAAACTGGCAATCGATGAATCACGCTCAGAATCACATTCAGAAACTGGCAATCGATGAATCACACTCAGAATCACATTCAGAAACTGGCAATCGATGAATCACACTCTTCAGTTTCAAAGCAGCAGCATAGTATTTGTTTTGTGTTTAAATTACATATTACTGTAGTGCAAGCTAGCAGTGTTAATATTGTATTTGTATTCAACTGTTTGAATTTAAGGACAATTATCAAGAAGTGTGTAGTTTTAGAAAGACAGAAGTGCAGTTCTAACGGTCTGCGGTCCATTGTTTATTAAAACACAAGTTTTCTATTAAGCTGTTTTGTAAAGGTGTCATTATGTAAGCGTTAGTGCCAGTTGATGAAGACTCACTGCGTGGTAGCTGAGTGCGACTGGATGGTGCAATACATCTTACAGGTATTGTTATAACTTATAGATGTGATACGGCTTACAAGAAGTAATATACAGTATTTTTTGTCTTTCCCAGCAACAAATACATTCCCCTACGTGAAAAAGAGAATTGCAGTCATGTGTGAACACCAGGTGGACCTGAAGCCGATCGAAGTTGCACTAGACGAGATGAAAGATAGGACCGCTGAGCTGCAGGGGCTGTGTTCCTCCAGCGATGTGGATATGATCCAGCTGCAGCTCAAACTGCAGGGCTGCGTTTCAGTGCAGGTGACTGCCATCCACAGTGTTAGCTCATGAGAGAGCTCTGATTCTAAACATTTACAGGAGGTTTCATTGGAGTGGGTGTGGTGCACACATGGAAAGAAGACCATTGACCAATGAGCATATTGACAACAAAGCATTAGTGACTAATCTGAGATTGATTTCATTTACATTAGCGTACACTAGAGTTTGGGTATAAAGTGGGCTTGTTTCTCCCCTGCTGGGGGTGCAGATCCCTGGTGATGGAGCTGGAGTGGATGAGCCTGTGCTGGATGTTCTCCATTCTTTAGCATGACAGAGGAAGAGAAGGAAGAGCGCCGTGCAGGACCTTAGTGTAGGCCTCCCCAACCTTTAATGTAATACTAATATGTTTATAAACATGCCAAGTGTTCAATATTTAACAGTATTTATTGTATGAAACAGTATAAGACTACATGTAATAACTACTCACCTACTTGAATTGCATTTTGCGTGACTCTTCACATCCAACACTAGACTATTTTTTGTCTCAAGTTATCAAGACAGAATTCACACAAAGGTGGAGAATTCTGCACAGAAATTTGTACACGTTCTCACATCGAAAACTGTTTTTTTGTTCTTTTTCAATAGAAATACGGGCATGTTAATTTGCTTTCTTTTATTTTGGTATCCAGAGCACCTGTTAACAGCTTAAACTACAGGATGAATCAATCGTGAGCACAGAATAGAACTGCAAAACCCTGTTCTGAAACGAACCCCAAACCCCTCCATGAAGACATCGGGAAACTGTTCTGAAACATTGAGCGACCACAAGGTTAAAAGCACAAGTGGCCGCAGAGTATAAATAACAAATCTTGTCAAAAATTGGGATATTTACTAAAGGTATCTCAAATGAGATGCACATCATAGTTTATGTTAAAAAAATAATTTTAAAAAAGCGCATTATTTAGATGAACTGCCAAAGTCTTCTCCCTGAACTACAGCGTTTTGGAAATAAATAGCTTTTTAAAAAGATTTGGGTCACTCTTAAGAGACTCTGGTGGTTAAATGGATGTTTTGTTGCCGTTGCTCCCGGTCTGTCTGTTCTTTTCCTCTAGTCGTTCTGCCTGCTGTCACCGGTCCCACCCCCTGCGCTGCTGTGTGATCTGATGCAGAATATTTAGAAATGCATCGAATTCCTGCCGTACCTTTCTCTGCACGTACATTCGTCCAGGGACGATGGTATCATGATTTAAAGGCAGACTCATTTGTGCTGTGTCATGATGAAAATGGGCAGTAGTATTTTACTTTAAAATTCAATCAATAAACCAAGAATTACAAGAAGTGTAACGAATCAAATACAAAAAACTGCACTTTCAATGGCAATGTTCAATTCAACATCTCTTTTAAAACTACCCCTTCTGTCTGGGGGTTTCAGCTCAAATGCCCTTTGCAATTCCCACTCTACTGAATGCTGCCACTGATGCAATAAAAAAACCAAATAATCTGATCAACACATTTATATTTTTTCTGTTTATTTAATATATAATTTATGTTACATAGTTTAGGACTGACAAACTGCTGGTTTAGGACAGAATACCAGCCACTAGACCTAATTCTTAAGCTTTTAATGACCCATGTTCTGTGGTATTCTATAGATTATTTCTGCTGCATGTGGGCCACTCTTATTGTTTCTCTCACTGAACAGTTTTTTTTTTCACTTTCCATTTACAGTGAGGCTGCTTCAGTCTGTTTATGTGGTTTAATTTGCATCTAATGCAAATACCTTATTGCGAAAAAACCGAAGTAAAACTGAGAGCCCAAGGGTCTGCTGTAAAAGAATTGAGCACATTTAAATGTAACTCATTTTCCTTTATTATTTTAAATCTGTTCACACATTTTACGACAGAATGTCCCAAGAAATGAATGGACACTAGTAACCCTCTGCCAGGGGTGTGGAAGTTGCACTCCTTGCAGGGAAACCATCACAGCAGCTGCAGGTACAACACTGCTCCGGTAAAGATGCTGTCAGAACATTGAAGGAATGAAGTGACGGGTCTCCTTACCCCTAATCCTGCTCTGCTGTGGGGCAATGCATTACAGCTGTGTGAACAGGATGACTGTAGGGATGACGTTAGACCAGAAATGAAACCAAAACACACAGCAACTGCGGGCGAAACTGAGACGCTGCGGCGCTCAGTGTTTCATTAACAAAAATAAAAGGCTTAAACAAAACCCAAACACTTTGACAAAAACAAAAGGCACGTTGGCCAAAAGAAACAGACAAACAAAACAGACATGGAACAAACATTTATCATGCTGGTTTAAAGCCAGCACAAGTAGCAATTGTTATGATTTCTTGTTGTTACCTCCTCTCTCTCTCTCTCTCGTTCTCCACTCACCGCATACTCAACACCATGAGCGTGAAGAACTCACCCTTTTATGCAGCTGTACGAGACTCGATTGCTAATCAGTCATTCAATTTGAATCTCAGTATATCTGCGCGTGAATTAATTTCTACTACCCGTGCTTCCATACTAATACCCATTCATGTGAAGTGATTGTGCAATCCTTGTGTCTAAATACAAATATACATTTTAAATCACTCGTGCTACATAACCCCACATTATATCCCGTGTACCAATACATACACCAACAATAACACACTACATACAACATATAACACATCACATACAACATAAAACACAAAATATGCACAGGGGTGGGGGACCCCACCACAAGCTGGCATAAGAGTTAAAGCGGGTTTAGATCCCCCTCTGTTTAGACCCTGCTTGTGAGAGAGCAGGTGTAGTAGATGTTCAGACCCTGCTTGTGAGAGAGCAGGTGTAGTTGATGTTTAGACCCTACTTGTGAGAGAGCAGGTGTAGTAGATGTTCAGACCCTGCTTGTGAGAGAGCAGGTGTAGTAGATGTTTAGACCCTGCTTGTGAGAGAGCAGGTATAGTAGATGTTTAGACCCTGCTTGTGAGAGAGCAGGTGTAGTAGATGTTTAGACCCTGCTTGTGAGAGAGCAGGTGTAGTAGATGTTTAAACACTGTTGCTTTGTGCTGTTCTGTCACAGCAGCCCCTCTCCAATAATGTTCTGTTCATATTTAGGTGAATGCTGGACCATTAGCATACGCCAGGGTGTTTCTTGAGGATTCCAAATCCAGCAGGTATCCGAATAAAAAGGTGAAGGAGTTAAAAGAAATATTCAGGTATGGGTTAAAGAAATATTCAGGTAAGGTTTTTACAACTGAAACTAATGTTCCGGTGTGTTTCGATTCCAGGTGAGATCCTCCTCATTCTCTTCTGCTCTTCTCTCTGAGTAGGAAATTTGTGCAGGCGTGCAGCATTGCTCTGGACCTCAACGAGCGTTTGATCAAAGAGGACCAGTTTGAATATCATGAAGGACTAAAATCAAACTTCAAGGACATGGTGAAGGAGCTTTCTGATATCATCCATGAGCAGGTTAGACACAGAGACATACATCATTGTGCAATATTAACACTAACACTACCTGTGTACCATTCATTCGCTTTTCAAACTGTTTTAGGGATGCCCAGGAATCTTGTTACACAGGGACACAAATAATGTCATGGCTTTCTCGAATGTTCCTCATTCATACTTCTGGTATAGAGGTATCCAGGGAATTCACAATAGACACCACACACCACCATATTTGTAATTATTGATAGGTATGCGTAGGTGATACAGTAGGGATGAAACAATAAACAGAGTCCAGAGGTGTGATTCAAACAGTGCGTATATTTGCAGTATTTACAATACAGTGTCACAACAAACAACAGAAAAGCGAATGGGACGAGGTTAAACAGAAATAAGAGACAACCGGAGTGTTACTGAGCCGGCTGCGTCTGTGTGCGTCCGGTTCAGATGGTTCTGCAATGGCACGTATCTTTGTTCCCCAGCCCTGGTTACACAGGCTGTCCTTAGGGTTCCTGGTCACAGGAAAGAAAGGCTACAGGTTAGGATTCCTGTCTCGTTCCTATATATAGTCCTGCTCTCATCTGTCCCCTTCCCCAGCTATCACAGTTCCCTGTATACTCCCAACACTGCCCCATCAACCCCATCCTGACCACTCATTAATAAATTGGTTAATTGCTTAACCTTGGGATTGAGGTGTCGGAATCGGGAGCACCTGTGTAGCTGCCCTTATCAAGGTGGCTGCCACAACCTGACACTAGACCTGAGGCCAGTTCCACCTTGATAAGGATATGGAAGTTAGCCTCTTTAACACCTCCGTCTGTCAGGATGCCACACTTCACTCCTTCTATATACCTTCACCCTGTCACTGCATGCATAATAATACAGTTTTCCTCCTTTATAAGGCGGCTCTTTATACTGCGGAACAGGTTATAAGGTGGTATGGTCATGGCTCCCATTTGCCCCATAATGCCATTACACCAACACTAGTAGTCTCGTTATATAAGGCGGAACACAAATAGCATAGTCTCTTAACTATGGCACCCAACTACAACTTTATAAAGTGGGAGCACTAATGTAATATAAAGTCAAGACACTTAGTCAACATGGGTAATTTATGCCTCTCCAGATGAGCTTACCCAGACTTTAGTGGGTTAAAAACTGTACATTTCATTCAAAACATAGACTAGCCCATTTTGAAGTGTCATTTTTGCCTCTCCAAATGACCTACCTATTGTTCAATTGAGGTAGCCTGTTTGGAGGGGAGGCGCTATTTTTCAGATTAGTCTGTTCGTTTGAGCTACCCGTAGCCCATTGTGAGCACCAGTGCAAAGCATTTACATTTAAATGTGCCAGCTTACGCCATATCCCATTAATTTTGGGCCAGTTAATACATTCGGGATGGGGTCAAATTTGTAAGTACACCCTGACTTTAGTGAAAATTAGGTACTTTGGTGTTTGTCTCAAATACATTGAGCACAACTGGCAACACACGAGAAAAAGCAGACTGGGAAATGCCAGCAACAATTGCGACTGTTTAAAACATGCTTTCAAAACTTCTTAACAAATTGATGCAATTGTAAGTGTCACAATTGCCCGCAGCTTTAGTACATCTCATTACAATATTTTTGATCCCTCACTAGCACTATCTCCTCCCTGTTTTTGCGAATTTCTGCAGGAACGCCCAGAATTCCATATTCATTTAAGGCTAAAGTGCAAATAAGAACTGCGGCTGCAAAGCATTCGTTAAAATGATTCTCACATTGTTGCGTTTTTTTAGTACATTTCACGCTACACTTCCTTCTGGTTTGCATGTGGTTTGCAACGATTGCAACAGACGCAACACTTTAGTACATCTACCCCTAAGCATTATATATACTGACATCTTTTTTTTTCTGTTTAAGGTTTCCATTGAAAGTAAAATACTCTCTTTCCTTGATTATATTACTTCTGTGATATTGAGTGTTTTTCAGTGTTCGAAAGAAAGCTGCTTCTAGTTATATCTGCCTATTTTTGTACTATAAAATACATAAAGTAATATGTTGATTCATTGATTGAAGCCATGCCTGCATACTTTTTGATGACTAGGAATCGTGCAGTGGGGGGAATGGGTTTTGTGTAAAGTAGTATATTTGATTAGATTGGCCTATGTACAATTTCTATAGACATTTTCAGGTACATTACAATGTGTAACTTTCCCACCAAGTGAAGAGTCCTCATTTAAATGGCCTATGTTGCCAGATGAGTTTGACACCCCTGACCTAGACAGCACTGCTGCACTCACTCCACTGACATTCACATTACTACAAGACCCAGGAACAGTCTACTGACATTGCTGTGACACTGGTAGTGTTGCAGGGTTCATCCAGGTATTCCATTAGAACAGTTTTTACATGTACAATACATACTGTACATTTATAAATGAAAACACCTGCAAAAAGAAAATCTATCCTGTTGACCTGTGATTTGTTCTAACTTTTTGCCTCTCTCCTCCTAAACATGCTGCCTTGCCATTCAGCTATAAGGTCACTGGGTAATCTTGTGCCAACATTTCATTCATTTTTTAAGGACAATTACTGGAATTTCATTTGCTAAGCCTCATTTCTGATCTGTTGCCTTTGATGTTCTTTTAGATTTTCCAGGAGGACATGATGCGTTCTCTGCTGCAGAACTCTCTGCATGTCTTCAGAGCGATCAGTGGGACCTCCTCCGATATGAGCTTCGGGTCTTCCCAGCATTCCTATCCTACTGCCATGTAGGCCTTTATCAGGATCAACACGAGGCTGAAACTCTCAAGTATCTCCTTACTCAGTAAAAGCCTATAAAACATTGATTCTTCAAAACACACGATTATCAAAAAATGTGTGTCGCCAGAAGAGTTTAGATAATGTAGTTTCACTGAATCAGGACAGCCTGTGTTTGTTAAAGATTGAGCTGCTTTCTTTGACAGCTTTACTGGTAAACGTCAAAGAAGAGCTTATTTTTTTGTTTTGTTTTTTTGCCAGTTATTCTCTAAACAATGCTATGAGAATGGTGTTGTACTGTGATTTCCCAATGCTGTACAAAACTGATCACGATTAAGAATGGTGTTGTACTGTGATTTCCCAATGCTGTACGATATTGATCATGATGCACTAAGAGAAGAAGTGCCTTGGTGCTGGAGGTCTTCAGAGCAGCCTCTGTTACTTTACACTTTACAGTGCAGCAGAATGAAAGGACAGTATTGCCCTCTACACACACTGCTGATGCTGTACCATTGAGAGGTGGATATTGTTGGGGAACAGTGCTCCAGTCTGAAGGTTGCGTTCAATAAAGGGGGGTTACTGTATTAAATTATCTCAGGTATCACATTTTCCTAATTCCGTTTAGTCTTGTAGAAAACATCTCCTTCCTATCCACAAACATGGTGTAAGTGTCTCTCAAAACTACAAGAAACAAATACATCTACTTCCTGTGCAGAATTGCAACACCCATCTCTTACTCAAGAAACCAAGCAGAATGTGGCAGTGAAGATACAGAATGCTTTTCCCCTCAAAGCAATGATAAAAACCTTGACTGGAGCAGAAATAATGTACACTGCAATGTCCTTAATAGAGACACTGCAGAGATTCACTTCACATTCATTAGCTATTGTGTTTCCTCTACATATTCCCATGGTGTATTCCTTAAATATGAGTGACCTGAGAGATGCATTATGATCTGGGTAAGGAGGACTCACCTGACAACGACTAGCGTAATCTTTGGGCATATTGAATGTGATTGTACTTAGGTAAACAGTCACCTCTCACTATTGCTGATTCATTTCATCTCAGAAAGTAAATGTTATCAGCGTAGTCGATAAAAATGTAAGATGATGCAATATTAATATCACGAATCTCAATCTCAATCTCCAATATTTTTTTTTTTTTATAAACAAGTGCAAATGCACACACACCACTTTTGCCGTAGTATGTATGTATATATATATATATATATATATATATATATATATATATATATATATATATATATATATATATATAGTATGAAATGTTGTTGCACTGAAAAAATACATATGCAGATTTATATCACATACTGTATAATAATATATGAAAGAATCTTAAAAAGATACACTTGTTGTATAATGTGCTTTATGAATAAACATGTACTATGAAATGTGTCATATTTTTCCTGCAATGAATTTATCGTATGATTAATTTCAAATGTGAAATTAACACAAGTCTTTTTAAGTTGTCATGACCTGTTTTTTATTATATATTTTTTTTACACTATATGTTTTGAAAATACATTTTTAGAATCTATTTTAACCAAAATTCTTCATTAAATCCTTTTACCCCAATGTTGTGATGCATGCAGTTACTTTTTCTTTTCTTTTTTGTAATCATTGCCGCACGCAAAAACAAGGGTGTTGGATTACAGAGACCTTTAACAAAAGAAGAATCTTGGGCATGTAAATAAAGTAAATGTCACTTTAAAAAAAGAGAAATATTTTGTTGAACAAAAGTGGTTCAAATCATTATGTAGCCTACTTCTCTGCGTGGAGTACCACTGGCGTGTATAAAGTTCATAGCATAGCCGCAGTACTTACAATTCTAAGGCATTGCCGTTTTATTTTGCCGTTTTTTTGTTGTTGTTTTTTTTGTAATTGCATAGTGATAACGATTGATACATCCCGCCTACATACGGAGCGCTGGATTGACGTGTCATTCGAGGGAACGCCCGCAGCTTTGGTCTGAATCATGCAAGCGTACTGCTGCTACTATTCCCAGATTTCATACTGAGTCGCTTCCTGGAGGACTCGCTGGGTGCCACGGAGATCTTTGTTGTCAAAAAGACAATTTATTTTTATTTTTTGACATACCCGTCACATGTATCGGATACGCAGACCGATGGGATTAGTAATGTTTTGTTTTTTTGGATTGCTTTTAATGATCACCTGGGCTGAAAGTTACACAGGTATGTGTACTTTCACTTTATATTTTACACGACGTTCTTGTGGCTAATACAGTACCTTATTTCACAGGAGAGAAACTAATAAGGATACAACAAACTGTTGTAGCTGTCAGAAAGTAGTTCATATTCTTCATTTTGGGGGAGAACATAGCAAGATTTCAGCATATTGCTGGCATAGTCTACGCCAGTGTTCCTGGGGAATATTACGTACTCGAGTAATGAATTCTTACGAGAAGTGCTTTTGTCGTTATTCCGTGAATTCAAGTGTTTGTGGGTTACTGTGTTGTAAGTGTGACAGGATAGCACAACCTCTGGTACAAAGCGCGTTTTTATTTGTTTTTTGTTTTTTTCTGCTTGAAGTGTCCGATACACTCCCCTTTAACTGTAAGTAGTTTGAAAAACAAAATGATCCACTGCCGTCATTATGTTACATTAAAGCTGGTGTAGAATAGATACGGAGATTGTCAGTGAGGTACATGGAATCACATTGTCCGTCCGTCTGTCTGTCTGTTTAGTAGTACACATTTTGTTTGTTTTTTTAAATCTAGAGAACCGCATTTATGTACACCATACGAGATCATGGTCCACTTTGACGTGGCTTATTTTAGGATTACAAGGTTGAGCTGCTGTTTAGATCGATGAGTGTTTTCTTTTTATGAGTAGAAGAAATAAGATACTTACAAAAAAAAAAGAAAATGCTATTAAATACAGTTTTGTGCGATTAGCGGGTTGTCAAAGTTTTGATTTGGTCCCAGCCTAAGTTAAAGTTAGTAAAATATAGCCCATAATGTGTATACTTGACCTCATCCATTCAAATTCAGGTCCTATTGAGGTCATGTTGCATTTTAATGTATTCTTAAGAAAAAACGGCAACAGGATACAAGCAGCATAACCAAAATACACGTTTAAATAAAGTGTTGTCAGTAACATTATTATAAAACAAATACATGTTAATTTGAAAATGGAATTTGACATCAGTATGATGTTGTTAAGCTGCATTAACACAACACAACTCCATTGTAATTTGTCATTCTTAATTTCATTTTGTGCTGTTCAGATAAGATCCCAGCCCCGAGAAACCTCACGTCTTCCATAAAGAACCCGTTTGATGTGACGTGGTCATGGAGCCCCCCCGACGCTGTAGCTGCAGACAAAGGCTGTATAAAATACGAGTCTTCATTAAACTCTGTGAGCGCTGCCTCTTCATTCATTCTTCACCATTACATTCTGTTTTGGGTATTGTTTACGCTCGGAATATTTTAAATGAATAATTTCTCAATATTTCTGAAATATTTTTCTTTTTTATAGAAAAATCATGTCAGGAATTTCAGTCTGTCTCGGGAAGTTTACTTTGCTTTGAATGATGAAATTCATTTCCATGTGAAAGCATTTAATATTTGCGATTCCAGTAAGGACGGTGAATGGGCAAACATATCTCTACCGGCACCACCAGGTAAGACTCAGATCCTAGTACAGCCATCCTTTAGGTCTATATTGCAATGGGCCGAGAGCTTTCTTAATCAGTCCTATTGCTGTATTTCTTTACCAGGACATAGAAGCACTCAAAACTGTACAATTATTTGGAACTCAGTTGAGTTAGTGTTGAGATCAGATGTGAAAACATCAACCATAAGCTTGTGGGCCATAACAATACTAAGAGGTAGTGTCCTAACAGACCTTAACTAAGAACAACAGTGTCACACACAACAAACCTTAGCTAAGAACAGCACAGTCCACACAACAAACCTTAACTAAGAACAGCAGTGTCACACACAACAAACCTAAACTAAGAACAGCACTGTCCACACACAACAAACCTAAACTAAGAACAGCACTGTCCACACACAACAAACCTTAACTAAGAACAGCACTGTCCACACACAACAAACATTAACTAAGAACAGCACTGTCCACACACAACAAACCTAAACTAAGAACAGCACTGTCCACACACAACAAACCTTAACTAAGAACAGCACTGTCCACACACAACAAACCTTAACTAAGAACAGCACTGTCCACACACAACAAACATTAACTAAGAACAGCAGTGTCCACATACAACAAACCTTAACTAAGAACAGCACTGTCCCACACACAACAAACCTTAACTAAGAACAGCACTGTCCACACACAACAAACCTTAACTAAGAACAGCACTGTCCACACACAACAAACATTAACTAAGAACAGCAGTGTCCACATACAACAAACCTTAACTAAGAACAGCACTGTCCACACACAACAAACCTTAACTAAGAACAGCACTGTCCACTCACAACAAACCTAAACTAAGAACAGCACTGTCCACACACAACAAACCTAAACTAAGAACAGCACCTTCCACACACAACAAACCTTAACTAAGAACAGCACTGTCCCACACACAACAAACCTTAACTAAGAACAGCACTGTCCACACACAACAAACCTAAACTAAGAACAGCACTGTCCCACACACAAACCTTAACTAAGAACAGCACTGTCCACACACAACAAACCTTAACTAAGAACAGCACTGTCCCACACACAACATACCTTAACTAAGAACAGCACTGTCCACACACAACAAACCTTAACTAAGAACAGCACTGTCCACACACAACAAACCTTAACTAAGAACAGCACTGTCCACACACAACAAACCTTAACTAAGAACAGCACTGTCCCACACACAACAAACCTAAACTAAGAACAGCACTGTCCACACACAACAAACCTTAACTAAGAACAGCACTGTCCCACACACAACAAACCTAAACTAAGAACAGCACTGTCCACATACAACAAACCTTAACTAAGAACAGCACTGTCCCACACACAAACCTTAACTAAGAACAGCACTGTCCCACACACAAACCTTAACTAAGAGCTGCAGTGTCCCACACAACAGAAAGCCCATTAGCCCTGCTGCTGGTTCATCAACTCTCTTGTTATGCATAAGCTGCAGCACACATTCTGTTTCTTTGTTGATATTTCTTTGTTTGACTGACTGTTCAGATTAAAATGTTATCCTATTAGCATACGATACTGTATAAATCAAAAGACTCCGAAGGGTTTCTGACAGATAATTGAGCATGTCACCACGGTCCACTGCATCACTATCAAGCAGGACGTTCCTGCTGCATTGGAAATGAATGCTTCGACAAAATCTTTGTTGATGATTGTAATGGGACAGCTGGAAGCCATTTCCTTATTTCTGCCTAACAGGGCTTGTGCCAAACTGCCATAGAGCTTTAATTATTATTTGACCTTAAACCATGGGGCTGGACAGCACATTGTCATGATACAGTATGTGCTGCAGATTTCCATGGGGCTGGGCAGCACACTGTCATGATACAGTATGTGCTGCAGATGCTCATGGGGCTGGACAGCACACTATCATGATACAGTATGTGCTGCAGATGTCCATGGGGCTGGACAGCACACTATCATGATACAGTATGTGCTGCAGATGTCCATGGGGCTGGACAGCACACTATCATGATACAGTATGTGCTGCAGATGTCCATGGGGCTGGACAGCACACTATCATGATACAGTATGTGCTGCAGATGTCCATGGGGTAGCACATGTGCTGTAGATTTCTGGTTTCTATGTCATACTTTCCCTGGTATTTGTATTACTCTATTATTGTATAATCTGAGGTGAAGGAGTAAACCACTACTATTCTGCACAGGGTCAGTTTATCGATGGAATTGGTATTAAAAATGCCTTCCGATACAGAAACCCCCTGAAATTAACTTCTAGTTACCAGCTCTTTGCTGTACAGTGCTGTGTTATTTATTTCTAATAAGTGTTAAGGTATTTATAGCTTTAGTTAACTGCATACTGCTATAATACATTTCATATCATTTCACGTTCATCAGGCGATGTAGAAAGTTCAGTCAAACATTTCCAGTGTGTTATCTATGAGGAGGGATGCATGAACTGCACTTGGCAGCCTGGCACTAAACCACACTTCGCATACAGCCTCTACTACTGGTTTGTATTGAAGTTACTCTTGATCCTGAAGCCAAAGCCACTGTTTCTATTGATGTTTCATTGAATGTGGTCATTTTGGTGAGACCTGCACGTCCACATTGTTATAAACTGCATAGACCTGAAGATACAGACACTTCTCTGCAATGTGACAGTTGGGAGAGATTAGGAAACAAATTACTGGCTCTGTTTTACAATGATGCTAATCAACTTTCATTTGTTCACCTGTCCCACACCTGTATTGGTAGTGTGTGTAATTCTATGTAGAGCCACAAAGGAGGGCCAATTTGACCTGTTATCTATCTAAATAGAAAAAATTGAAAGAGCAATTAATGCAGAATGCCATCCAAACCTACCGATAAAACATTTTTAGTCAGCTGTGTTAATTCTTTCTCTTTCTTTCTGGAGGGTAGTGTGTACTGTGTTACAACCAAACTTCTGCTATTTATTATGTAGGCAAACAAACCTGGGCGAACTGCAACCATGCAGCGAATACATCGTGAGTGATGGTGTGAGGCAGGGATGCCATTTCCACGAGTCCAAACAGCTGTGGAATGCATCCCGTATTGTGTATATTCTAGTCAATGGATCCCAAGATTATGCTGAAGTCAGACCCTTCCACTCGGAGGTTGACCCACATACAATAGGTATATATGTTGTTCTTGTTGTTCTTGTTGTTTGGTGGAAGTGCTGTACTCCTGTGTTCATGCTGTTTACATGGTTGTTTTTGCAGTGAAGCCTTATCCTCCAAACATTACAAGCATAACGTTGAAAGAAAACAAACTCTTCGTTGAGTGGGCAGAAACAAGTCACTTCCCCACATGTTGCATTGCCTTTGATCTAAGATACAAGGACAGCATATTGAGACACTGGAAAGATGTAAGTTTGAGTGCTTTCTGTTTTGTTGTTTCAAATGCAATTCGTGATTACTAAGTGACTGCTAACTGTGTTTGCCTAAACAAACTTCTGGGAATGTGCTCAACCAAATAATGGCAATGCTTAGAGGAACATGGTAACCAGCTCCATCAGTCCCTGACATCCCCGTAATAATGAAGCACCACAGGGCTTTATGAAATGGGAGCGTTACACTTAATATTTTGTGTGCACAAAAGCAGCCCTTGTTGAAGTTAACAGCCCACGAAACTCTTGTGGTCATTTAATGTGATCAATACTTGCACAGTAAATTATTGAAGTGCCTTGTACATTTAAACACACTCGCCTGCTCACTAAAGTGACGTTAGGTATCTGCATGTGCCTGGCGGTGGGCTCGCCGTCATCGCTACATCGACGACACAAGAAAAGAAAACACAGCAGGGCTCACTCAAAAACACGGAGCACAGAAGAATGAAAGGAAGCAATGGGGCTAAAATAACACAATCATTCGCTAGCTGCTCTGTGTGCTGCTCCCTGTTTCTTTAATTATCAGGTTTTTATAAACACAGTGTGAGGGTTTATTTTGTAAATAACACAATCATTCGCTAGCTGCTCTGTGTGCTGCTCCCTGTTTCTTTAATTATCAGGTTTTTATAAACACAGTGTGAGGGTTTATTTTGTAAATAACACAATCATTCGCTAGCTGCTCTGTGTGCTGCTCCCTGTTTCTTTAATTATCAGGTTTTTATAAACACAGACATTCCAAAAGATACAAAGTTAAAATAATACAACTTTTAATGAAACGGTTTGGAAGAGGACTGCTTCTGAAGTGTGGGTGTTTATTAAATTGAAAGAATGGTTTCTTCAAATCTATATTGCTAACGGTGGCTCATGTTGATGTGTTTTTGCTTGTGATTAATTGAGTTGGGTCAATAAAGGTTGTGTCTTACTATTCATTTATTCATTCAGTATATATACAGTACTGTGCAAAAGTTTTAGGCAGGTGTGAAAAAATGCTGTAAAGTAAGAATGCTTTCAAAAATAGACATGTTAATAGATTATATTTATCAATTAACTAAATGCAAAGTGAGTGAACAGAAGAAAAATCTAAATCAAATCCATATTTGGTGTGACCACCCTTTGCCTTTAAAACAGCATCAATTCTTCTAGGTACACTTGCACAAAGTCAGGGATTTTGTAGGCATATAGTCAGGTGTATGATTAAACAATTATACCAAACAGGTGCTAATGATCATCAATTCAATATATAGGTTGAAACACAATCATTAACTGAAACAGAAACAGCTGTGTAGGAGGAATAAAACTGGGTGAGGAACAGCCAAACTCGGCTAACAAGGTGAGGTTGCTGAAGACAGTTTACTGTCAAAGTCATACACCATGGCAAGACTGAGCACAGCAACAAGACACAAGGTAGTTATACTGCATCAGCAAGGTCTCTCCCAGGCAGAAATTTCAAGGCAGACAGGGGTTTCCAGATGTGCTGTCCAAGCTCTTTTGAAGAAGCACAAAGGAACGGACAACGTTGAGGACCGTGACGCAGTGGTCGGCCAAGGAAACTTACTGCAGCAGATGAAAGACACATCATGCTTACTTCCCTCGCAATCGGAAGATGTCCAGCAGTGCCATCAGCTCAGAACTGGCAGAAAACAGTGGGACCCTGGTACATCCATCTACTGTCCGGAGAAGTCTGGTCAGAAGTGGCCTTCATGGAAGACTTGCGGCCAAAAGCCATACCTCCGGCGTGGAAACAAGGCCAGCGACTCAACTATGCATGAAAACACAGGAACTGGGGTGCAGAAAAATGGCAGCAGGTGCTCTGGACTGATGAGTCAAAATTTGAAATATTTGGCTGTAGCAGAAGGCAGTTTGTTCACCGAAGGGCTGGAGAGCATACACGAATGAGTGTCTGCAGGCAACAGTGAAGCATGGTGGAGGTTCCTTGCAAGTTTGGGGCTGCATTTCTGCAAATGGAGTTGGGGATTTGGTCAGAATTAATGGTCTCCTCAATGCTGAGAAGTACAGGCAGATACTTATCCATCATGCAATACCATCAGGGAGGCATCTGATTGGCCCCAAATTTATTCTGCAGCATGACAACGACCCCAAACATACAGCGAAAGTCATTAAGAACTATCTTCAGCGTAAAGAAGAACAAGGAGTCCTGGAAGTGATGGTATGGCCCCACAGAGCCCTGATCTCAACATCATCGAGTCTGTCTGGGATTACATGAAGAGAGAGAAGCAACTGAGGCTGCCTAAATCCACAGAAGAACTGTGGTTAGTTCTCCAAGATGTTTGGGCCAACCTACCTGCCGAGTTCCTTCAAAAACTATGTGCAAGTGTACCTAGAAGAATTGATGCTTGATGCTGTTTTGAAGGCAAAGGGTGGTCACACCAAATATGGATTTGATTTAGATTTTTCTTCTGTTCACTCACTTTGCATTTAGTTAATTGATAAATATAATCTATTAACATGTCTATTTTGAAAGCTTTCTTACTTTACAGCATTTTTTCACACCTGCCTAAAACTTTTGCACAGTACTGTATATATATATATATATATATATATATATATATATATATATATATATATATATATATATATGTGTTTTCCATCCATATGTGCTGTATGTAATACATACTCTTGTTTGCATTTTAGATAACTGGAATAAAAGACCCTAAATTCAGCTTCGATATTGAGCTAAAGAAAAAATACATGGTTCAAGTGCGTTCCCAATACAATGGCTACTGTGGAAGCAAGAGCTCGGGCGAATGGAGTGAAGTGAAACACTATGGTAACTATATTATACATCGCAACAATATTAATTGTTTTTGTTCTGCTTCTAATATTTTAAAGTTCAGTGTTCTTTTTTAAAATCTTTTTTTTTCTCATTACCCTGATTTTTTTTCTACCCAATTTGAATGTCCAGTGATTGCTGAGCGGCCAGGAGGACTGGAGATCAGCGGGCCTCCTCTGTTCTCATCTCTATTCACAAGCACAACCCCCTGCCCCCCACAGCTCTACTCACCCTCCCAGAGGGGTCGCTGAAGCACAACAATGTGACCCCCAGCACAGCTCACCTTGCACCCAGGAGCCTCGGCCATGTTCTGTTTGTTCATTTCATGGTGGAGATTGGGACTAATCACTTGAATGTGCTCCTGGTGGCTGAATATTCTTTTTGCAGTTATTTTAAGCAGAATTTCAGTAAGGTGTTGTGGCAAAGTGGTTTGCAGTGCGCAGGTGTAAAGGTGATGTGATTACGAAACAGAAGACAGACAACAAAGTTCACGGTCCAAACAATACGTTTATTTATAATCCCGGTCTGGCGACCACAAAGAATAATCCCAGGCATTACACAGCAATGTGTATTGAACTGATCCAAAACAACGGGTTACAGTCAAAAAGAATAAACGCAGTTGAATAAAACACAGTTCAAAAGAATAAACACAGTAGAACACACACAAAGACACGCACACGCGTGAGTCCAGGATAAACACAGTAGAACACACACAAAGACACGCACACGCGTGAGTCCAGGATAAACACAGTAGAACACACACAAAGACACGCACATGCTTGAGTCCAGGATAAACACAGTAGAACACACACAAAGACATGCACACGCGTGAGTCCAGGATAAACACAGTAGAACACACACAAAGACACGCACACGCGTGAGTCCAGAATAAACACAGTAGAACACACACAAAGACACGCACATGAGTGAGTCCAGGATAAACACAGTAGAACACACACAAAGACACGCACAGAAAGGATAACATTCCATATTAATGCTACAGAACTGAAAAACAAACTATTTGAATGAATGCTATTAACCCTTATAATTGTTCAGTGATTAAAGTGAGAAGGGTCCTGCTGTTCTGGAACCATGCTGGGATTCAAATGGCTTACAGGTTACACATTCATTGGGTTATGTATGATTTGGGCCACATGTTTTTCATTGACGTTATACACTGCAAACTGTTTCTACAGTTGTAGTATTGGACTCTTTTTTAAAGACCTCTTGTTTGTCCAGGCGAAGCAGCTGAAACGGACCGGACTCTCTACATTATTGTGTTAATTGTTGCTCCTCTTGTGGTCGCTGCAGCAGCTATTACACTTCTGGTCTATCTCAAAAGGTAAGCTTGCAGTCTCTAGCACCTTGGGGCTGAGGAATAAATACTGACCACAGGCATAGGATTGTTCTTTTTGCTGTTCAATTCCAGGGTGCAGGACACATTTAAAATAGATTGAACATGGTTGTCATGTTTTGATTTCACTGTTGTTATTATTCTTAGTGTGTTCTTCTCTTTGATTTGCCCCTGTGGGGTGTGTGTGCCTGACCATGGTGGAGGCCACCATACACACTTTAAACTTGTCAAGCAGAAACCCCCATAGATAAATGATACATTACAGGGTATTAAACAAGTAAGAAATAGTCAATATTCAGAAAATATAGCTCATATACAATATCCTCAATATAGCTCATACACAGTATCCTCTTAATATAGCTCATATACAATATCCTCAATATAGCTCATACACAGTATCCTCTTAATAAAGCGCATATACAATATCCTCTTAATTTTTACACGTTGCTTTATCATTTATTCAGATGTTTATTATTGTTTTTTTATATTATTTAAGACTCCAGATTTATCTACTGCCTCCAATCCCTGACCCAGGAAAGCTTTTCAAAGACATGTTTGAAAGGAATGGAGAGATTCTGGTAAGTGAAGTGCACAAGGGTTTCATTTGAAGTCTGTTTTAAATGGAAAACACTTCCACTGCAACTCCAAGGATGGAAGAAGTTTACATTGAATTTGACATTAACTTTTAGACCCTTGCCTCAATAGCCTTACAAAATAAACCCTCACACTGTGTTTATAAAAACGTGACCATTAAAGAAACAGGGCAGCTAGCTAATGATTGTGTTATTTAGTCCCATAGCTTCCTTTCATTCTTCTGTGCTCTGTTTTTGAGTGAGCCCTGCTGTGTTTACTTGAAGCATAGCTGGTACATTGTAATACAGTATAACCTACCCAAACTGGAAGTGTTAAACAGCTAGTGCTCTCTCTGTCAGACTATATGAAGTAGTCATTTAATATACACAATCAAATAAGATAGTTCAAGAAGTGCTTTATGCTAAAGTTATTTTTTAGTTTTAGAAAGTATTATTTTTCTATATTACTGCTAAAAACATGAACTCTAGAAATAATAAACTTAATGTATGCTTTGACTCATCTATGCATACCATTATAACACACTTGTTTCAAATGGTAGTCCCTGTTTCTTTGCATTTTTGCATCAAATGTTTTCCTCTAAGGTTATTCAGAATAATCCCAAATAAAATGTTCTATTTACAGAACTGGACAATGCAAGCAAAGGAATGCCAGATATTCATTCCTAAAGAAGAAGTCTGTATCCCAGTCCTGGTGGAGGTGGAGCAGGAACTGGAATGCATATCAGATTATCAGAGCCTGAAGAGAACCGGAACTGGAAAAGGATCCGAGGAGTTATTGTGAGACCTTTTAGAAGGACAGACTGGATCTGACCATCCCTTTGAGAGCCTTACCTCAGTAGGGATATGTAGCTACCTTATGGCTTTGTATGTGAGGAAAACAAACAAGCTGCAGTTACAGCATGTGGCCACCTTATGACACTGTCTCAGTTGCTAGCATAACAAAATAACTGAATGTAAATTAAAAAAAAATAATAATATTTGGGCAATCTATAAATGCACAGAGTCTGTAACAGGAAATGAAAGCACTGGTAATCTGTGTTGGATGGGTTGAGTGCAAATAGCAGAAGTAAAAACTTTTGCAAGTGAAATTGCATGCACTGTATGTGCAAACATGTTCTCTATAAGTTGTGCACATTGTTAGTCCTTGTGAGGGGTGTTCACATACAAGTGAGGGGATCCGCTGATAGACAGAGACAGAAAACCAGCAGGTACAGTGGTAGGGGGCGGCCACAAGGGTACCAACAATGGTAGCCCTAGTGCAAGAGGACATATACAAAAATGTACATCCAAAAAAGTTTTAAAAAAAACCAGTGGGCAAAACAGCTTAAAACAAAGGTTTGCCATCATGTGGCTCGTCGCTGCTGCCACTATAAGGGAGGTACTTCCAGGAACCTTCTCCCTGACACAAATATAAATATACTCTCGTGGGATTCTAATTCCCTGAAATGAATCCCTCTTCTAAACACTGGAACCTCGGTCTACACCCGGTCGTTCCTGTGTTTGCTCACCCTGGATATTTGTACAGCCAGCCAGCCAGTACCGACAAACTTGCCTTTCCAGACAGTCTGTTCCTGCTTGTAGATTAAGAAATGGGCTTTTCACTCCTTATTAAAGGCGTGTGGCCAGGGTTCATTGGTAATTAATGAGTCAATCAACACCTGGCCACATGCTGCACATGAATTTAAATTAGGCACAGAGGGAATTCTAACCTCCCAGCCCTGCCATATCTAGCACAAATGTTATTTGAAGTCTATTGTATTTTATTTACAATTAAACAAGACCTCACTATTTACAGGTGAGGGCCTCAGCCCTGCCACAATCCCTGAAAGATGAAAGGAGAGAACTGAATTTATGGGGGTGAAAAAAGCTCAGTATTTAAAACCTTGAAATAAAAAGAAAAGTCAATGACTTTATTCTGACAGAAAATATATAGGTCAGCGGGACAGAATTAATTTATTATTATTATTATTTATTTCTTAGCAGACGCCTTATCCAGGGCGACTTACAGTCGTCAATTACATTAAGAATCACAGAGCAAGTAATAATACAATTAAGAGCAATTTAAAATTATATAAAAGCAAGTTACCACTCAAGTACAGTACATTTAGTCCAGTAATGCCTGATTGCTGCATTACAAATATTTGTATGTACAGCAGGTCTAAAAGTGCATCTGTCACAATGACCCTGTTTATAATGTATTAATAACATTCTGTACGTAGTGCATGATCCGCTGCCACCAACCTGAAGAAATAAGGATGCCCGCAGTAATGACCTGATTGCAGGGTCACTGCAGGGGTTAAGAACATAAGAAAGCTTACAAACGAGAGGAGGCCATTCAGCCCATCTTGCTCGTTTGGTTCTTAGTAGCTTATTGATCCCAGAATCTCATCAAGCAGCTTCTTGAAGGATCCCAGGGTGTCAGCTTCAACAACATTACTGGGGAGTTGGTTCCAGACCCTCACAATTCTCTGTGTAAAAAAAGTGCCTCCTATTTTCTGTTCTGAATGCCCCTTTATCTAATCTCTATTTGTGACCCCATTAGTTACTGCATTAATTGTTTTACTTTCACAAAAAATTGTGTTTTTGGTGTAGACACCAAGATACAAGTGTTCCAAAGACCTGTGTTTGTGCTGCCCAGATTACTGCACTCACCTTAAACCCTGTCCCGCTGTTTCCATGTGAAGTCCCATGAAGATACAAGGACACTGTACTAATAGTAATGATGCACAACAGGGCAGTGTGGCCTGGGGCCCTGTAACCACTGGGGTCATTAAGTGCCTGCTAGAAATCCTCTTGGCATCTCTAGCTAACCAGGGCATTGTCTTTCTGTGTCATGAGACTGTACAAAACCAAGTCACCCTCAAGCTTACATGCACACCCGTTCCTGTTATACAAAGTACAGTAAAAGAGGGTTGCTCTGTACTAGTTACTAGTTATTCTGGTTTGGTTTGCTGGATTTATACAATGGTGTTGATACAGTGTCATATAGCACACAATGGGCTATCACAAAGCTTTCTTTTATCTAGTGTTGAGTTTATACCACTAAATGAACAACAAAAAGCATTGATGTTACAGATCTGATCTTCTGCTAAAAGCTGCAAACTTGTGTTCTCTGTGTTTTAGAGCGTTTAGTTTGCCATTGTATTGGTTTTTGGTGTATTCTGTCATATTGCTTTTCTTAAAGGGGGGCTGAAGAAGGTGTTTGTTCAAGCAGGGAATACATGGGAAATGTGTATTTTATTTTGTTTAATAAAGATTGATCTCTAGTAGTTTTATTCTGTGAGTTCAATTGAATAGAAATCAAGCAGAAAGACTCCATATCCCCTTTTGGCCTTGAGTCCAAACAAACAAACAACAAAGACAACAAGCAAAGAGGCCCTGCCTTTAACAGTGTATTTTATACAAGCCTGCTCCCTGTCTGGCTTGTATTGTACCACACCTACATGTTTACATGCATGTACAGTATAAAGAAGCACTTATACAGTATAAACTTGTGGAGTGCTTGGAAATAATGTAGCCTTGACTGGGTATAGAGAATAATAACACAATATTAGATTAAAGACAAATAATAGCATCTTATACACAAAATACAAACATTTACAGGAATAAAAATAACAAATGAACTTAGTTTCGATATCACATCAGTTCAACCTCCATTCCCTGGGCCTCATTTAGACTCGTTGCTGATGAAACTAGCAAACGGCTGCTGCCCTCTTGTGGCAGAGGAGAAGTACTGCATTATTTCTATGTGCTGGTCCTCAGTGAGCAGTAAACGCAATGAAGACCTGTAATTAATTGATTTCTATTGGACTGAGTGGATCTGGACTCTAGTTAATGTGACACAATATTTAGTGCAGTCACTACTGAAGAATAAACAATAACCCTGAGCTGTTTTATAATGTTGTATAAGTGGCCTCTGGTATTAATTAATTCCTTCAGCAGGTACTAACATCATGCAGGGCTGTGACTGCACTGGTGTCTGGACAAAGCAGGCAATGGCGGGTACTAGAAACGAGGACAATCCATCTAATAATACTTTATAAGACTTTAAAATCTGATCCAACAATGGTAAATAAACTAAAACAAGAAGGTAGTGTATGTGATATATAACCCAGCACCTCTATCCTTCAAGCAGCTTTTAAAACATCACAACTGTGTCCAACACTAGTTGTCTCTACCACAGAATTTTTTTTTGTTATTTTGTACTTTTGAAAAGCTGCTATGAGGATAGTTAAAATGTAATCCCTGGCTTAGTTTCTGACAAGATTTCCCTCATAAGCAGCTGCCAGTTTGCTTTCCTTGCACAGTGAACTCCCCATGTCATAATTACACAGCGGCTGAAGAGCAGCGCTTCACCCACACACTTTGACAAGCAGCTCCTCTGATTACAGGTTGTGGGGCTCCAGTGGCAGGCGCTGATGCTAAACAACGGCATTTCCTTCAGCTGGTTTAACTATCCACTGACAACTAATGTTTACATAAAGCATGCTATTTCCTTCAGCTGGTTTAATTATCCACTGACTAATGTTTACATAAAGCATGCTATTTTCTTCAGCTGGTTTAATTATCCACTGACTAATGTTTACATAAAGAATGCTATTTCCTTCAGCTGGTTTAACTATCCACTAATGTTTATATAAACAAGTAAAGACATTTTTGGAGAAGAATGCTAGGATGCTTGGTGTAATTGAGGGTGTTTTAAAAGAATATCGCAGAAACCTGATAGCGTTGGCCAGCGCTCCAGATAAGCTGTGTACTGGGTGTTTTATGCATTGAAAAATATGAATTACAAATTATATTTGAATGCGTAAAGAATACACATAGCAATTTTGCTGCACAGCTTGAGTTTGCATGTTATCAAGCTTCGTGTACTTTGTTGGTTCCTGGTGTCTCAATGGTCAATTGTGAATAAACTGCATGCGGTAGCTAAAAAATGGATCCTGTCAGTACAGCTAATTGTAGGTGCCTGGGAATGGCCATAAACACGTGAGCAGTTAGTACACGTTTTCAATACAAAATAAACTATGGTTGAATCCCCTCATTTGCAATGCGTGTTTGTAACTCATGAATGAGCCTTTGGATTTCTCGGTGCCGTCTTTATACCCCTAAACCTAACCTACCAACTGACCTATCTGTCAACTGAATTTTTGGATGGTAAATGTATATAATAAATACAATCTTCTGTGTTTAGAGAGAGTCAGGATGCTTTATATTGCTATAGCAAGGCGATCAGTAAGAAGCACAATGCTGTTGTTTTTTTATTTGCATTAGTACAGTATCTGTACAGTTTAAAAAAAAATGTTTGGACATTTTGGTTTGTTTTTAACATATTTGGGAGCATGTCTGTCACTAAGAAAGGAAAGAAGCACACAAAAGCATTGTTTTGTTTTAGTTAAATCACTGGAACTGTATTGTAACAGAGGCTTGCGGTGGGATTTGTTTGAAGCTGTTCTTCTCCACTCTGCACTGTGCTGAGCTTGCTGTGCGCGGGAGAAGCGCCCAGGGCTCAGCTGATGGGAAACAAGGGGGGGGCGTGACAGAAGCCCCCTGATTGGCCAGCCGGGACAGCCCAGGCCTTTCTGTTGGACTAGATCCGAATGGGACTATTGTCTAAACGAAGTACTACTTGCTTCTACGCTTCTTCTTTCGCAAGCTTGTTACCCTGGTTTCAGTGGGATGGACCGAAAGCCGAGGAAGAGCCAGAGGAAGCCGCAGTCAGTGCCGACACGCCACCACTGCTCAGGTGAAGCAGACCAGCTACGAGGGAGCAGCTCGCCAGGCAGAGCGGGAGCGGGTTCCAAAGCAAAGCCAACCAGCGGAGAGCAGTGAGAAGCGAGTGCTCCACAGGGGGCAGCGCAAGCAGGAGAGCAGTAAAGATCCACAGTTTCGATGGAAGCAGCAGCTGAGAGGCTGTGCAGCTGGAGACACTGGCAAAGCTGCATTGCTGGAGTGAGGCAGAGAAAACAAGCCGTCTGACCAAAGCGCTGAGGGGTGACACGCAGGTGATGCTTCTAAATGTTTCCCGTGAGCCTGGGGAGATACGCTCACTAGGACCTAATACTGATCCCTGTGGTACACCACTGGTTACCTCGCTCCATTTTGAGGTTTCTCCTCTAATCAGTACTTTCTGTTTTCTACATGTTAACCGCTCCCTAATCCATGTGCATGCATTTCCTTGAATCCCTACTGCGTTCAGTTTGAGAATTAATCTTTTGTGCGGGACTTTGTCAAAAGCATTTAGATTTCCAGAAAGCTTTTGACAAAGTCCCGCACAAAAGATTAATTCAGGCCACCAGCCTGAAGAAATAAGGATGCCCGCAGTAATGACCTGATTGCAGGGTCACTGCAGGGGTTAAGAACATAAGAAAGTTTACAAACGAGAGGAGGCCATTCAGCCCATCTTGCTCATTTGGTTGTTAGTAGCTTATTGATCCCAGAATCTCATCAAGCAGCTTCTTGAAGGATCCCAGGGTGTCAGCTTCAACAACATTACTGGGGAGTTGGTTTCAGACCCTCACAATTCTCTATGTAAAAAAGTACCTCCTATTTTCTGTTCTGAATGCCCCTTTATCTAATCTACATTTGTGACCCCTGGTCCTTGTTTCTTTTTTCAGGTCGAAAAAGTCCCCTGGGTCGACATTGTCAATACCTTACAGAATTTTGAATGCTTGAATCAGATCACTGCGTAGTCTTCTTTGTTCAAAACTGAATAGATTCAATTCTTTGAGCCTGTCTGCATATGACATGGCTTTTAAACCCGGAATAATTCTGGTTGCTCTTCTTTGCACTCTTTCTAGAGCAGCAATATCCTTTTTGTAACGAGGTGACCAGAACTGAACACAATATTCTAGATGAGGTCTTACTAATGCATGTGGCAAAGTGGTAATTGGTAGCAGGTGTATAGCAGGTGCGGTGCGGATGCAATAATTCTAGGAACAAACAGACAACAAAATACGGGTGAAATGGTTGATTTAATGATTATTAATCCAATGGTCTGATGACCAGCCAGCAAATAATAATGAGCTGGCAATACACAACAATGTGTATTACACAGAAATGAAAAAGCGTTGCAGTCCTGTAAACTATAAGCACAGTACGAAACACACACACACAAATAGACACACACACGATCACAGGTACAAAGTGAGTGCTCTCAGTGCTTGTGGTGAAGTACAATATAATACGTGCTGTTGGTGAAACAAGTGCTGATAACAGTGTTAATCGTGACGGTAGTGCAGTGGTGATCCGGTTTTGTGCTGGCCCTTGGCGACAGCTCCGGATTGGTGTTTAGCTGTCTAATGCTATATAAAAAAAAACAGACAGTTACTAAACACATAAAACAAACAAAACACTCACAAACTCATTTCTTTATTTTAATTTGGGGAAATCTCCCGGTCCTTCCAGTTCCTCGTCTCTCTGAAACCCAAGCGAAGGAAAAGATTTACAATTCTCCGGCCTTTATGCGATCATGCATGACCCCTTGGTAAATGATTGCAGCTGACTCTATTGCCTGCAGTTGCTACCTCGTTTACCTTCCAGGTCAATACGTTCCTGCAACTGAGTCTTGCCTTTTTCCAGGCTGACTGACTTCCCGACCCAGGGAATGAACTGTCAGGCCAACCCAGGATAGTGTTACCATATAGGTAATTTTTCCATTTTGGATCTTATTATAGTTTCCATAAGTTTACATAAAATAGAAGGCAGGCTTATTGGTCTGTAGTTACCTGGTTTGGTTTTGTTTCACTTTTTGGATTACTTCTGCAATTCTCTAGTCTGTCGGTACAACCCGTGTCAAGAGACTGTTGCATGATCTTGGTTAGCGGTTTGTAAATAACTTCTTTCATTTCTTTGAGTACTATTACCATTATACTTTGGTAATGTATAATGAATCAGACAAATCGTTAGGTTACTTCTGTAACCCTGGTTCCCTGAAAGAGAAGACGACCACCAATTACATTATGTAGGAGGCTGTGTGGTCCAGTGGTTAAAGAAAAGGGCTTGTAACCAGGAGGTCACTGGTTCAAATCCCACCTCAGCCACTGACTCATTGTGTGACCCTGAGCAAGTCACTTAACCTCCTTGTGCTCCGTCTTTCGGGTGAGATGTAATTGTAAGTGACTCTGCAGCGGATGCATAGTTTGCACACCCTAGTCTCTGTAAGTCGCCTTGGATAAAGGCGTCTGCTAAATAAACAAATAATAATAATAATACTATTGGTAGGATCTCATCCGGCCCATGGGATTTGTTTATTTTAAGAGCGCCTAGTCCCTTTAACACTTCTGCCTCTGTTATGCTAAAGTTATTTAAAACTGGATAGGAACTGTGGGACATGTTGTCCGTATCCTCCTCTGTAAAAACTTGTGAAAAGAAATCATTTAATATATTTGCTATTTTTTTTCTTCGTCTATGATTTTGCCATTTGTGTCTCTTAGGCATGTAACCTCCTCTTTGAATGTTCTCTTGCTGTTATAATATTGGAAAAACATTTTGGAATTGGTTTTAGCCCCCTTAGCAATGTTCATTTCTATCTCTCTCTTAGCCTTTCTTTATCTTTTTGACTTGCTTTTGCAGTTCCAAGTACTCTTTCTGTGTACTTTGTTTTTGGTCCCTTTTAAACACTCTTTACAGTGTGCCTTTTTTCGCTGAATATTTTTTTAATTGATCTATTAAACCATTTTGGCCATTTTGTTTTAGATTTAGATTTGTCTACTTTTGGGATGTAATTATTTTGTGCCTCTAGTACTACATTTTTTTAAAAAAACGGCCATCCTTTATCTGTGGATGTTTTCTATATTTTACTCCAATCTGTTAGTCTCTGTTTCATACTTTCATAGTTTGCTTTTCTAAAATTGTAAACCTTAGCTTTAGTCATTACTTTTTGGGTTTTAAAAATCACTTCAAATGAGACCATGTTGTGGTCTGAGTTTGCCAATGGCTCTCTGACCTCTGTTTTAGTTATTCTGTCTTCGTTATTTGAAAAGACTAAATCAAGACATGCCTCCCCTATAGTCGGTGCCTTGACAAATTGCGTTAGGAAGCAGTCATTTGTCATTTCCACCATTTCAATTTCATCCGTCATGCTCCCCACCAGGTTTTCCCGTTTTATATGGGGGAAGTTGAAATTCCTCATTAGTATGGCTTCTCCTTTTGCTACATGCATTTCGAATGTCATTGTATAAGAGATTATTTTCCTCGGCGTCTAAATTTGGTGGTATATAGCATGCTCCTATTATTATGCCCTTTGAATTTTTGTCCATTATTCTGACCCATATTGATTCGGCGTTGTTTTCTTCGTCCAGATTTAACACTATTTCTTATGTATAGCGCTACCCCTCCACCTCTTCTGTCCTGCCTGTCTTTCCTATACAGTGTGTACCCACTAACCAAGTTTCTGTAACACCTATCACATCGTGTAACACACATTGTAATGACACACATTTTGACACACATTGTAATGTGTTGATAGAAATAAGTCAGTAGTCTATTCCAGATTTTTGAGAATTTTTGCTAGAATTAAACCATGAGAATTGCTTGATACAGGGATGAATATGGTACCATGTCAATCAAACCTAGCTCATTACAAAACTCAAGCATCAATGGGTTATACAACGTGATTCATGTTTTGTTGGGGAAACGGTCTAGCCATTCATCTGGAGTGATGTTAAAGTCACTAGCTGTTATTATACGGTCATCGAGTAAAACGTTTTCCATTCCTTAATTAGGAAGCAAATAGTAAAGAGTAGTCGTTTATTCCTTGTTATATTATTGAACCCATGCATGTTAATCAAAATGTGATTAATTTCATCCAATTTTAAGACTACAGCCACACAATGTCCTTCAAAATCAGATTTACTATTTACAATTGTTGCCACAACAAAACACAGTAATGGCTCTTTCCTCCTTCACTTTAAGCACTCCCTCCTCCCCCTTCTATACTTCCCTCCCCCACCCCTCCTCCTCCTCCTCTCCCTTCTCTACTACTCCCTCCCCCCCTCCCCCATCCTCCTCCACCCCTTCCCCATCCACCCTCCTCTCCACTCCTCCTCCCTCCTCCTCCACTCCTCCCTCCCCACTCCTCCTCCTCCCCTACTCCTCCCCCTCCTCCACTCCCTCCCTCCTATCCACTCCTCCTCCTCCCCTACTCCTCCTCCTCCTCCCTCCTATCCACTCCTCCTCCCTACTCCTCCTCCTCCTCCACTCCTATCCACTCCTCCTCCTCTCCACTCCTCCCTCTCCCCTACTCCTCCTCCACTCCCTCTCCTCCTCCACTCCCTCCACCCTCCTCTCCCTCCTCCCTCCCTCCCTCCTCCTACTCCTCCTCCTCCACTCCCCATCCACCCTCCTCTCCACTCCTCCCCCTGCCCCTCCCTCCCCTACTCTTCCTCCTCCTCCTCCTCCTCCTCCTCCTCCTCTCCTCCCTCCTCTCCACTCCTCCTCCCTCCCCTACTCCTCCTCTTTCTCCCCTACTCCTCCTCCACCCCCCTCCCCTCCTATCCACTCCTCCTCCTCTCCACTCCTCCCTCCCCTACTCCTCCTCCACCCCCTCCCTCTTATCCACTCCTCCTCCTCTCCACTCCTCCACTCTCCCCTACTCCTCCTCCACTCCTCCTCCCCCTCCCCTCCACTCCTCCTTTCCACTCCTCCCTCTCCACTACTCCTCCTCCACTCCTCCTCCACCCTCCTCTCCACCTCCTCCACTCCCCTCCACCCTCCTCCACTCTTCCTCCTCTCCACTCCTCCCCCTCCCCTACTCCTTCTCCTCCTCCTCACCCTCTCCCCTCTTATCCACTCCTCCTTCTCTCTACTCCTCCCCTACTCCACCCCCTCCCCTCCTCTCCACTCCTCCTCCCCTACTCCTCCTCCACTCCCTCCCCCTCCTCTCCCTCCTCCTCCTCTCCCTCCTCCCCCTCCCCTACTCCTCCTCCTCTCCTACTCCTCCTCCTCGCTACTCCTCCTCCTCGCCCTCTTTCAAATAGCATATATCTATACTCGCTTGTGTGATTTATTTGAATGACAAATATACATCCTGCCCACTATTACAATTTTGTACAGGACACATTAGTTTATCACTAATGTAATGCAATCACAGTTTTACATATAGACTGCCCTGTTTTCAGGCTACATCCCAAATTCTGGGCCGCTTTAGTTTTCAGATAACGGCCCAGATTCTGGGCTGCTTTGCTTTTCTGAATTCAGCCCAGTTTTTGGGATATTCTGCTCCGCTGACAGCCGAGTTTTAGGTCATGCATGCTCAGTTTACCATAAAGTACAAAAAACTGGATGGTGAATTCATTTAAGAGTAACCCTTAATACAGGAATCAAAGTTAATGGATTTTTGAATCTCACCAGAAAACATTATTTTTTTATGAAGAAACACAAATAAAATGGAAATGTTTTTTTAAAGAAGCTTATTTCTTTATTACAATGAAGAAACTACATTGCACTGAACTAGGTACATGACAATTCATTAAAGCAGGTGTTTTCCTTTATTAAAGGATAAAACACATTTTTGAGAAGGAACATGCATTCCAAAAAAAAAGGACAGCTCATTTGCTTATGTAATGTCCATCAATATATAGTCATGCATAGGGGTTTATCAGACCTTCTGGGTTTAAGAGACCAGTGCCCTTCAAGAACTTCAAATAAATCTTATTGTATTGTATTAGTCAACATCTATAGTTACTGTTTAAACAGTTGGACTATGCAGATATAATGGGAAAAAAGTAAACACATTGTACATAGTAATGATTACATCTAGTCAGACATTACAGACATTCTTGTGCAAAGTACAAGTAATGTGTAACAATGTGACCTCAACCATTTACTGTATAGTCCTTACCACGTGGAAACATTTACACTGGCCATAAAAGAGTTAACTGGAAGAGTGATAGAATGACACAACTTAATTGTATCAATCTGTGTGACCTTTGCTGGAGTTGATACTTCTAACAATCCATAGGCATTCCTGATAGTGATAGAATGCCACAGGTAAAATATATCAACCTGTGCCACGGTATCAAACTGTCTAGATCAAGGGTCTCAAACCTGGTCCTGGAGGGCTGGTGTCCCTCCTGGTTTTTGTTCCAACTCTACCCTAAATTACTTAATTGGACCAATTAAGCTTCTAATAAGCACTTTATTGGTCCAATTAAGTAATGTAGGGTACAGTTGGAACAGAAACCAGGAGAGAAGCTGGCCCTCCACGACCAGGACTGGAGACCCCTTCCAGCAGGTTCATTGCTCCAGATCACCAGATTTATATTGAGCCCTTTTTAATTCAAACACGTAATGAATCCCCCTATTGTTTCTTGCTAATTCTGCATTTGTTATGTGCTTCTCCAGACAGAATTTATTGATTTTATGAAACAAGCGGTGCGTAGTGTAGTCACTACATCTTCCTTACAGTGAGAGTAAAGCCATCAGTTTCGTTCAAGGAATGTGCAGCTCATTTCATCGTCAGATATCCGTGATGTAATTAAGATGGTTTAATTACAGCTTTAAAGGCAGGTAGAGAGTAGTAAGCCTAATTATAAACAACCTGTCTTGCATTTCGTGTTTATCCACAGCTGAGTTTGAGATAAGAATGTGCTAAATAAAAACAAAATAAATAAAAAAACAACAAGAAGAAACTTGCTGTGCCCTCTACCAGCATCCCAAAGCGGGCACTGATAAGCAATGGAATGTCCATTTTGTCACAGGAGGTTTCTGAAACTCCAGGAGCAATCAGAGTGCTGCTTTTGCTGCCAGCATACCACACTGCAAGACCCTGGGTGGTTTAGAACCTCCTTTACCATACCAGACAGATTGCCTTTTCTCATCCTTTAGAGGATGATTGACCCAAGATCTTCAAAACACTTTGAACTCCCAAAATTACTGTACCCCTAGTTTTAAAAAGCTCTTTATTTAAATGAAAGGTAATAATTTGGATTTATATAGCTCCTTTCATCCCATAGGATCCCAAAGGTCTTCACACGCGGCAGTATTCTATGCCAGCACGCTGACACAGCAGTTAAAGTGGGAGAAGTGAGGAATTGCTCAGCCAATTGAACTACAGGAGGACATTCAGGTAGGCCAGATTGTAAGTGCCCGAATTGGAATTTAGACATTATATCTGCATAGTCCAGCTGTTTGAACATTATCTACAGCCTGCAGTTTAAACTAGCAGGAACAGATAAGGAATATTTTACCAATACAATGCAACAGTATTTCTGTGAAGTTGTTGAAAGGCACTGGTCTCTTACAACCCAGATGTGAAAGAGCTGGTATAGGCCTGTGTGTAGGGTGCCCCGCCCCTGTGTGTAGTTTGTGTTAATGTTGTCTGTTATATGTATTATTGTAGTGGTGCATAGAGTGTGGGTTATGTAGCACAGGTGATGTAAAGAGTATATTTGTATTTAGGCACGGGGAAATGCACAATCACTCCACGTGCAGATTAAAGAGGGTATTAGGACGGAAGCACGGGGAGCACAATACGTGCAGGTGTACCGAGATTCCAATTGAATGATTGATTAGCAATCGAGTCTCAGTACTGCTGTATATAAAGAGTCAGTTTCACTCACTCGGGGTTGGGTGTACAACGAGGAGGTGCGGGAAAGAGAAAGATAAAGAGAACAGCACGACACTTGTCTGGTTGAGTGTTCGTTTTGTTTTGTTTGTTCAGTGTTTGTCTAGTTGTTTTGTTAAAACCTTTTATTTTGTAATAAACCGGCGCCACAGCGCATTCCCTTCATTTGACTCGCAGTGCTGTGTGTTTCTTCCAGGTCTAACGTCACCGCTCAGGCCAGCTTGTAACAAGGCCTTTATTGCATTTTTGTTTTTGCGTGTGATAGGTGAAGGAAATATAATGAACTCCGCCATTCTGCTCATTTTGAGGTCTGATAAACCCCTATGCATGACTATATATTGATGGACATACATAAGCAAATGAGATGTCCTTTTTTTGGAATATCATGTTCCTTTTCAAAAATGTGTTTAGCCTTTAATAAAGGAAAACGCCTGATTTAATGAATTTTCAGGTATCCCAGTGCAATGTAGTTTTTTTCATTGTAATAAAGAAATGCATTTAAAAAATAAAAATAAAAACATTTAAATTGTATTTGTTTCTTCATAAAAAAAATAGTATTTTCTGGGGAGAGTAAAAAAATATATTAACTTTGATCATGTACTAAGGGTTACTCTTAAGTGAATTTACTTTTTTATGGTAAACTGAGCATGACCCAGAAACTCGGCTGGCAGCTGAGCAGAATATCCCAAAAACTGGGCTGAATTCGGAAAACCAGAGTGGCCCAGAATTTGGGACGTTATCTGAAAACCAGAGCGGTGCAGAATTTGGGACGTTATCTGGGAACAGGAGCAGTCTATATGTACAATGGTGATTACATTACAGCTAAACTAATGAATCCTATAACAAAACTGTAATAGCGGGCAGGATATATATTTGATATATAATTCTCTCTCTCTGTCTCCGGTCACAATGTTAAAATGCCTCCAAGCTTTCCCACTTGTGTTGACGTCATATTCCTGTGACAGACAAGGACCAATCAAAACCGAGACTGTTATGCGGTTCCATCCCAAGAACCCGGGCCTGTGTCATACCCATAGATATAGAAGGATTAGATGGGACACGCGCATGGAAACTCCTAGCAGTAGAATGCAAACTGGTAGAAAGATTAGATCGGACACGCCCATGGAAACTTTCCTAGCAGTAGAATGCAAACCGGGTGGCCATATTGCCTAGGTAAGGAACTTCATATCCTATAAGGTAACAGATAGTAGTGGAGATACAAAAGGGGTGTTTCGTTGTTTAAGCTTTGACTTGTTTACAAAACGGGTGTTTTTTGATTGTTAAATAAAAACCCAGAATGAAGGGTGTAATATATAGAGAAGATCACAAACCCCGAATGAAGGGTATAATATATAGAGAAGATCACAAACCCAGAATGAAGGGTGTAATATATAGAGAAGATCACAAACCCAGAATGAAGGGTGTAATATATAGAGAAGATCACAAACCCAGAATGAAGGGTGTAATATATAGAGAAGATCACAAACCCAGAATGTAATATATCTACTGTACATACATACATAAATATACCGGACTATTTCAATGCTACCCTCATGACTGACAGGTTTTTTTGTTTGTTTGTTTTTTTAATAGGCATAAATACCAATAACAATTTGTAATGAAGTATAACTACCATAGCTATAAAAAGGTTATATATCTATGAAGACGAACTGTATCTTTTCAAAAAAAGTGCTATACTAGGATTTTAATAAGAACATTTAAAAGTACTGTAACAGGGCAGTAGAAAGCCCTACTGTTTAAATGTAGTATTTGTTTATTTTTAGAACAGGGTTTCCCCCTCTGCCCTTGTGCAGTGTGTTATTTTGTATTTGTTTTGTTTTATGATTTATTATTGTATTTGTATTTATATGACGCCGAGTGTGTATTGTTATTTTTGTATTTATTTAGAAGTGTATTTATTTATGTGACGGCGAAGCGCCGCAGGTTTTTGTTTTAATTTAAAATGTGTTCTGGCAGAGGCGAGAGTGGGTACTCGTCCTCTGCCAGGAATAATTAGAAAACCCGTGCAGAATGTGACTGGGGGATTATTAAATAATTAATCCCTCGGTCACTAATATAAAAGCCTGCAGCTCTCGGCACTCGTGGTGGGTGGGTGTCAGGAGCGAGAGAAAATGAAACTTAAAAAATAATTAATTAATGAATTAAATAAATAAATAAATAAATAATATATAATAACAATAACCCAAGGAACAGTGAAGGCTATTGCTCAGCCTGACCTGGGTTTGTTTATTTTTGTGTTTGTGATTTTGTTTTGTTTAAACCTTTTATTTTCGCTCTGTGAGCAAGTCGTTTTGTTAAACCTTTTTATTTATTTTTGTATTTAAATAAAACGGCGCCCCCGCGTCTTTGTTTTGAACTGCAGTATTTGTTTTTAGTTCCTGCTTCTGACCTGACGTCACCGCCCAGCCACCCTGTCACAGGTACAGAAAAGTATTTTACCAAAATATTTTATCTTGCATAAACTAACATTTATAACATTAAGGATTTTTTTTTCTGTAACTTTTCCTTGACACATATAATCCCCTTTAATTGTTTCTGATTTAAGAACATAAAATTAAAATCTACAAGCCGAGTGTATTTGTCTTGATGTAAAATTGCACAAGTTAATAGGGAGTAACTTTTACATAAGCTATATGACAAACCTTTACAGATTAATGAGGTATTGTACAGACTAATAAAAAAGCAACAGGCAACAAAAATAAACAGAACATTGATAGAACATTTTTACATTATAATTAATAAGATTTGGAAAGATGGGAACAATTTAGAGTCTTAACACTACAGGGAGGAAATACACAAGGCTGTGTTTGACCTACCACTTCACCTTGGGGGACCTTGTCTGCCCAGCTTGATAATAAGTAACATCACTTTTACATTTTCCCATCTGCTATTTTCCTTTTAACGGTTGCCTTTAAGTCTTAAGCCGCTACATCCTAATTGAGAACATTCTGTTAAATTAGCAGGAAAGAACAGCACAACACGAAAGCAACACATTGGAAGCTGTCTAGTTCCCAGGCAAGTACGATGTGGGACATATTCCCTGAATATGAGAACACATGAACATGTATTAGAAATGGAACTGGATTCATTAATGAAACCGTGTGTCTTGAGAAACAGGGCAAACTGCTGTGTCTTGAGAAGGGGGCCTCTGGTTTGCAGACAGACTGAACTATGTGACCTACTGATTAGAGGATCGGCGCCTGAACTGGATTAGGCTGAGTGGACAGTTGAATTATGTACAGATAATTCACATGTGCAACAACAATCGTTTTGACGCAAGGAAGACATAAACTAGTGATGTCCCAGTGGAAAAGGACATTAAAACATAAAAGGACTGTGATACACACATGATCTCATGAAAGTGGCTATTTAGCACAGTGAGAGAGACTATAAATATCCATGCAAAACTAAACATTTTGCGCTCCACATCGAATGCTAAACAAGGTGCTGTCACTCTGCTAAGCAAAGCTGCAACTCTGGGACTCTGCCTAAAAACAGACCCAAGATGGGACTCTGCCTGCAAACTGACCCAAGAAATGGAAGCAAGCTGCAAGCGAGTCAACGACCACAAGCAACGAGACTGAGGCCCAGCTGGAGGACTGCCATAAAACTTACAGTGACTGTTATCAGACAAACCAGTCTGGGTCTGCTGTACACCTAAAACCGGACGGGCGCTGTTGTGGATCCTATACCGAGGACTGAAGACTTTATTGCAGCTGTTTGTTGATTCTATCGATAAATGAAAGCTTTATTGCCGAGTTTGATTCAATGTAGGACTGAAGACTTTGTTGCAGAGAGGAGAGTTTTTGTACTGGACACTTCAACAGATTTGAGTTTCCAAGCCAGCAGATCAAAAGTCTAAGCTTCAAGGAACCGCTGAGTATAATTCCAGTTGCATTTTCCTTTTATGAAACTAAATTAATTAATTGTAATACATTCACATAGAATTGAACTGTTAATTATTTAGTTTGCACACTTTGCGTGTGAAATAACACTTAGTGAAACTTGATGAAGTAACTGTAAGTAATCTACCTCATATTGTTGTATGAAGAATTTATTTAAAAGTAAACTTGCCATATACTTAATCTATATACCATTAATAAGCTTAATGTGATATATTCTAAGATTGTCTGCATCGTTTCAGTCTGAGGCTGTGCTCATATGTGGGCATGTGTGTGAGCAAGCTACTAGCTACATCACAGCTTGATTGAGCTGTGCTTGTGTGTGAGGAGACAGGCGGTGTCATATTTCAATTTCCAAATAGGCAGCATGAGTGCAGTGAGAGTTTTGAATTGTGTTTGTGCTTAGAGACTAAGATTTACTTTCTGACTTTTCTGATTTTGGTTTATTATTTGGGTACTTTAATAAAATAAGACCCAGACTCGCCGACCCAGGACACCAGCATCACCGGCAGCATCTCCCAGACCACAACCACGGCCAGTGATTGTGGGCACCCCAGCCCACCTCTTCCCACCAGCCTCACTGCTGAAGGCGCTTGCCTTGCCACCTCCGGGACTATGTTGGCCTCTCGTGGTAGAGAAAGACGGGCTGTGGAATGGAGGCTGTGGCGGCGTTTGCTGTTGCTGTCTGTACCAGCAGAGCGGTGCTTCTCCACGCTGCACCTGTGCTTCTCCACGCTGCTCCTGTGCTTCTCCACGCTTCACCCGTGCTTCTCCATGCTTCACCTGTGCTTCTCCACGCTACCCCTGTGCTTCTCCACGCTGCACCTGTGCTTCTCCACGCTGCTCCTGTGCTTCTCCACGCTTCACCCGTGCTTCTCCACGCTGCCCCTGTGCTTCTCCACGCTACCCCTGTGCTTCTCCACGCTGCACCTGTGCTTCTCCACGCTGCTCCTGTGCTTCTCCACGCTTCACCCGTGCTTCTCCACGCTGCCCCTGTGCTTCTCCACGCTACCCCTGTGCTTCTCCACGCTGCACCTGTGCTTCTCCACGCTGCACCTGTGCTTCTCCACGCTGCTCCTGTGCTTCTCCACGCTTCACCCGTGCTTCTCCACGCTTCACCTGTGCTTCTCCACGCGGCCCCTGTGCTTCTCCTCGCTGCACCTGTGCAGACCTTGCCGCAGGAAACAATCATTTATATATTTTTTTATAAGAACATAAGAACCACCTAAGAAAGTTTACAAACGAGAGGAGGACATTCGGTCCATCTTGCTCGTTTGGTTGTTAGTAGCTTATTGATCCCAGAATCTCATCAAGCAACTTCTTGAAGGATCCCAGGGTGTCAGCTTCAACAACATTACTGGGTAGTTGGTTCCAGACCCTCACAATTCTCTGTGTAAAAAAGTGCCTCCTATTTTCTGTTCTGAATGCCTCTTTATCTAATTTCCATTTGTGACCCCTGGTCCTTGTTTCTTTTTTCAGGTCTAAAAAGTCCCCTGGGTCAACATTGTCTATACCTTTTAGGATTTTGAATGCTTGAATCAGATCACGGCATAGTCTTCTTTGTTCAAGACTGAATAGATAAAATTATTTTAGCCTGTCTGCATACGACATGCCTTTTAAACCCGGGATAATTCTGGTCGCTCTTCTTTGCTCTCTTTCTAGAGCAGCAATATCCTTTTTTTAACAAGGTGACCAGAGCTGAACACAATATTCTAGGTGAGGTCTTACTAATGCATTGTAAAGTTTTAACATTACTTCCCTTGATTTAAATTCAACACTTCTCACTATATATCTGAGCATCTTGTTGGCCTTTTTTATAGCTTCCCCACATTGTCTAGATGAAGACATTTCTGAGTCAACATAAACTCCTAGGTCTTTTTCATAGATTCCTTCTTCAATTTCAGTATCTCCCATATGATATGTATAATGCACATTTTTATTGCCTGCGTGCAGTACCTTACACTTTTCTCTATTAAATTTAATTTGCCATGTGTCTGCCCAGTTCTGAATGCTGCCTAGATCATTTTCAATGACCTTCGCTGCTGCAACAGTGTTTGCCACTCCTCTTATTTTTGTGTCGTCTGCAAATTTAACAAGTTTGCTTACTATACCAGAATCTAAATCATTAATGTAGATTAATATATATAGTCAAACCTGCTCATGCGACCACCTTTATTTAGTGACCACCTGGTCTAAGGGACCACTTTAAATTCCTCCCAATGATATTTGTGCTTTTATTGAAACTGTATTAAGCGACCACCTGTCTAACACGACCAGCGACCACAATTCTCATACCCAGCAACGGACTCAAACCTGTATATAAGAGAACTAATCAACACAGATAAACATTCAATTATTAATTATTGAATTGTTCCTACAGTGAGAACGAAATTATTATTATTATTATTATTTATTTCTTAGCAGACGCCCTTATCCAGGGCGACTTACAGTCGTCAACAATTACATTTCAAGAATCACAGTGCAAGTAATAATACAATTAAGAGCAAGATAAATACAATGATGAATACAATGACTTTGGTTCAAGCAAGTACAAGTGTGACAAAATACAATTCAATAATACAGCAGATAACAATGTCAGTGATAGTTACATCAGGATATAATTAAATACAAAATACTACAGATTAAACACTTGGCAGATTACAGTACTCTGAAGTACAGGATTACATGCAGTAAAATAGGGGGCAGATAAGAGCAAGTAATGCGCATTTAAGGAAGGATGATATGTGTCCCAGGGAAAAAACAGAGTACTACCGGTGCTTTCTGAAGAGGTGTGTCTTGAGGAGGCGCCGGAATGTGGTCAGGGACTGGGCAGTCCTGACATCTGTAGGAAGGTCATTCCACCACTGCGGGGCGAGGGTGGAGAAGGAGCGGTCTCTGGAGGCAGGGGAGCGTAGAGGAGGTAGAGCCAGTCTTCTAGTGCAGGCGGAGCGGAGAGGTCGAGTTGGGGTGTAGGGAGAGATGAGGGTCTGGAGGTAGCTGGGTGCAGTCTGGTCAAAGCATCTGTAGGCTAGTACAAGAGTCTTGAACTGGATGCGAGCGGTGATCGGGAGTCAGTGGAGTGAGCGGAGTAGTGGAGTTGCATGGGAGAAGCGAGGCAGAGAGAACACCAGGCGAGCAACGGAGTTCTGGATGAGCTGGAGAGGACGGATGGCAGACGCAGGGAGGCCAGCCAGGAAGGAGTTGCAGTAGTCTAGACGGGAGAGTACCAAGGCCTGGACCAGGAGCTGGGTGGCGTAGTTGGTGAGGAAGGGTCGGATTCTTTGTATGTTGCTCAGGAAGAATCGGCAGAGTGGAGATGTGCTGGGAATAAGAGAGGCAGGGGTCCAGGGTGACTCTGAAGTTCTTAGCGGAGGAAGAGGGAGAGTGTGGTAGATTCCAGAGGAACAGAGATAGAGAGATCAGAGGAGGGGGAGGAGGAGGAGGGAAAGAAAAGGAGGTCAGATTTAGAGGTTGAGTTTGAGGTGATGCGAGTGCATCCAGGAGGATATAGCAGACAGACAGGTAGAAATACGGGAGGGGATGGTGGAGTCAGAGGTGGGGAAGGAGAAGAAACTCTGAGCATCATCAGCATAGAAATGGTAGTTAAAGTAGCATCTGGGGGAAGTGATTAATGTCATTGCTTGCTCTTGTGTTCAAATAATGAAGAAGGTGAAACAGAATCAGCAAGTCAATCAGGACATCAAGGTAAAAAAAGCAACTTTGTTTTGTAATTAACAGTTTAATTAAGATATTGAAATTGGCTAACACGGTCACGTGAACAAAAATAAAAACCTAAAACTTCAAGCTCTGGTACTTTCCGTTTCAAAATGCTGTATATGTGTCTTCGTAGTGCTGAATATGTCAGCAATTTTTCTGGCACTTACTGTCTTTAGAAGTTTAAGAACTTTAATTCTGTCATCTAAGGAGGAACTACAGGTTTGAGTCTGTTGCTGGGTATGAAAATTGTGGTCGCTGTTCGTGCTAGACCAAGTGTAAAGTATTGCATGCAGGCAATAAAAAAGTGCATTATAAATATCATATGGGAGATACTGAAATTGAAGAAGGGAACTATGAAAAAGACCTAGGAGTTTATGTTGACTCAGAAATGTCTTCATCTAGACAATGTGGGGAAGCTATAAAAAAGGCCAACAAGATGCTCGGATATACTGTGAGAAGTGTTGAATTTAAATCAAGGGAAATAATGTTAAAACTTTACAATGCATTAGTATTATCATTTCTTAGCTGATGCCCTTATCCAGGGCGACTTACAATTGTTACAAGATATCACATTATTTTTACATACAATTACCCATTTATACAGTTGGGTTTTTCCTGGAGCAATCTAGGTAAAGTACCTTGCTCAAGGGTACAGCAGCAGTGTCCCCCACTGGGGATTGAACCCACGACCCTCCAGTCAAGAGTCCAGAGCCCTAACCACTACTCCACACTGCTGCCCATTAGTAAGACCTCACCTAGAATATTGTGTTCAATTCTGGTCACCTCGTTACAAAAAGGATATTGCTGCTCTAGAAAGAGTGCAAAGAAGAGCAACCAGAATTATCCCGGGTTTAAAAGGCAAGTCGTATGCAGACAGGCTAAAAGAATTGAATCTATTTCAGTCTTTAACAAAGAAGACTACGCGGCGATCTGATTCAAACATTCAAAATCCTAAAAGGTATTGACAATGTTGTCCAGGGGACTTTTTTGACCTGAAAAAAGAAACAAGGACTAGGGGTCACAAATGGAAATTAGATAAAGGGGCATTCAGAACAGAAAATAGGAGGCACTTTTTTACACAGAGAATTGTGAGGGTCTGGAACCAACTCCCCAGTAATGTTGTTGAAGCTGACACCCTGGGATCCTTCAAGAAGCTGCTTGATGAGATTCTGGGATCAATAAGCTACTAACAACCAAACGAGCAAGATGGGCTGAATGGCCTCCTCTCATTTGTAAACTTTATTATGTTCTTATGTCCTTAGACAGGTGGTCACTTAATACAGTTCAATAAAAGCACAAATATCATTGGGAGGAATTTAAAGTGGTCACTTAGACCGGGAGGACGCTAAATAAAAAAGTGGTTGCATGAACAGGTTTGACAGTATATATATACTGTATATATATATATATATATATATATATATATATATATATATATATATATATATATACAGTACTGTGCAAAAGTTTTAGGCAGGTGTGAAAAATGCTGTAAAGTAAGAATGCTTTCAAAAATAGACATGTTAATAGTTTATATTTATCAATTAACTAAATGCAAAGTGAGTGAACAGAAGAAAAATCTAAATCAAATCCATATTTGGTATGACCACCCTTTGCCTTCAAAACAGCATCAATTCTTCTAGGTACACTTGCACAAAGTCAGGGATTTTGTAGGCATATAGTCAGGTGTATGATTAAACAATTATACCAAACAGGTGCTAATGATCATCAATTCAATATGTAGGTTGAAACACAATCATTAACTGAAACAGAAACAGCTGTGTAGGAGGAATAAAACTGGGTGAGGAACAGCCAAACTCAGCTAACAAGGTGAGGTTGCTGAAGACAGTTTACTGTCAAAAGTCATACACCATGGCAAGACTGAGCACAGCAACAAGTCACAAGGTAGTTATACTGCATCAGCAAGGTCTCTCCCAGGCAGAAATTTCAAGGCAGACAGGGGTTTCCAGATGTGCTGTCCAAGCTCTTTTGAAGAAGCACAAAGAAACGGGCAACGTTGCGGACCGTAGACACAGTGGTCAGCCAAGGAAACTTACTGCAGGAGATGAAAGACACGTCATGCTTACTTCCCTTCGCAATCGGAAGATGTCCAGCAGTGCCATCAGCTCAGAACTGGCAGTAAACAGTGGGACCCTGGTACACCCATCTACTGTCCGGAGAAGTCTGGTCAGAAGTGGCCTTCGTGGAAGACTTGCGGCCAAAAAGCCATACCTCTGACGTGGAAACAAGGCCAAGCGACTCAACTATGCACGAAAACACAGGAACTGGGGTGCAGAAAAATGGCAGCAGGTGCTCTGGACTGATGAGTCAAAATTTGAAATATTTGGCTGTAGCAGAAGGCAGTTTGTTCGCCGAAGGGCTGGACAGCGGTATACGAATGAGTGTCTGCAGGCAAAGTGAAGCATGGTGGAGGTTCCTTGCAAGTTTGGGGCTGCATTTCTGCAAATGGAGTTGGGGATTTGGTCAGAATTAATGGTCTCCTCAATGCTGAGAAGTACAGGCAGATACTTATCCATCATGCAATACCATCAGGGAGGCATCTGATTGGTCCCAAATTTATTCTGCAGCATGAAAAACACCCCCAAACATACAGCAAAAGTCATTAAGAACTATCTTCAGCGTAAAGAAGAACAAGGAGTCCTGGAAGTGATGGTATGGCCCCCACAGAGCCCTGATCTCAACATCATCGAGTCTGTCTGGGATTACATGAAGAGAGAGAAGCAACTGAGGCTGCCTAAATCCACAGAAGAACTGTGGTTAGTTCTCCAAGATGTTTGGGCCAACCTACCTGCCGAGTTCCTTCAAAAACTGTGTGCAAGTGTACCTAGAAGAATTGATGCTGTTTTGAAGGCAAAGGGTGGTCACACCAAATATTGATTTGATTTAGATTTTTCTTCTGTTCACTCACTTTGCGTTTAGTTAATTGATAAATATAAACTATTAACATGTCTATTTTTGAAAGCATTCTTACTTTACAGCATTTTTTCACACCTGCCTAAAACTTTTGCACAGTACTGTATATATATATATATATTAATCTTCCTTTATACAAGTAGTTTTCGAGTTAAGGTAAGAGAAAGCAGTAAGTATAGAATTATGGGTAATTGGTATATGCAAATTTCAGCATTACAGGAGCCAATCAAATCGCGTGAAAGTCACCAAAAGGCTTCTACATTCACAGCGTTTTACAAAGTGGATTAGAAGCCTTAAATGTAAGGTGACCAGATTTTTAAGTCTTTAAAATGGGACCAAGTATAGAAATATTGTGAATAACTTCCAACTTCCAAGCTGGAGAAGCTCTGGGGTTTGTATTTTATTTTCACTTTGCAATGTTTGATCTAATATCATATTGAAAGTGAATGCAGAAACTCATGGTGATATTCAGAGTGGAATATTTTACTTTTAAAAACTTTACTTGTGATTAAATTATTGTCTTTGTAATTTCATTTCTACACAATAAGTATGGTTATTACATTACACAGTAGTAATAAAATAATATAAAATTCCAAGACTACTGCTGCAAATCTTGTCCCTTTTCTGACACTGCATCTTCTCTCTTTGATTTCCACTTTCAATCTTTCTCACTATCTCTATTCTATCTTCCAGTGTCCAATCTGCAAACCAGGCCCTTCCTGTGTGAAAACACATCTCAATATTTCTATTTATTAAACAGTTACTTCATAAAAACAAATACCAAATATTTAATTTCTTACCATTTAATATGCCATGGTATTTGTTCTGTATATATTTTTTCCTATTGCAGTTTCTGCTTAGATCATTAGTGTTCCATGACTGATAAATATTAGGATTTGTTTTTCAGCCACTTTCTACTATTAAACTATTGCTATAAAAGGTGATGAAATGTTTTTAATATCCTTTCTTTTGACTGTGTGCAATAAATGAAGCCCACTGCATCACCCATAAGCTTCCTCACTTTTTCAAAGATAATCCACTTCTCTAAATTGTGTTTTATCACAGCTGCAGTGATAAGAAAGAGGGGTTTCCTTCTGAACTAGTTATTCAATCTGGTAAATATGAATCCAGGTAGGCAAACCCTTTATGTTTCTCCAGATAGGTGTATTTCCAGATTCCACCCTTTAACATGCTGTAAACTGACACGTATCACTTAAAATAGAAAGGAACCTGTTAAAAACGGCTTAATTGCAGGATGACATTTCCTGCCTTTTCCGTTATTTTCAATCTACAAAGTTTTTCAGTACCAATCAATGATCATGAGAAAGCGTCTTCTGAATTAGATAACTACGCATTTTGTGAAAGCTAATTTCTTAGCTGATCTTGGCTGGAGTTTATTTTTTTGAGCCGACAGTATAGGCTGAGACACGGATCAAGCTGTAATAAGATGAAATCGTATTCCTTTTCTGATCAAATTAAATGTTGCCACTTCATTACTTACAAAAGGAATACTATTTAATCTTCCTAATATTAGCATTAGCCTATGTAAAATGCACAGAGAAGTCTTCAGATTGTCAGGAGACACTTTCTAATTAACATTGATTGGTACTGAAAAACTGCATAGACAAGGCAGGAAATTACATCATACAATTAACATGCTTTTAACAGGTTCCTTTCTATTTGAAGTTATACATGTTGGCGTAAAACATGTTAAAAAGGACTTTTGGAAATAAAACTATCTGGAGAAACTTAAAGGGATTGACCCCACCCCCAGCCCCCTGATCTTTGCCTCTTGCCGAAGGAAAAACATGTTTTTATCAATGCGTTGTTTTAATTCTCTCAACTAATAGCAGTAAAGTAATAGTAAAAAAACTTGTCACACTTATGCAACAGATACCATTAGTCTCAAATAGGAGTTCACCATTGTCTCTATTCTTTTCTTAAACTTTGCAGGATTAAATAAGAAATACAAATAAGGGGTCACCAAATTAAAACGAGATGCATCCTGCCTCTCAGGCAGCTTATTTAGATATCGTTAAAGAAGAAAGGTACAATTAAAACAAGGATGTGATTCTTTTTTTGTAATTGTTTTAAACTATTTGTATCATATACAATTTTAAACTAATTTGACCAAACGATTGTATTTCATTATTGCTAAAAACAAAATAATATGTATATTAAAGAAATAAAAGATGTTCTGAAACTTTTTGTAAAATATTTGTAAATGTGAAAATAACAATTTTGTATTATTCACTAACTTGTGTGATGAACTGAAAGTGAATATAGACTTATTTCAATAGAAAATATGTTTCCAAAAACTTTTGTCACATTTTACAGCCTGTCCTATTGTTGTGATGGGCTATTGTGATGCACAAAGTGTTGTATGTAAACACGGCATGGTGATCTGACGTGACAGTGTTGATTTCCGCACTTGTCGCCCATAGCTACACATGAAGCAAAGTCGTTTACACGCAGATATACAAATAACACGGCTGAAGAGAATAATTCCAACACAATACAGTAGTACCTGTATGAGCCGTTATTGTTAGACTACCCTAGTCTAACCTCTTCAGACAGCGAGAGTGATGATTCAGACGAGGACAGCCGCCAGTTCATTTAGCAACAGTGGATAAACCTACCCTCTTTGATCGGTTGCAAATATGAATGTTGACTGTTTAGTAATTCTCCAGATTTGCATGGCGCTGTACAGAAGCTTGTTAATGTTAATGGCCATTCAACCTTCCCTTTAGTCACATCAAGTGTCACTGCACTGTAATAACACCGCCTGCATGAAAATACAATATTCTGTTACCTAGGTGACGATGCACTGGGAAAAAATGAGACAAAATGAGCGTCCCAAGAAAAGTTCTGGGGACATTGGGATCAGTGTTCCAAAAGTGGGACTGTCCCGTCCAAAACGGTATTTAGTCACCAAGACTACATATTACACTGAGGAAGGCACTAGTCACAATGCTGGTCAAGAAAGAGTTCTACCTGTGTGTGGCAAAGTGGTTGCTGATTATGTACAGGTGCAGAGGTGATGCAGTGCAGGAATAAACAGACAGAGATTTGTAATCCGGTACGGAAAATGGTTGTTTTATTTTGTTATAATCCAGGTCTGGCGACCAAATAATAAACTCTGGTTATACACAGCGATGCATAAAACACGGAGAACAGTAACAGAGATTGCAGCCCTAAACAATAAACACAGTATCTCTCCCACAATATACAACCACGGTCACCAGTCCTTGGTGCGTGCTGTAGTGCTCGTGGTGGGTGATACAGTTTAAAGAGTGACAAATAGTGCAGTGCTGTTCCCGGTTCAGTGCTGGCTCTTAGTGACAGCTCCGGAACGTGTTAGCCGTCTATAAACACACAAGTAACAATTATAGACAAGACAAACAAAACAAACACTCACGATACTCTTAATACACAGTGCACGGGTCCTTCTGGGTCTATTTCGAAACCAAAAGCGAAGGTAAAGATTTACAATTCTCCGGCTCCTTTTATGCGATTATGCATGACCCCTTGGTAAACGATTGCAGCTGACTCTATTGCCTGCAGCTGCTACCTCGTTTACCTTATAGGTCAATACGTTCCTTTTCCAGGCTGACCGACTTCCCGACCCAGGGAATGAACTGTCAGGCCAACCCGTCCAAAGCCTTTCCCTTTCGCTACTTAGTGCCCTCACAGGTCGAGATTTACAACCAGAACTCATTATATTTCCGTCACACCGTGTTACTGTAATAAGAACATTCTGTCGAACAAACTGCAGTGTCAAAGTAGCAGTGAGGGGATTTCTATTCACAAACCAATCCAAAAAGTCTGCATCAAAAAGGGCTTTGGCTTCAAATCCCAGTTCATTGTTTAAAACTAAAATCGGTCCAGGATTTTACCAGCCATTGAGACCTGCCAGCTCGTGTTCTTTGTGCAGTTGCTTATTGTTTTGACATTCATTCATTCTGAAATACATCCCTATTGTGAAAGCAATCTGTGGGTTTGCACAGCGACATCCTCTACTCCTGAAGGGAAGTCACATGTACAGCCTTTTATGCTTTTTACAGTCCTTGCTGTCACTATGGAGAGCACTGTATCTGTAGACACACTCCTCTGTTACAGCACAGGTGCAGGCCTGCTGAACTGCCTCCTAATCTGACAGTGTCTAATGTCACTACTCTTACAAATTTGGTAAAAAATACAATTGTCATAAGAATAAAATCAACTGTCCAGGATATTTGAATATAAACTTTATTTCAAGTGGCTGTAGCTAATAAATTAATTAGATACATGAATGTCAAACCTATATTTTCCTTTGAAAACATGACATTTGATACTGCACTAGATTAAATAAATTTCTGTATGCAAACCTCCCTTTCATGTAGTATTTATCCTTGGGCATTTCACACGAAAAATAAAACTGTCCCCTAATTGAATTAAATTTAGGGATATACTGTTAGAAATGCAGGATACATACAGGGACGGAGGGGGGTGATGCTGGGACGCCAGAATCACCATTGAGCCCTCTTGAGGTGTCGTGGGCTAGTCGACAAAACACCGAGGATGGAAGGTGCCCACTTGAAGACCCCAGATATGTACCCTACTTCGCTCAATCCAGACGGTTGTCATGCTGATGCGCTGGGGAGACTGCACTGTGGTTGATCCCCGGAGCCAGCATCGCAGCCTTTGTGAGTGCTGATGCGCCACGGAGGCAAATAAGCTGATCCCTGGAGCCAGCATTACACTTCAGCCATCAACACCAGACAGAAGGGTATCTACATCATCATATGGAAGGAAACGCAAATGGATGGAGACACAGATGGATCACATTAGTTTACTGTAATGCTACGTCTTAGTTGGTGCTTATCTTGGCGAGAGCCGAGATCAAATCAGCATGAAGTTTTAACATCTATTCTCGTGTAATGTCTCTTGACGCAGGGGTTGTACCGACAGACTGGAAAATTGCAAATTTAATACCGATCCACAAAAAGGAAGACAAAACCGAACCAGGTAACTACAGACCAATAAGCCTGACTTCTATTATATGTAAACTTATGGAAACTATAATAAGATCCAAAATGGAAAATTACCTATATGGGAACAATATCCTGGGAGACAGTCATCATAGTTTTAGGAAAGGGAGATCGTGTCTAACTAACCTGCTTGATTTTTTTGAGGATGCAACATCAACAATGGATAATAGCAAAGCACACGACATGGTTTATTTAGATTTCCAGAAAGCTTTTGACAAAGTCCTGCACAAAAGATTAATTCTCAAACTGAACGCAGTCGGCTGTGTGGTCCAGTGGTTAAAGAAAAGGGCTTGTAACCAGGAGGTCCCGGTTCAAATCCCACCTCAGCCACTGACTCATTGTGTGACCCTGAGCAAGTCACTTAACCTCCTTGTGCTCCGTCTTTCGGGTGAGACGTAGTTGTAAGTGACTCTGCAGCTGATGCATAGTTCACACACCCTAGTCTCTGTAAGTCTCTGTATGTCTCAGTTCAGCTCCTCCTACATGGCACAAGGCAGCCCCAGCTCAACGTAGGAAGCTGGTAGTCAACGAGGTGCAAAAGCAGGAGGAGAGGATGAGGTGTGTAAAGGCCATTTCCAAGGCCAAGCAGGGAGAATGCATGAGATGGGAGAGTGTGGAACAACGCAAGATTGGCTGGCAAGACCTGTGGTCAATGGAACAGAGCAGGATCAGTTTCCTCATCAGGTCAACATATGATGTTCTCCCATCACCACAGAACCTAAACCTCTGGGTAGGAGAGGATCCCTCATGTCCTTTGTGTTCATCACCTGCAACATTAAGGCACATTTTGACAGGATGTAAGGTGGGTCTTAGCCAAGGACGGTTTACTTGGCGCCATGACCAGGTGCTGCGATGTTTGGCCTTAGCATTGGAAGACAAGCGTAACATGACCAATAAGTTGCCAGTTCCATCAAAACAGTACACACAAAAGACAACATTCCTCCGCCCAGGAGAGCAACCACCAAGAAAAGGTGTTAAAACCAAGCTTCGCCCAGGACAACTGGAAACTGCTAGAGGGCTCCATTCTAGGTCCCTTGCTGTTTTCATTATATATGCTACTGTTAGGTGACATTATCCGCAGACACAGAATGAACTTCCAGTGCTATGCTGATGATACCCAGCTATATTTGTCCCTAAAGCCAGGAATTTCTTCTGCCTGGGTGTTATAGCTACTTGCCTTACAGACACCAAGCATTGGATGTCACAGAATTTCCTAATGTTGAATTCAGATAAAACAGAGGTTATGCTAGTGGGTTCACAGAAACTTAAACTAGAAATTAAGAGTTTAGGGGTCATCTTGGAAGCTGAAGAAGGGAATATTCAGAATCAAGGGGAGAAGGAGCTTTTTTCACAGAAAGTGTGGTGATCATTGAACAGGCTGCCGGACAGAGTTGTTGAAGCAGAGACTCAAGAATAGACTGGATGCTGTCATGAACAATACTGTATAACCGTCTCTGTGAACATAATAAGTAGGGGTCTACCTAATTTGCGATTTCATGGATTTCACGAAAATTGGGAAATTGAGGGGTCACCACAAAATTCACCTCTTTAGGGGCCAATGCATACCGGACAAGTACAGAGACAGAGAAAAAAGAAACCTTGTTTAAATGAAGTACTAGTTTTCAGCATTAAAGCTAAAATACCAAAAATGGTCAACAAAGCAAAAAAAAAAAAAGTTAAGTATATTTCGGCTGAGGATCGTGTCAACAAACTTCCCAATGAAATTATACATGCAGACGGAGGTAAACTGCTTTGCACATCTCGTCAAGTGACTGGAGAAAATACGATCGATCGCTATTTAGCTTCAGAATCACACAGTTCCTGTTGACTGTAGCCAAGTGAAATCAGAACTACAGGTACGATCCAGCACAGCCTCCTCGGTTCAAACAACCTGGTGCTGCTTACTTTTTAAACATAGTTAAACTGCATCCACACTGGACATGAGCGAATAATTTAGTCACTGCACTCAAACTGGAGTATCCACACCAGCACCGAGCGGCGTCGCTTTGAGAAAATTCTACGTCTCTAACATAGAACCCCTTTCTATTTTTTTTTTTCCGTCGCGCGACTGGAATGAAACTGACCAATCAGAAGCAAGATTAACACCCTTGAAACACGTCAAACACACGCCTCAAAACACGTTAATCATTTTATGTAGTACCAGTAGTTGTGGCTTGCAGGTGGTGTATTTACCAGCACCGAAACATTTTCTTTCCCATTACGCAAGTTGCACAAAAATAGGTTTATTAATAAGAAAAAATAAACTGGACCAGACATGCAGTCTATATATCCAGCATTTCACTGGGCGTGAGCTGGGGTGAAGGATAAGGCAGAAGAAGCAGCAAGGAGCAGTTAGTAGGACAGAAAGTGGTCACTGACTGAGGGCGACGATGCCAACACATCCCAGGGGCAGAGGACCCAACAACCGAAACGGGATAGAAAAGATGGTCGCTGACTGAGGGCGACGATGCCGACACATCCCAGGGGCAGAGGACCCAGCAACCGAAAACACATATGAGGGTTATGACTCGGAGAGCCGCCCCTCGAGAGGAGATGAGAGAGGTACCCAGCATCTGAGACTTCTGTAAGGGGCCAGAAACCCCTGATTGGCTGAGACGTCACGCTGCCTGGGACCTGAAAATAAGGACAAAGCATAGAGGTTAGTATAGAACTCAGCACGAGTGACCACGTCCTGAAAGAGAGGCAGAATAGAACAGAGCCTCGAGTGAGGTAAGATAAGCGCAGGAGCTGCGACAGGACAGAGTTTGGCCGGGGGTCCGCTCTGACTCACATGTTGAGAACCCCCCTGAAGGTAAGGGAGGCGGATGCTTAGCCCTGAGGTCAGGGAAGTGAGACTCACTTGCCCCCCAAAGGATGGACCCCCGGCACCTCACGAAAACTCCCACACCGTGAGACAAACAAAAGACTGCACATGCCAACGCATAACAAACAAAAGACCAGAAGGACAAACAGGACAAACAGAGGGAGATTAGTAATTGTTAGTAGGATGTGACTATGTGTATACCTGCCACTCAGTGGAGAGGAAAAAACCCCTTGAGGCCGATTAGGGGAAAACCTCTGGTGGCCCGGGCGGAGAGGAAGCCCCCACTCCAGGCATACTAGAGATTTTTAAAAGTGGGAAGCAACTATATGAGAGGAGGATGGATGAATGAAAGAATCCACTGCAGAAGAGGGCCATCTCCCTACATTCATGATCTGGCTGTGATTGATGTTGGCCCTCGCAGCAGAGGGGGCTGTGCCTACAGAATGATTAGGGGCGGGGGGGGGAGGCCCGCTCTGGAGGCGAGGTAGGTTGGGATCCAGTGACGAGTGATCCTAGGAGTGAGAGAAATCAATGAGGGGGGTAGAGTAGAGGACGGAGGCTTGCTCTGGAGGGTGGAAAGGTGGGTTGAGAACCAGTGATGAGTGATGATAGGAGCGAGAGGAATCAATGAACTGAGGGTCCTGGGGGGGAGGTAGAGTAGAGGAGGGGGGGGGGTTCTTGCTGGGGAGATACCTTGATGTTGAAAGAAGGGGCAGATAGGGGAATCTGCTTGACAGCTGAATTAACTGACCATGCTGAAATGGATCCGTCTGGAGGTACACAACTGAATGATGGAGTAAATTAGAAGTAGAAGAAACTGTGGATTCTGAGCTCCTAAGGAGACCAAAGAGGGCTCAGATGCAGATGATCTCCATAGGTAGATCCTTGTATGGGGAGAAGTGGCGTTTCCGAAGAGTAGAATGAGCAAACGGAGAATGTTCATTGATGCGGACAGTGGGAAGGTGAGGCAGAAGGGAAGGCTCTTAAGAATCAGCTGTTAGGCAGATGGTCTCCATGAGGAGATCTTCGTAGGGGACAAGCAAACTTTTCAAGAGTAGAGATGAGTGAATGGAGAATGTCTGTTGATATGGGCAGGCGGGAAGGTGCAGCAGGGGGAACTTTTGAAGATTCCGCCAAGAGTCAGACTAACTACTGGTATGGAGAGAATGGTGGAAGAGAGAAAATCCCTAGCGTGGACGATGAAAGCCATGATCTGGTTTGATTGAAGGAATAGGATGAATCCGATTCTGGCACAGAACGTTTAAAACACTGACCAAGCTGTAGAATATGAAGCTTTCGAAGGAGGGAGAGGGCTGCAGATATGAAATGCTGAGCAGATTGAAGGAGGTTACTGAGAGTAGGATTCAGTCAAATAGCAGCTGGTGAAGCTGGGGAGTCTGGAGTGGGGGGGGGGCAAGCAGACGGGACCAGCTGACGGAACTTGGATACTAAAAGTGGAGGCAGAAGGGGAGCTGGAACTGACAGTTGAGGTAGCAGCTGGAACTGAACGAACGTGTGTAAATCGACTGCTGGGGAAGTTCAGCACGCTTTGTGCACCATTTTCTGGAATGGAGGGCAGAGATGAGATGTTGACTATCCTATGTCAGTTAATACAGGATCGATCTGCGGTCTGCTACTATCATGTCTGCTTGAAATGGAAAAGGTGAACTCGCATTCAAAGACTGGGTTTCACAACTCCAGTTATTCTCCTAGTAGTGGAACTCCTTAACTCATAAACAAGACAGATTTCCAGTCTCACACCGCGTCTCTCACCATGTATTAATGCTGAAATATTTGAGAGGATGTGTGGACATATGAATAGATTGCTGAGAAAGTCAAGCACCTCGTATTTTTTGATTAGATGGAGATTAGCATTAGGCTTGACTGCGGAATGCTTCCACGATCTGCGTATTGGAGGAAAGCGGAAGCGTTGGAAGATCTGGAGTAGTGCAGGTACAGATTTAGACTGTAAACTAAAGCAACTTTGCATGCTATAATAGTGAGTAGATCTGAAGAGGGAGCAGAGATCTGCTGTAGTGAGGAGCAATTAACAGAAGAGGACGGGATCTGCTGAACAGTGCAGAGATCTGCTGAAGCAGTGATCTGTAATAGTGAACGGTGGACAGCCATCGGTTTAGATGAAGCCAGAGATGGGGCAGAGATGAAGAATGCATAGATCTGAGGCTGCTGTAGAACCCGAGAGGATGAAGAAGGCGTTGCTCTGAGGCTGCTGCAAAACCTATTGGTCGGGAGCAGTCTATGAGTGTATTGTCTATTGCAGGATAGGAGGGCACTTGACTGAAATGTTGATAGTTGTAGGACATGATTTCCGTATCTGACTAGCAGCTCACGTTGATGAAATGATAACTTTGAAGGCTGAATAAAGTGCCTTGGTGAAATTTGTCGGTTTGGAGGAGAGGAGCCAGATGAGGAAGCATGAATCCGGAACAGGAAGAGGTCGCTGGAATGGATGCCTGATGCAGGGAAGCTGAAAGTTAATGTGACTGTAGATTCTGAGCATCTCAGAAAGCTGATAGGTGCGTGGCTTCATGACCAGGTCCTCAAAGGGCAGGTAGAGTTGAAATTGAAGCATGTCAGTTGATATAGGTAGACAAAAGGTCGAGGCAGGAGGGAACTCCGAGAATCCATCAGAGTGAGAACAAACTCTTCAGAAAGCACCTGTAGCTCCTCTGTTTTTTCCCCTGGGACATATCGCCCCTCCTTAAATGCGCTTTACTTGCTCTTATCTGCCCCGTATTTTACTGCATTTAATCCTGTACTTCAGAGTACTATAATCTGTCAAGTGTTTAATGTATTTGCTTACGACTGTAAGTCACCCTGGATAAAGGCGTCTGCCAAGAAATAAACAATAATAGCAAACCGGCTTAAAAAAAACCCCCAAAAAAACAAAAAAACAGAACTTGTGGTATTATACTGCCATCCAAAGGTTACGATTGGAATTAACCATTGACTTGAGTTAAGCAGGGTAGAATATGAGGTTATTACGATTAAGAAACCTTGTCTATGTAGAACAACGTTTGCTTATTCCCTTAGATTTAAATAATAAATGTTCTAGACATGTTAGGACAGTTAGTGATGTATATAAATAAGTTAACGCAGTACTTAGATGTCATGATTCGGCGCGTTGAATTCGTCTCCACCAGTTGTGAAAGCGCAGCGACAGGAAGCCAGAAGACTGCAGTACTGAGGCACAGAGCACGCAGAGCCTGATGAAGCTGCCTGGTCACCATGGCAACAAACCACTCCCCGCAGTCAGTCAATGAGGCCGTGGTAACCATGGTCTGTAAGGCGCCGGTGGAAAAGTTGCAGTGCAGCACTATCGTTGGAGCATGTTGTGACCAGTCAAACCACGAGCCGCCACTGGTTGAAATGGGCAGGATACGTCTTTTAAAAGGTTGAACGTAGCTGATGGAGGTCCAGGGCAGGATCTTCTGATGGAACGGTAATTGTGCTGGCTCTGTGGGAGCAGGGGAGGGGCGTCTGATTGCAGGCGAGGAGTAAAGAGAGATTCCGCAGACAAAGCTTCGTGGTGGATTTAATAGAGCTAAAGTAAGGCAATCGCTGACAACGGGAATGTCGATGTCTTGTCGAAGGAGCTTGAAAGTTTAGCAGAGGACCAGTCTTTCTGATAAAGTTGCAGACAGGTTGAGTAATGAAGCTGCGCTTTGAACGGCGCTGTTGCTGAGGTAGAGACTGGATGGAACAGGAAAGACTAACGTTGGAGCTCTTGATGCCGAAAAGAGAAGCTGAATGAAAAGAAGGATCACCTGAGCAGGTAGGAAAATGATTGATAATATCTTGGCAGCGCTGTGCAGAGAAATGACCTGCAGTGAGCGAGGCAACGAAGTTTAGATATTTAGCGGTGGAGCACGAAACGACGACGTCTGAGAGTTTGCTACAGAAAACGAAACACTAGACAGAAAAGGTGCAGGTGATCAGGGCTTAAATAGAAAATAGATGCTAATTAACAGGAGATTAGAAAATTAGAAGATTAGAGGCCCCCAGCTCCACGCCCCCTGAACCACGCAAGCTAACATTTAAATGAAAAATGCGCACATTTGCTGGCTTTTAAATATGACAAAAAAAGGGCCCGCATTCACACAACTTGAACATGTGACCTAATTTTAATCTATGGCTTTTTTGGTTTGTTTGTTTGCTTTCATGATAAATAACGTTTTGTTTACTAAATCGTTTTGTGGCACAAATCCGTGACAATAAAATGTATTTACGGGGGAGCAGTAGGGCTGGTAGGGGACGTAAGCCCGACATACGCTCCTTGCAAAGGAGCCGCTCTTTGTACAGCGGTATCAGGGCTATGCTTTAGTGCGAGAGGTCCCGGGTTCACGCCCGTCCTCCGCCTGTGTGTGGATTGCTTCCCTCACCTGTGAGATGCACCTGCCTGCGGGAACCAAGATCGCTACAATATTATTGAGGTCCTACTATTCTATACGTTGTGAAACAAAACCAGCAACACGTTTGGATTCTATGTGTCACATTCCAACATTACCAAGCTCATATATACATGAAGATTATGATCTGTTCACCGGACTGTTTTAAAAGGAAAAACTAAATAGAAGTGTTGCATCCTGCCATGGCACACGACCTTGTTCTATGTTATTTGTTTATTTAGCAGACGCCTTTATCCAAGGCGACTTACAGAGACTAGGGTGTGTGAACTATGCATCAGCTGCAGAGTCACTTACAATTACGTCTCACCCGAAAGACGGAGCACAAGGAGGTTAAGTGACTTGCTCAGGGTCGCACAATGAGTCAGTGGCTGAGATGGGATTTGAACCGGGGACCTCCTGGTTACAAGCCCTTTTCTTTAACCACTGGACCACACAGCATCCTATGTATAATTATTCATAAGTAAATGAAGTCGGCTCAAACACTCACCCATGATCTGATGCGTCACAGTCTTCAATAGCATTTACCATAAAGAAGAAAAACAGATTTGCAGAACGATATCGGTAGTAATACAAGGTAAGTGGTGACCTGCACATAATAACACAGAGGATAATGATAATAAAGATAGTGATTATGTATGCTTAACAACAACAACAACTAAATAATAATAATAATAATAATAATAATAATAATAATAATAATAATAATAATAATAATGTTTAAAATACTTAAAGTTAATAAACATAATTTGTAAAGAAACAATTGAGATTGCAGTAAGTTGTAGGCTATAGATAAATGCATAACAATTTATAGTACTACTATATTGTCCAGCTGTCTGCTGACAGCTGGAGATGTACCCGGCTTTAAAACGAACTATTACGACTACTACTGGTACCACGAAGAAGAAAAAAAATACTACAAGTACAACTGTACAATTACTACTAATATATGATAACAATAAAACGGTTGGATATATAGGGATGTTCAATAACTCTGTGGCCACTGACTGTGTACGAGGTTTCTTTGACAACAGTAGAGAAGCTGGAAGCTTTAATCAGTTCACACATCAGGAAATGGTTGGGAGTTCCACGCTGCCTCAGCAGAGTGGGACTTTATGGTAAAGGAATACTGCAGCTACCTGTCTCCGCTCTAACCGAGGAGTTTAAGTGCGCCAAGGTCCGACTGGAAATGACATTAGTAGAGTCACGCGACAAATGCGTAAGGGAGGCAGCACCTGTGTTGAAAACTGGAAGAAAGTGGATGGCAAAGAAAGCTGTGGAGGATTGTGGCAAAGTGCCCCCCCGTGTGTATTTTGTGTTACGTGTTGTGTGTAAATGTTGGTGTATAGTCATCGGTACACGGGATATAAACGGGTCTGTGTTTCACTTGTGATTTAAAAATGTAGATTTATATTTAGGCACGGAGGGCACAAATCACTTCACGTGCTAGTTAAAATGTAATGTGTGGTCACGGGAGTGCACTTAATTAATTCACGTGCAGTTGTACTGAGATTCCAATTGAATGATTGACTAGCAATCGAGTCTCGGTACAACTGCATAAAACAGCATGTTTTCACTCACTCGGGTTGGGTGTTCGAGAGTGGAGAACGGGAGAGAGAAGGAGAGAGAAATATTTACAAACAATTGCTATCGCGTGCTGGTAGGACCAGCACGATACTTGTTTGTTTGTTTACTCACCGTGTTTGTGTGTCTGTCCGTCCACCGTTTGTTTAGTGTTAGTTCGTTTTGTTTATGTCTGTTTATTTTGGCGAAAGTGCCGTGTCCTGTGTTTTTGTTACAACCGCTTATTTTTCTGTTTGATTATTAAACGCTGAGCGCGATCACGCTCAGCTTCACCAAAACCCCAAGTCTCTGTCTGTACTGTGTTTCCTGGCTCTGCCGTGACGTCACCGCTCAGTCGCCTTTGTCACACGTGGTGTCAGAACCGGGAGCTACAGCGCCTCAGGACTCAGGCCAGAGCAGGAACCGCAATTTGTTTAAAAAAAAAAAAAACACAACAAGAAAATGGAAGGCTGGAACTGGAGAGATGGCTGCCAGGATCTGGAGGTCCTCCTCGGTGGTCTAGAGGACCAAGGCTGGTGCCTTGCCTGTGGGGGAGTTCGGGCACCCGGTGGTGCGCTGCCCCTACCAAGAGGGAGAGGAGGAACTGGCCCAGGAGAGGAAGGTGAGGAGGAGGCAGAGAAGGGGAAAGGGGAAGAGGAAGGCTGAGTGTCCACAGCCCAAGCGGGAGGAGCCCGAACGTCCTACGCCTGAGTGGGAGGAGCCCGAACGTCCTACGCCTGAGTGGGAGGAGCCTGAACGTCCTACGCCTGAGTGGGAGGAGCCCGAACGTCCTACGCCTGAATGGGAGGAGCCCGAACGTCCTACGCCTGAATGGGAGGAGTCGGTGCGTCCACAGCCCAAGAGGGAGGAGTCGGTGCGTCCACAGCCCAAAAGGGAGGAGTCGGTGTGTCCACAGCCCAAGAGGGAGGAGTCGGTGCGTCCACGGCCCAAGAGGGAGGAGTCGGTGCGTCCACGGCCCAAGAAGGGGAAGGTAGAGCGTCCACAGCCCCAGTCTCCACCAGCAGAGGGTGAATTCCTGCTGGGTCCACCTCCATTGCCATGGGAGGACTGCTTGCAGCTCCCACCTCCACCAGCAGAGGGTGAATTCCTGCTGGTCCCGCCACTTCCATTGGCAGAACAGCAGGAGCTGCCTCTGCCTCCGCCACCTCCACCGGCAGGAGCAGAGCAGCAGGAGCTGCCTCTGCCTCCGCCACTTCCATCGGCAGAGCAGCAGGAGCTGCCTCTGCCTCCGCCACCTCCATCGGCAGGAGCAGAGCGGCAGGAGCTGCCTCTGCCTCTGCCACCTCCATCGGCAGGAGCAGAGCGGCAGGAGCTGCCTCTGCCTCCGCCACTTCCATCGGCAGAGCAGCAGGAGCTGCCTCTGCCTCCGCCACCTCCATCGGCAGGAGCAGAGCAGCAGGAGCTGCCTCTGCCTCCGCCACCTCCATCTGCAGGAGCAGAGCAGCAGGAGCTGCCTCTGCCTCCGCCACCTCCATCGGCAGGGAGCAGAGCAGCAGGAGCTGCCTCTGCCTCCGCCAACCCCACCAGCAGAGGATGAATGCCTGCTGGTAACACTTCCCCACCAGCAGAGGATGAATGCCTGCTGGTATCACTTCCCCACCAGCAGAGGAGGAATGCCTGCTGGTAACACTTTCCCCACCAGCAGAGGAGGGATGCCTGCTGGTATCATTTCCCCACCGTCACGAGGAGAGGAGCAGGAGCTGCCTCTCCCTTCACCAGAAGGACCCGGACTAGATGCTGGCGGTCCTCGCAGCCCTTGCATAGGCTGCTGAGGGAAGCACGGGAAGAACCGCCCGCCGCAGAGAGGCCGAGAAGAGGGCCAACACCTGCACCCCAGCTAGTCCTGACTCCCTGCCCCGCCGCCCAAGGATGCCTGCCCCGCCGCCCAAGGATGCCTGCCCCGCCGCCCAAGGATGCCTGCCCCGCCGCCCAAGGATGCCTGCTTCGCCGCCCAAGGATGCCTGCCTCGCCGCCCAAGGATGCTTGCCTCGCTCGCCCAGGGATGCCTGCCTCGCCGCCCAAGGATGCCTGCCTCGCCGCCCAAGGATGCCTGCCTCGCCGCCCAAGGATGCTTGCCTTGCATCGCTTGGGGTTGCCAGCCGCCCGCACGCCTGGGGTTGCCAGCCGCTCCGCACGCCTGGGGCTGCCTGTCGCGCCGCACGCCTGGGGCTGCCTTTGCTCCACACAGGGTACAGGGTACGAGGGAGAAGTGGAGCTCCTGCTGCTTCAGCCTGGGGTAGTCGAGGGTCCTGCTTCGCCTGGGGTCGCTACACTATGGCCAGAACCCCATGAAGGGGAGCTGTCGGCCATGAAGAAAGGGGGAGGTCAGGAGACCAGCTCCCCAGCCGCATTTCCGTGGCAGGAAACACGGTGGCCAGAGCCCCACGGAGGGGAGCTAGCGGCCACGGCGAAGGGGGAGGTCAGGAGACCCGCTCCCTCGCAGCAGTTTCGCTGCGGAGGTGGCCGGGCGCCCCACGGAGGGGAACTGCCGGCCATGAAGAAGGGGGGGAGGTCAGGAGACCAGCTTCCCCGCAGCAGTTTCGCTGCCGGAGATTGTGTGGTCGGAGCCCCACGGAGGGAACTGCCGGCCATGAAGAAGGGGGAGGTCAGGAGACCAGCTCCCCAGCTGCACTTTCGGCAGGAGATAGTGTGGCTGAAGCCCGGAAGAGGGAGCTGCCAGCCACGAAGAATTGGGGTGCCAGACATTTCACCATGGCCACCCCCAGAAACAACTTGCTTCCCCTCTTCCGGGACTTTTGGACTGAGGGGGAGGTGGCCATTGAGGCCATGTGTGCTTTGCACAAGGGGGTATATGTGGCAAAGTGCCCCCGTGTGTATTTTGTTTTATGTGTTTTGTGTAAATGTTGGTGTATAGTCATCGGTACACGGGATATAAACGGGTCTGTGTTTCACTTGTGATTTAAAAATGTAGATTTATATTTAGGCACGGAGGGCACAAATCACTTCACGCTAGTTAAAATGTAATGTGTGGTCACGGAGTGCACTTAATTAATTCATGCAGTTGTACCGAGATTCCAATTGAATGATTGACTAGCAATCGAGTCTCGGCACAACTGCATAAAACAGCATGTTTTCACTCACTCGGGGTTGGGTGTTCGAGAGTGGAGAACGGAGAGAGAGAAGGAGAGAGAAATATTTACAAACAATTGCTATCGCATGCTGGTAGGACCAGCACGATACTTGTTTGTTTGTTTACTCACCGTGTTTGTGTGTCTGTCCGTCCACCGTTTGTTTAGTGTTAGTTCGTTTTGTTTATGTCTGTTTATTTTGGCGAAAGTGCCGTGTCCTGTGTTTTTGTTACAACCGTTTATTTTTCTGTTTGATTATTAAACGCTGAGCGCGATCACGCGCTCAGCTTCACCAAAAACCCCAAGTCTCTGTCTGTACTGTGTTTCCTGGCTCTGCCGTGACGTCACCGCTCAGTCGTCTTTGTCACAAGGATGCAAAGGCTGCCCTTCGAATTGGTGATATCATGGGGCAAGTTCAGCATGGAAGAGGGGGTCTTGGTCTCAGTTCAGCTCCTCCTACATGGCACAAGGCAGACCCAGCGCAACGGAGGAAGCTTGTAGTCAACGAGGTGCAAAAGCAGGAGGAGAGGATGAGGTGTATAAAGGCCATTTCCCAGGGCAAGCAGGGAGAATGGATGAGATGGGAGAGTGTGGAACAACGCAAGATTGGCTGGCAAGACCTATGGTCAATGGAACAGAGCAGGATCAGTTTCCTTATAAGGTCAACATATGATGTTCTCCCATCACCACAGAACCTAAACCTCTGGGTAGGAGAGGATCCCTCATGTCCTTTGTGTTCATCACCTGCAACATTAAGGCACATTTTGACAGGATGTAAGGTGGCTCTTAGCCAAGGACGGTTTACTTGGCGCCATGACCAGGTGCTGCGATGTTTGGCCTTAGCATTGGAAGACAAGCGTAACATGACCAATAAGTTGCCACCTGTTCCATCAAAACATTACACACAAAAGACAACATTTCTCCGCCCAGGAGAGCAACCACCAAGAAAAGGTGTTAAAACCAATCCTCGCCCAGGACAACTGGAAGCTGCTAGAGACTGGAAAATGCTGGCAGATGTTGGTCAGCGGCTTATTTTTCCACCTGAAATTGCCACCACAAACCTTCGACCAGATATTGTCCTGTGGTCTGGATCAGCACGCCTTGTTCACCTGGTAGAGTTAACAGTGCCATAGGAGGATGCTGTAGATGAGGCGTATGAGAGGAAGAAACTGCGGTATGCTCAACTAGCCACTGAAGCGGAACAGCGAGGATGGAGAGTCTGGGTTTACCCAGTGGAAGTGGGATGTCGAGGATTTGTGGCACACTCTACAACCCGGTTTCTCAGAGATGTCGGATTCAATGGCCAAGAGTTGCGCCGCACAGTGAAGAACTTATCTGAAGCAGCAGAGAGGAGCAGCAACTGGCTGTGGTTGAGACGGAAAGATTCTGGCTGGGGATCTCAAGCACAATAGAAAGAAAGAAAGGCTGATGTACAGGTAAGTAAGCTGGGCTGAGTTGAGTGGGGACGGAGGGGTGATGCTGGGACGCCAGAATCACCGTCGAGCCCTCTTGAGGTGTCGTGGGCTAGTCGACGAAACACCGAGGATGGAAGGTGCCCACTTGAAGACCCCAGAGATGTACCCTACTTAGCTCAATCCAGACGGTTGTCATGCTGATGCGCTGGGGAGACCGCACTATGGTTGATCCCGGAGCCAGCATCGTAGCCGCTGTGTGTGCTGATGCGCTAGGGAGGCAAAATAAGCTGATCCCTGGAGCCAGCATTACACTTCAGCCATCAACACCAGACAGAAGGATATCTACATCATCATATGGAAGGAAGCGCAAATGGATGGAGACACATATGGATCACATTAGTTTACTGTGAAGCTACGTCTTAGTTGGTGCTTATCTTGGCGAGAGCCAAGTTCAAATCAGCATGAAGTTTTAACATCTTCTCTCATGTAATGGAAATCATGAAGATCTGGATACGTCCAGTGACTGCTGTGAATAGTGCAGCTGGAAACAAGGGAAAGACCTTGTGACAGCCTGGAGAGACAGCTGACTGGAGGAAAGAGACCCCATTGGGGCTGGCAAGGGTTAGCTACCCTTGTCGGCAGTATCCAGCTCTGTGTTTACAGGATGCTGGAGACACCCGCCCAAGGCTTCAAAGAAATTAAAGAGGAAAATACCCCTAGAGTCTGCGAGAGCGGGGGTGGAAGATGACTCAACGTTGGACAACACGGTTAAGGAACGGAAACGGATATGAGTATGGAGAGTACTTCGCAAAAGACTAGTTCAAGATCTGCAGTTAGCAAAGACATGGAACTCCAGGTTTGTGTCTGCGGCTGGAGCAAGGCGACAACGGTCAGGGGTTTAAGATTCATCAAGGGAGAATGAAATGCTTGAGGGAGAAGGGACAAGGGCCTCGCATTGATCAGTACTTCTTACGAAGTCAGTCAAGTCAGTCGAATGAAATCCAGCGACAGGAAGCAAACCACAGTTCGCAGGATATCAGCACCCCTGTCATAGATGTGAGGAGGACTTGCATGGACACAGTTAGTGATGAACCTAATGATCCTTGTGAACCCGGTCAGACAAACCAGCGTAAGAGAGAAAAGAACCTCAACGGGCACAAGCCTGGAGTTAAATGGCCAAGAGCTTGTGAGAAAACTGCATGGGACACAGTAAACACAGATCTCTGCTTTGCATTGGAAAGGTTAAGTGGAACAGTTGAAAAGAAACTGGATAAATTTGGGGACATCATCTATGCATATGGAAGCGAGAGGTTTGGAGTTGAAAAAGGAAGGAAAAAGTACAAACTATTCCTGGAAAGTCTAGACGGCAGCAGGAGATTGAACGCTTAGTTAGAGAAAGGAGACAGCTGAGGAAGCAATGGAGAAGAGCAGAAGAAAGTCAGAAGGAGGGACTCAATCTCTTACAAAGGGTCATAAAAGATAAGCTTGCAACATTGCGCAGAGCTGAGCGCCACGGAAACGCTACAAAAAGAAGGAGCGTGCGAGAACTAACTTTATAAAGACCCATTCAAATTTGTAAAGAAGTTATTCACCAGTGAGAAGAATGGCGCACTAAAAGCATCTAAGTTTGAGCTGGAGAGATATTTGGAGGAAACGCATACAGATTCAAAAAGGCAGGAGCCTATGTCAATTCCTTCAGACATCCCACCTATCAATCCACCAGAATACCAAATGGAGGACTGTGCACCTAAGTGGAAAGAAGTAGAGCAAGCTGTGAAAAAGCAAGGGCTTCATCATCTCCAGGGCCTAATGGAGTTCCGTACAGAGTGTACAAGAGTGCTTCAGGAGTTCTACTAATCCTGTGGAAACTGATGAAAGTAGCATGGGAAAAACAGGTTGTACCAAGAGCATGGCGCCGAGCAGGTGGAGTCTTTATACCTAAAGAAAAAGATTCTAGCAGCATCAGTCAGTTTCAGCCCTATTTCCCTATTAAACGTAGAAGGCAAGATTTTCTTCAGCATTATTGCTCAGAGATTGTCAACTTACCTATTAAAGAACTGCTTCATTGACACTTCAATACAAAAGCGGGCATTCCAGGTTTCCCAGGATGCTTAGAACACATCAATGTAATCTGGCAACAAATTCAATCAGCTAAAAAGGAGAGGAAGGAGCTCCATGTGACATTCCTGGATTTGGCTAATGCATATGGTTCAGTGCCACATGAACTTCTTTGGGCAGCATTTGGTTTTTTCAGTGTACCAATGACAATAACAAATCTAGTGAAAGCCTACTTTGGAGATTTGCAATTTAGTTTTTCAACTTCAGAATTCAGCACTACATGGCAATGCCTAGAAGTTGGAATAATGGCAGGATGCACCATTTCTCCACTGGCTTTTACCATGGCAATGGAAGTAATCATTAGGGCATCAAAATGGGTAGTGGGAGGAGAGCTTGGCTTCTGAATACGACTACCACCAATTCGAGCATACATGGATGACATGACAACCATGACTACAACAGTAGCCTGCACTAATCGGTTATTGGGCAAATTAACCAATAACATTGAATGGGCACGAATGCAATTCAAGCCCACTAAATCAAGGAGCATCTTTATAATTAAAGGTAAAGTAGTTGATAAAACGTTCTTCATTAATGGTGAGGCAATACCAACAGTGTCTGAGAAGCCAGTGAAGAGTCTTGGGAGATGGTACGACGGGGATCTAAAGGACACAGTTCATGTGGGAGAAGTTAGACAACAAGCTGTGGAAGGGTTGAAGAGCATAGACAGCAGCGCTTTACCAGGCAAACTAAAACTCTGGTGCTTTCAGTTTGGCCTACTGCCAAGGTTGCTGTGGCCACTGACTGTGTACGAGGTTTCTTTGACAACAGTAGAGAAGCTGGAAGCTTTAATCAGTTCACACATCAGGAAATGGTTGGGAGTTCCACGCTGCCTCAGCAGAGTGGGACTTTATGGTAAAGGAATACTGCAGCTACCTGTCTCCGCTCTAACCGAGGAGTTTAAGCGCCAAAGTCCGACTGGAAATGACATTAGTAGAGTCATGCGACAAATGCGTAAGGGAGGCAGCACCTGTGTTGAAAACTGGAAGAAAGTGGATGGCAAAGAAAGCTGTGGAGGATGCAAAGGCTGCCCTTCAATTGGTGATATCATGGGGCAAGTTCAGCATGGAAGAGGGGTCTTGGTCTCAGTTCAGCTCCTCCTACATGGCACAAGGCAGCCCCAGCGCAACGGAGGAAGCTTGTAGTCAACGAGGTGCAAAAGCAGGAGGAGAGGATGAGGTGTATAAAGGCCATTTCCCAGGGCAAGCAGGGAGAATGGATGAGATGGGAGAGTGTGGAACAACGCAAGATTGGCTGGCAAGACCTATGGTCAATGGAACAGAGCAGGATCAGTTTCCTTATAAGGTCAACATATGATGTTCTCCCATCACCACAGAACCTAAACCTCTGGGTAGGAGAGGATCCCTCATGTCCTTTGTGTTCATCACCTGCAACATTAAGGCACATTTTGACAGGATGTAAGGTGGCTCTTAGCCAAGGACGGTTTACTTGGCGCCATGACCAGGTGCTGCGATGTTTGGCCTTAGCATTGGAAGACAAGCGTAACATGACCAATAAGTTGCCACCTGTTCCATCAAAACATTACACACAAAAGACAACATTTCTCCGCCCAGGAGAGCAACCACCAAGAAAAGGTGTTAAAACCAATCCTCGCCCAGGACAACTGGAAGCTGCTAGAGACTGGAAAATGCTGGCAGATGTTGGTCAGCGGCTTATTTTTCCACCTGAAATTGCCACCACAAACCTTCGACCAGATATTGTCCTGTGGTCTGGATTAGCACGCCTTGTTCACCTGGTAGTGTTAACAGTGCCATGGGAGGATGCTGTAGATGAGGCGTATGAGAGGAAGAAACTGCGGTATGCTCAACTAGCCACTGAAGCGAAACAGCGAGGATGGAGAGTCTGGCTGGGGATCTCAAGCACAATAGAAAGAAAGAAAGGCTGATATACAGGTAAGTAAGCTGGGCTGAGTTGAGTGGGGGACGGAGGGGGTGATGCTGGGACGCCAGAATCACCGCCGAGCCCTCTTGAGGTGTCGTGGGCTAGTCGATCGAAACACAGAGGATGGAAGGTGCCCACTTGAAGACCCCAGAGATGTACCCTACTTAGCTCAATCCAGACAGTTGTCATGCTGATGCGCTGGGGAGACCGCACTATGGTTGATCCCGGAGCCAGCATCGCAGCCGCTGTGTGTGCTGATGCGCTAGGGAGGCAAAATAAGCTGATCCCTGGAGCCAGCATTACACTTCAGCCATCAACACCAGACAGAAGGATATCTACATCATCATATGGAAGGAAGCGCAAATGGATGGAGACACATATGGATCACATTAGTTTACTGTGAAGCTACGTCTTAGTTGGTGCTTATCTTGGCGAGAGCCAAGTTCAAATCAGCATGAAGTTTTAACATCTTCTCTCATGTAATGGAAATCATTACAAGCCTTACCTTTATTTTACAACGGGGTTGCTGGAGGTCAGGGTGGTAACCTTTTATCAAAACAACCTGTTTTGTAATGTGTCAGCCCATCTCTAGTATGTCCAATAGGAATGCATGGGCGGGGTCATGTATTTATTTCCAGTCTTTTGGATCGTTTCCAAGTCGCGTCTGGTGTGGATTGACGTTCGGTGACTTCGCTCGTGTCCAGTATGGATGCAGTTTTAATGCCACGGTACACTATGCAATTTCGCTGCAATCCGATCGCATGCAATCGGATTTCACCGAAATTGCATAGAAATTGCACCCGATTGCACCTTGTGTCCGATCTCAAGCTATCGAGCCTGGCTCTATTTTTGTAATCGGATGCAATCGGCCTGGTCAAGTATCCAGTCAGTGAGTAAGGAGGAGTCACATGACAGCATCGACAGCGACATCTAGGACTATTCCTAAGGCGACATCAGGAATGAACTTGACAAGTGCAGGAGAAAAAAAAATAATAATTAAAAAAATAAATAAATAAATGCACTACTTACAAAGGTACCACGAAATGTTCCTGATCCTTGTGAACCCGGGCAGACAAACCAGCGTAAGAGAGAAAAGAACCTCAACGGGCACAAGCCTGGAGTTAAATGGCCAAGAGCTTGTGAGAAAACTGCATGGGACACAGTAAACACAGATCTCTGCTCTGCATTGGAAAGGTTAAGTGGAACAGTTGAAAAGAAACTGGATAAATTTGGGGACATCATCTACGCATATGGAAGCGAGAGGTTTGGAGTTGAAAAAAGGAAGGAAAAAGTACAAACTATTCCTGGAAAGTCTAGACAGCAGCAGGAGATTGAACACTTAGTTAGAGAAAGGAGACAGCTGAGGAAGCAATGGAGAAGAGCAGAAGAAAGTCAGAAGGAGGGACTCAATCTCTTACAAAGGGTCATAAAGATAAGCTTGCAACATTGCGCAGAGCTGAGCGCCACGGAAACGCTACAAAAAGAAGGAGCGTGCGAGAACTAACTTTTATAAAGACCCATTCAAATTTGTAAAGAAGTTATTCACCAGTGAGAAGAATGGCACACTAAAAGCATCTAAGTTTGAGTTGGAGAGATATTTGGAGGAAACACATACAGATTCAAAAAGGCAGGAGCCTATGTCAATTCCTTCAGACATCCCACCTATCAATCCACCAGAATACCAAATGGAGGACTGTGCACCTAAGTGGAAAGAAGTAGAGCAAGCTGTGAAAAAAGCAAGGGCTTCATCATCTCCAGGGCCTAATGGAGTTCCGTACAGAGTAGACAAGAGTGCTTCAGGAGTTCTACGAATCCTGTGGAAACTGATGAAAGTAGCATTGGAAAAACAGGTTGAACCAAGAGCATGGTGCCGAGCAGGTGGAGTCTTTATACCTAAAGAAAAAGATTCTACAAACATCAGTCAGTTTCGCCCTATTTCCCTATTAAACGTAGAAGGCAAGATTTTCTTCAGCATTATTGCTCAGAGATTGTCAACTTACCTATTAAAGAACTGCTTCATTGACACTTCAATACAAAAAGCGGGCATTCCAGGTTTCCCAGGATGCTTAGAACACATCAATGTGATCTGGCAACAAATTCAATCAGCTAAAAAGGAGAGGAAGGAGCTCCATGTGACATTCCTGGATTTGGCTAATGCATATGGTTCAGTGCCACATGAACTTCTTTGGGCAGCATTTGATTTTTCAGTGTACCAATGACAATAACAAATCTAGTGAAAGCCTACTTTGGAGATTTGCAATTTAGTTTTTCAACTTCAGAATTCAGCACTACATGGCAATGCCTAGAAGTTGGAATAATGGCAGGATGCACCATTTCTCCACTGGCTTTTACCATGGCAATGGAAGTAATCATTAGGGCATCAAAATGGGTAGTGGGAGGAGAGCTTGGCTTCTGGAATCTGACTACCACCAATTCGAGCATACATGGATGACATGACAACCATGACTACAACAGTAGCCTGCACTAATCGGTTATTGGGCAAATTAACCAATAACATTGAATGGGCACGAATGCAATTCAAGCCCACTAAATCAAGGAGCATCTCTATAATTAAAGGTAAAGTAGTTGATAAAACGTTCTTCATTAATGGTGAGGCAATACCAACAGTGTCTGAGAAGCCAGTGAAGAGTCTTGGGAGATGGTACGACGGGATCTAAAGGACACAGTTCGTGTGGGAGAAGTTAGACAACAAGCTGTGGAAGGGTTGAAGAGCATAGACAGCAGCTTTACCAGGCAAACTAAAACTCTGGTGCTTTCAGTTTGGCCTACTGCCAAGGTTGCTGTGGCCACTGACTGTGTACGAGGTTTCTTTGACAACAGTAGAGAAGCTGGAAGCTTTAATCAGTTCACACATCAGGAAATGGTTGGGAGTTCCACGCTGCCTCAGCAGAGTGGGACTTTATGGTAAAGGAATACTGCAGCTACCTGTCTCCGCTCTAACCGAGGAGTTTAAGTGCGCCAAGGTCCGACTGGAAATGACATTAGTAGAGTCACGCGACAAATGCGTAAGGGAGGCAGCACCTGTGTTGAAAACTGGAAGAAAGTGGGTGGCAAAGAAAGCTGTGGAGGATGCAAAGGTTGCCCTTCAAGTTGGTGATATCATGGGGCAAGTTCAGCATGGAAGAGGGGGTCTTGGTCTCAGTTCAGCTCCTCCTACATGGCACAAGGCAGACCCAGCGCAACGGAGGAAGCTTGTAGTCAACGAGGTGCAAAAGCAGGAGGAGAGGATGAGGTGTATAAAGGCCATTTCCCAGGGCAAGCAGGGAGAATGGATGAGATGGGAGAGTGTGGAACAACGCAAGATTGGCTGGCAAGACCTATGGTCAATGGAACAGAGCAGGATCAGTTTCCTTATAAGGTCAACATGTGATGTTCTCCCATCACCACAGAACCTAAACCTCTGGGTAGGAGAGGATCCCTCATGTCCTTTGTGTTCATCACCTGCAACATTAAGGCACATTTTGACAGGATGTAAGGTGGCTCTTAGCCAAGGACGGTTTACTTGGCCATGACCAGGTGCTGCGATGTTTGGCCTTAGCATTGGAAGACAAGCGTAACATGACCAATAAGTTGCCACCTGTTCCATCAAAACAGTACACACAAAAGACAACATTCCTCCGCCCAGGAGAGCAACCACCAAGAAAAGTTGTTAAAACCAATCCTCGCTCAGGACAACTGGAAGCTGCTAGAGACTGGAAAATGCTGGCGGATGTTGGTCAACGGCTTATTTTTCCACCTGAGATTGCCACCACTAACCTTCGACCAGATATTGTCCTGTGGTCTGGATCAGCACGCCTTGTTCACCTGGTGGAGTTAACAGTGCCATGGGAGGATGCTGTAGATGAGGCGTATGAGAGGAAGAAACTGCGGTATGCTCAACTAGCCACTGAAGCGGAACAGCGAGGATGGAGAGTCTGGCTGGGGATCTCAAGCACAATAGAAAGAAAGAAAGGCTGATATACAGGTAAGTAAGCTGGGCTGAGTTGAGTGGGGGACGGAGGGGGGTGATGCTGGGACGCCAGAATCACCGTCGAGCCCTCTTGAGGTGTCGTGGGCTAGTCGACGAAACACCGAGGATGGAAGGTGCCCACTTGAAGACCCCAGAGATGTACCCTACTTAGCTCAATCCAGACGGTTGTCATGCTGATGCGCTGGGGAGACCGCACTATGGTTGATCCCGGAGCCAGCATCGCAGCCGTTGTGTGTGCTGATGCGCTAGGGAGGCAAAATAAGCTGATCCCTGGAGCCAGCATTACACTTCAGCCATCAACACCAGACAGAAGGATATCTACATCATCATATGGAAGGAAGCGCAAATGGATGGAGACACATATGGATCACATTAGTTTACTGTGAAGCTACGTCTTAGTTGGTGCTTATCTTGGCGAGAGCCAAGTTCAAATCAGCATGAAGTTTTAACATCTACTCTCATGTAATGGAAATCACGACAACTGAGGAAGTCAGCATCTCCGCTCACTTTTTTTAAAGTAACAAAAACGCTTATTCACTGCCAAACATGAACTACTTTAGATGTGTAATGGCTGCAGTATAGGATATTGACCTTAGGTTTAGGGTTTCGGTGTTGGGAGAGGATTATTCATTGTTTTATTAACAATAATATGATAACCAATCAGAGTGCAGTGTCCTGACAGGAACATTTGGTGGTACATTTGTAAGGACAGCAATAAATAAATAAAGTTCCGCCAAGGTCTGTACTCGGTCATACACATGAAACTGGTACATTCGTAAAAAGCTATATAGGCTACATTTAGAAGTATTTTGTCAAATGTACACGTTTACAAGAACCTGGTACGTTTAAAAAAAGAAGAATAACGGAAGAGGAAATAAAGCTACCAAGTAGGCTAATAACAATGAATTTAAAAAAAATAGCAAATTAATTCGACAGTTTTAGTAATAACTATCTTCGGTTATAAACACTCAAGTTATATAGGCTATATATGGTACTTTATTAAACCGCACAAACATTTCACCTTTCGTAAGTTAATGTTTTGAATAACGATGCAAAATAACAATGATTGAAAAAAAGTATTTTTAAAAATTCTTAATTCTGTAAAATAAACACATTCAGACATGTGTTTAGTGATAATTTACAAAAAGTACGCACACAATAGAATATGTAGCCTAATACAAGATTGTATAATGATACGTCCGCCAGCACAGCGCCCAAGTGGAGAATACAAGCTCTCCAGTTTAGATGAGAAACTCAAACCGGTAAGGCTCAGTAAATGAGGCTATGTAAAATTATAAACTCACGCAGGATTTCAGGTTAAATCCATCTATTTAAAACTGTACTTTTAAAATGAATCATGAGCTATGGAAGCTTGAATAGGCGTATGCAGCATTTACATGCTCGGGCTTCCTATATCTTTTGCTTTTCTACTCAAAACACCCTTCCCACTCCCCAGACCTGCTACCAAACAGCGGTCATGACGTGAATGCGATCGCATTGCACTCGATTGCATCCTCTGCGATCAGCCGCGATTGCATGCAAGCACACATTCGGATTGCATGCGATCAGATTGCACCGAAACTGCATAGTGTATCACGACCTTTAGAATTCTAGACCCGAATAGGCACGTTTTCTTTCTACTAATAAAATGAATTCTTGGATGGGACAAACGACGACAATGAACGTGCTGCATATGGTTATTAAACAATGTCAGATGCCCTTGGGAGTTTGGGGACTGTTATAACGTGGCAACGCTTTGCCTTACACTTCCAACCAATTCAGTGGATGCAGAATGTGCAGTCTCAGTGTATAGGCAAGTCTTCACAACACAGAGACAGAGAATGTCATAGAGACAGAGAACTGCTGGGGGATGTTGCATGCTTGCCTTTAACACATTACAGCACTTTATAGTGCTTTGAAATAGTATCTACTTAGGTTTATTTAATGTTTCAACGGGTCCGCGAAATCCTAATTTTATTCATAACCTACCATCGAAAAATGTCAATTCTCCGCGATTTAAGTAGACCCTTAGTAATAAGACTTTTAGCTGGCCGCCTGGAGGAAGGGCGGTCTGTTTAGCACGGATTCCTGGAGGTTTCTTTTATCCTACTAACTATTAGGGTTTTTAAGTGAGTGAGCACAGGTGGGCTGAAAAACCTTTTCTCGTTCTATAATTTATGCTCTTTCCTGTCATTAACCAACCCGCTGCTTCCCTTGCTGAATGACATGGGTTGCAGCCAGTGATATGATTTGACCCCAAAGCTAAAGTGAAATGACCAAGGAAGGGAAACAATAAAAGACTACCTGAAAATGCAAACAAACTGAGAGCTTTATTTAACATAGGAAATTTTTACAAACGAGAGGAGGCCATTCGGCCCATCTTGCTCGTTTGGTTGTTTGTAGCTTATTGATCCCAGAATCTCATCAAGCAGCTTCTTGAAGGATCCCAGGGAGTCAGCTTCAACAACATTACTAACCGTGTGTAGTCAGACATCATGTTTAAAGAAACTGCTCATTCCAGACCGAAATAACAAATGGTAACATGTACTTTTTTTTAAAAGCTACATCCACTTTAGTTATTGCAAAACGGCGTTTAAAAAACAATCACCTGACAACATTACGTGTTTACAAGTAGATGCTGGCCCTTGTTAGGACTGCTAGTCACATCACAAAGTATCTGGCAGAAACATCCCAAGGAGACGCTAAATGCAAGAAGCTCTAGATAACGAAGGGACTGAAGGTACAATACGTTTTAAACGACCTCCTCACTGCTCGTCTGTGCCTCCCAGTTCATGTTTGTTGAAGGCAGGTTTGGTAGTTCGCAAATGGTGCTGAATATTTCAGACATGGGGGTAATACACTTAAATATATAAACACATTTAAATCTGGTTAATACCTCTAAAAGCAAAGAAAAATATGAAAGAAACAATGTACACCACAAAAACAATGCTGTAAATGACAACTAGTACTAAATTAATTGCCAGTCTGCGGTGTCACAGTATCGGTGCCGGAGGCAAAGTGTCTTTCGCTGACAAGGGCGCTGCCATTACAAAGTCCTTCCTTTCAGGAAACAATTACAACATTGAGCAAGTTATGGGCTGAGCACAGTGCAGAGCTTTCACCGTATCACACCCTGAGCGCCAGTGCTTAGCAGCAGCAGCAGTCGTGACGTAGGCTGTCTGTGTGTTCTGGCTCGGTAACACGGCTCCACCCTAACCAGCTTGAACACAGTACACTCACTTTAAACAGCAAACATGGCGATCACAGCCCATTGCTGAAGCCTTGCTTAAACCTTTCTCCGCGAAAACATGACAACAGCAGAATCCTTCTGACGACGAGCACCTGTATAAGGCAGAAGAAATACCGACCATCATTTAACCCTCCACAGAGCAGTGATCAAAAGAACAGACAGGGCTTACATCTACGTGAAGTTTATCGAATAAAGGGGATATTACGTTATATACAACAATAACAGTAAGCAAACTTTTAGACACAGTTGTTTTACTCGATTGCTGCTGACCTGTCACTGTTGTGTTAACACAAAGGGGAGAGGGCCTAGAAGTCGTCCAGCCAGTGTGGGTTGAGCTATCCGTGGAAGAGGACGCGGAGACCGTCATGGCCCATTCGCCGGTGTCGGTTCAAGTACCGGGGATGCAGGTAAGGAGGCCGCAGATAACTTCATGAACTGGAAACTGAAATATCCTAAACACTTTGACTGCGCATGCGCTGCTCGAGTTAAAGGACTGTAAACCTCGCTTACCCGTGTTGTTGCTCCACTCTGCGCGATCTTACAATGTATACTCAACACAATCTTCTAGAAATAAGTTAGTTACAGTTGCAGAGAAGCGTTAATGTTAATGTCTTGAATTGGAAAGATACACGCCTGTGATAAACACAAGTGCACCTGGAGCAGTTTCGAAACGCGATATTTTATGTGGAAACCAAAGTACGCAATGTAAATGTTGTAAATTCATTTTGATATTATTCAGAAGGCCTGCACACAAAGTATAATGTGTGCCTTATATGTTTCATGAGTTGTGATTTTGTTAAACGTGTAGGATAGTTATGCACGGCATCATTTGTACTAAAGTACGAACCATCATTTGTTTATGTGTAATGCTTGCAGTTAAAACTGCTGTTACCTAAAACTTAAGAAATATCACAAGTGCTTTATAATATAATACTATTGGTATAAGAGGCAACATTAGGGGAAAAAGCTTCCTAAGCAGCAGTAGTAGACAAGACTAAACAAACTGGACTGTGATGTGACCATGGTATTGTTTGGTGGAGCTGCACCTGAGAAGGATGCAATTAACAGATAACAATTAATTAAATCACATATATAAAATTAAACATGATTGTTGGAGCTTTAATTTGATTTGCATTTATCTGCCATCTAATTGTAAGTCTGTGTGAAGCGCCTTGAACCTCTTGGTATGAAAGGCGCTCAACAAATAATAATAATTTATTTATTATTATTATTATTAATATTATTATTATTATTATTATTATTATTATTATTATTAATATTATTATTATTATTATTATTATTATTATTATTATTATATGTTAATGCATACAACTATAAACGGTATGTGAACATTACAGCATAGCATTGGATTCCAGTCATGGGCAGTAGTGTAATACAGTGGCAGCAAGATACTCTGTGCTAAAAACCTGCTTTCTATGGAGAAGTTAAAGAAACAATAGCTGTTTTGATATTATAAGTACAAACTGATCAGACAACAGCACACAGCACTTAATCAGAGCTACTGGCCACTGAAGGAGGGAAGTTCAAATTAAAAATATCAGAGTACTTGGGGACTGTAGATTTGGAGAACACAAGTTAAAAGGCAGAGTAAAACTTAATTCCTTTTCCTTATAGGGGCACAAATAACAGGCTGCAATACATACAATTACTCAAAATACATACTAAGGAAAAGCAATCATTCAGGGTAAGGTCAAGCCAATGAGGTAACAAGGGCAGTGATTGACATGCAGAATTGCTCAGAACCCGCCCCTTCCAGAAAATGCCACCCTACAGTTTCCTGATTGCAGATTGCTTTCCAAATTGAATCCAGTTCTGCTAAGTTATGTAGTAAAGATATGTTATCAAAGTGAAAATAATTCTTGTATTCAACTACTTTTGCTTATTTTTTTATTTTCTTATTAATTCTCTTTAACTTTCTTTTGTTACACTTAACATTCCTAAAATAATAAGTTTCAGTTATCTTCATTTTTTTAACATTGTTCATTCATAATGTGCTCATAACTTTGGGTTCTGTTGTCTTAGGCCCTGTCCACACTATGCCTTTAAACCGTATAAGTTGCCTTTAAGCAGAATGTTAAATTAGGCAACTGCAAAAATTAATGCAAGTTAAAAGTAGGAACCGGGATGAACAATTCACGTAATTTGTCAACTGTGTTTGAAATAAAATTAAGGGGACCAGAATTAGGCTTGGGCAAGATATGAAGGTAAAAGCAAAGATTGTTTTGTAATTAACAGTTTTTTCTGAGTTTCATTATGAAACAGAATCTGCTCAATTTGTTTAAAGGGACGTCACCTGATTAAAAATAAAACCCTAAATCAAGACCTAGCGCTGCTAGGAACTGTAACCAAGCTAGTTTAATAGTGTGTGTACACATTAAACCTGACTAAACATGAAACCGTACTTCAGTGTGGACGCTTTGAGCTGGATTAATTAGAACAGTTTCGAGTACGGTTCTCAGGATCGGTTATGTAGTGTGGACAGGGCCTTAAACTGGATTAATTAGAACGGTTTTGACTACGGTTCTCAGGATCGGTTATGTAGTGTGGACAGGGCCTTAAACTGGATTAATCAGAACGGTTTTGACTACGGTTCTCAGGATCGGTTATGTAGTGTGGACAGGGCCTTACAGTATGTTGCCTTGACAACTGCAGTATTTGCTTGGTATGTACTGTAGTACTTTGAAGACTAGGAGTTCACATGGCTAAATGGCAGCACTGTTGATGGATGTTTATCTCAAAATATATTAGTACTGGGACAAATATTCAATGTTGAATGTTGCAATCGCAGCTTTATGTGTGCTGTAGTTGAGCAGGATGCAGACCTCTCACTGCACAAGTTGTGCAAACATGCAGATTCCATTTTAATGGGAGGAATCTGTGCAAATTACTACTTGGGACAGAGTTACTGTCCACTAATTACTGTACATCTTTTTATTACTTTCTGAAATTTTGTGTTGCCATTTTGTATAATTGTTTTTGTTTGTTTGTTTTGTAATGGCTGAAGCAGATAATACATGATCTAATTTAATCTAATCTGATTATAATTTGATTTTGTGATGTGCTTCCAAAGAAATCTTTCAGCCCGCCATTCAAACTCTATGTAGAAATGATTTATTTAGTCTTATGTCTATTTAGGCTAGAGCAATTCTTCAAGCTCTCAACCAGTTTGCTATCATTCTCTCTTTGCAGAGGTTAAAAGGGTTTCCCATTGTACACAGTTCAATTAATTAGGATCCAATAGTGGTGTTCTCATACAATACATGGTTAAGAAACGTGCAACACATATTACATGGAAAGCAGCCCAGTAAACAGTAAGGCTGGGGCGAGTAAACGGTGAAAATGGTATGAAAGTCTGTGGTGTTCTTGAATGCTTCAATGCTTGTCAGTCTCCTGACTTCACTTGTCCTGTATAAGAACACAGCATCTCCAGCTGAAATTCAAACAGAAAGGTACAACATCTCAATTCTTGATTCTCATGCAGCATCTGTAACTGTCACTCAGCCAGACAGTCACAGCTTTAATTGACATAGCTGGGAACATTTGCATTGAAATGCTGCAGAAAAAGAAATACACTATATGTAGTTATTTATATTTCTTATTGTGTTCTATTTTCATTCATTCTCATACAAAGAACTTTATTCAATAGCAAGAATAATATCCCTAACCCTAAAAGATACAGTTCAAAATAAAAATCCTGTTTGGTAAGGGCAGTAAGACATTGCTGCTTTTACATTGAGCTTAATCTACACATCTTAGTATTTTTGGTTATTCCACAAAAACAACGTTGCTTCTAAATGTTCATATGCCTATCGACTGGGACATAGTGGAGGCACCCAACAAAGTCCTAAACCTGTCAACATGCCTCATTTTGCTTTATTTTTTACTAGGGCTGTAAATCTGCATTTTAATTGACTACACGTTTAAACCCATTGTTAATCCGGTCGTTTAACCGTTTAACAGCCATAAATTTAATGTTTCACTCATTTCATATTTTGATATTTTACTTCCAATATTTTAAGTCATATTTTAACCTCGGTTTGTTATTCAAAGTGCGTACCATACAGATCCACTTAAAGACAAACAATGGTAAACATAAAAGCATAATGGAGGTCTGTAAGTTAGCACTACAATGTAATCTATTTTAATAGCATAAAAAAAACATTCATGGTCAATTTTACAACATACCATTTCTCCATAAGCTCCATAAAAAGTGTGTGTATCCAACATCAAAAAAACATTAAAAAACAACTCTATTTAAATTAAACTTAAAACACAGAGACAAGACTACATTTTTAGTTTCATTCACTTGTATATTGTTGGCAGGAAACAAAACATATCTGAACCAAAAACCTTTATTTTTTTTTCATTAAAAATCAAACCCGTTGTCTGATACAATACTAGTTCCCAGCATCCCTCCCCTTCATAACGGCGCTTGCGCATTCACGTGAAAAAATAAAGACTTCATTTCCCAGCGTCCCTCTCTTTCACGGCTTCTCAGTTCAGCTCGTATAAATAAATAAATAGTAGCTACAGGTTTTTCTTTTCCAATGTGTTACAGTGTTTTACTGTGGCGTGAATGGAGCCGTGAGGTGCCTTAATCACACAGGCTATTCACTTTACTGAAATAATCTACAGTACTAAGACTAGGGCCCTATGGAATTCGTGTTATTTTGTTCTGATTCCCTTTTTTTCTTATTTCCGTTTTTACTGTTTAAAAAAAATGTAATTAGGTTAATTTAAATGAACTTATGCACGCCGCAGGCAAGGTGAACAACACAAAACCGTAAACCTACAGGCTTCTACTTTTTCCATTTGGTTTGCGTTCGTCTTCATTGGATTAAGTGTTGTTTTATCTAATTGTATGGAAAAATAGTATTATTAACTTTAAAAACGGGTTGTATTTTTTATTTATTTATTTCAATTTTTTTAGTGCAGTGTGGGACGCTTCAAAGCAAACAGATAGGCGTGTTTCATAACTTTTAGTTTTGAACTTGATCAATTGTATATTACTGCTATGCCTATGGTTTCACTACCATAAATAATGTACTGTAAAAATAATGTGATATCTTATAACAATTGTAAATCACCCTGGATAAGGGTGTCTGCTAAGAAATAAATAAATAAACCATAAATCTTCTCTGTGATCATTGGGACCGTGTTGTTCAAAGTGACTGCTGTAATAGCAGTCTGTGTTAGGAGTACTTTTTGTGTTGTAATACAGACGTAAAAATAGTTTGCAATGTTGTCTAAGTCCTTAAAAAGGTTTCTATTTATTTTCCATGATTGCATGTATTTCATGCACTCAAACAGTGAATTATTTTCACAGATTCAGCCCTTCTCGTTGTTTATCTCTTACAGAATGCCCCGCCTCATTTATAACCCAGCTACAGAAACCGCCCCCCCGCCACCCATTCCCCCACTTTTGAAACCAAAGTTACGCCACTGTCTGTACTGACCATTAGTTTCACATTTTCCCTTCAAATATGTAAATCTCAAGCTTAATGCTGTACTGCCAAATGCATTTTTTTTCGTACAGCACTTAATTCCGTGTTAATATTCTTTTGATTCCATAATTCCGTCCAATCTCTCGTTAACACGGATTCCATAGATACACAACAACGCAGGAAGCTGGTCTGCCCTTAATTTATGCAAGATGTATTCAGAGTGATCACATGGAAGAGCAGGTCAGGTTTCCTTCCTTAAAGGGGAAAACCATAGCAAGGGAAACATATCTTTGCGGAAAATATGCAAAAATAATTTGATAATATATTTTCCTGTTAAGTTGCGTTTAAACGTATAATACAAATTTTAAACGAAAATATTTTCAATCCACGTTTACTGTTTAAACGTTTAAACCCTTGCAGCCCTATTTTTTTACATGTCATACATTGAGACACGCTTTTTCCAGTTGTGCTGAAATTTTGCAAGGGCAGGGTATAAACGAATATCAGCATCTGGGGATACATGTATATGGGTGACCCTATTGTTAGTGTGGTGCACTTCTGTTTTCACATATACAGGATTAACTGTGCTTCCTGGTGTGAAGAAACTTGGTAAGAACATTCTTTTATTCTCATATTTTTGATATTCTTTAAATGTGTAGACACAATTCTACAAGTTTAATGTATGGACAATGTTTAAACATTTAGAGTCTGATTTTGATGACAGAGCAAACCTCTAACGCAAGGGCAAATCGCATTTGGCCCTGATTTTGATGAAAAAACACGCAATGCGATTTTGGTGACATCACAGCTGTTTGTTTTGTCCACCGATATGAAGTGTTTAACCTTTCAGTTTTCCCCTTATCACTTATTTTATTTATTTATTTATTTATTGTATTTGTGTAGCACCTTTCATACCATGGTATCTCAAAGCGCTTTACAGAAAGTATACATCACCATCAAAAAAACACAGTAAAACCACAAAATGAACAACATACAATTATATCAATAATAGCAATAAATAACATAACAAATATCTAGATAAGACAAGTATAAAAACAAAGGAAAGAAGTAAAAAAAAAAAATACAAGGAAATAAATAAGAATGATAGATAAAATACAAAACTTAGCAGATAAAAATAGGTACCAGCAACTTTATATCTTTTAGGTTAAAAAAGCTAATCTATAAAAGCTAGTCTTTAATCTTGATTTAAAAATACTGACCAAAGCAGCACCTCTAATAGAGGGAGGCAAAGAGTTCCACAGTCTGGGTGCATTAAAGCTAAACGCACTTCCTCCTCTCCTTTTCAATTTTACCTTTGGGAGGCACAAAAGTCCAGCGTTAGCCGACCTTAACGTTCGCAGAGGTTTATATGGGGACAGAATCTCTCTTATGTAATCTGGTGCTAAGCCATTTAGTGCTTTATATGTTAAAAGTCAGATTTTAAAATCAATTCTAAAACACACTGGAAGCCAGTGCAGTGAGGCCAGCACAGCAGTTCTGTGATCCCGTTGTTTTGTTCTAGTCAGAACCCTCGCAGCTGCATTCTGAACAAGCTGTAAACGTGATGTGGAAGTCCAGCAAATAAAGCATCGCAATAATCAAGTTAGATTAAATGAAAGCATGGATTAGTTTCTCTGCATCAACCAGAGAAAGAAAAGACCTCATTTTAGCAATGTTTCGTAGGTGATAAAAAGACACTTATATTTTTTTTAATATGTGCCTCAAATCAGAATCAAATATAACCCCTAAGTTTCTCACATCAGGTTTTATATTAGAGGATGGGTTGCCCAAATAATTTTTTAGGGAGTTTTTGCATGCTCTAGTTGTTGCCGAGAACCTAACAGCAAAACTTCGGTCTCAGCTGAGTTTAATTGCAAAACAATTTTAGACATCCGACTTTTTATGTCAGCAAGACAATATAGTAAGACTGAAATAGCAGTGGAGTCACCAAGCTTTACAGAAATATAAAGTTTAGTGTCATCGGCATAACCGAAAGTTAATACTATTTTTACAAATGATTTCCCCCACTGGCAGCATATACAAAGAAAATAATATTGGACCAAGAATAGAGGCCTGGGGGACACCACAAGCAATATTGGATAATCCTGATACAGACTCCCCAAAAGAAACAAAGTATTGTGTTAGTTAGATATTACTTAAACCAGTTAAGAACTCTTCCTGTCAGGCCACCCCAGCTTTTGAGACAATATGCAGCTTAGTAGCCCTCCATGTACGTTCAGATTTGCGACATTCCCTTTTCATGAGGTATACGGCACTATTAACCCATGGTGCAGTTTTTTTAGAAAGAGCTGTTCCAGTTTGAACCCGGGGCCACAACATCAAACACACTTGATAAAAGGTGGTTAAAGTTGTCAACTAACTCATCAGTAGAAAGAGAATGGTTCATGGTTCGTGGTGATAGTCTCACTATTTCAGAAAAAAATTGCTGTTGAGGAATGTATTGCTGTTGAGGAATGTATTCTGTGTGTTTTAATAGCATGTGCCACCCTCTTGTTGGATAAAGGCAGTATAGCGTCAAAAAGAATGCAAAAGTGATGAGAGAGAGAAAGATCTACAGTTAACAAAGCCCAGAGAAATGACTACGTCTAAGGTATGTCCACGATTGTGAGTGGGTCCTGTAACGTACAGAGTATAATCAAGAGAATCTAAAAAGATCAGATTTAATGTCAACATGTATATTAAAATCCCCTCGCAAAATAATTCATAGCCTATCACTGCTTGTGATCCAGTGTTATTCATGTATGTACTGTTAACACTGACTTTCACAAACACTGTTGTACATAAAGCACTTCATTGAATATACATTTAAAAAACTCTCTATTTACTGTTTATGCTACAATTAGGGCATTTGTGTTTTACACTGGCAAGAAGTTTTAAAAAGGCCTTTGCCATACAGAGCTTATTTATAATGTGTGTGGGGCCTGTCATTTGGAATGTGGCTTCATTACCTTTAGTGCCACTGTGAAAAATAAATTTGTATGAAACATTTTTATTAATACACTTTGAATAAACACTTCTGTTGCTGTCTGTCTTCCCAATATCCACGTATATGTTTCAAACCCTACTCACAAAGAAAGGTGGACTTAAAAATATGACATTACTAAACACAGCTATAGGCTTTATATTATTTAAACAGTTTTTATTTTTTAGAAACCTTTAATATCTTAGATCCGCACTAAAGTTTATATAGCCATACTAAGTAATGTTTACCAGAGTTTGAAGTAAGGCAGAGTTAAATCAGGTACTTGAATTCTGATTTTAATACATTCCCATTGATTTGCACTTCACTTTGTTTTCTCATAAGATTTTTGTTCAAAGAGTCAACTTCCCAACGTTTTGGTATGTTTAACATACCTTTGTCAAGGGAAAGTGTGTTTGAAAACAAACATTGGACGTATTTCTAGGAGGCTGTGTGGTCCAGTGGTTAAAGAAAAGGGCTTATAACCAGGAGGTCCCCAGTTCAGTCGCCTTGGATAAAGTCGTCTGCAAAGTAAACAAATAATAATAATAATAATTTATAGGATTTAGATGCCATGGTAACCACACATTTATTTCTCATTAAATCTAATGCATTTGTGATGTCATTCACTATGTAGCTAATGATGTAACGATCTGCTGTTCCTTTCTATTTAAACCTTCAGGCATCATGGTATTTATTCTATACTGTAAATGATCTAATTCTATTTTTTCTAAAGCCACACACTTTAGGTCCTCCATGCTGTGTCTGTTCCTTGTAAAGTGCTGAACTATTGGTTCATTTACTTTATTCCTTGTATTTGATAGATGGTTCTGTATTTTTATATAATGTACCTGTCACTGCTACATATTTTATTTTATTACATTTTATGAGAAGTATACCATATACAAGGTTGCTATTCTTGCATGACAAATTTAAGACTGAATATTTATTTTATTGTGATTTCACTTTTGTCTTTACCAATATATTTGCACACTTTACATGTGCTTTTACATGTTTCAATATCCCTTAATGTATCTATGATCCCTTTTATGTTTACTGTGGACTAAAATGTCAGTTAAATTTGCATCCCTTCTAAATGCTACGATCGGTGCTTTCGAAATATTTTTTAAATTTTTTCTGAATTATGAAGTGTATGTAAATGCTTCCAAACTATTTCTGAAATGTTGGGTAATAATTTAGAATATGTAATTATTAAAGGTACTCTCTTAACCCTCTCTTCCCTTTTCTTATAAGTAGTTCATTCCTATTGAGTTTGTCAACTTTTCTCAATTCTCTCGCAGTAATTTGTTCTTTCTGTCCTCTTAAGATTTATTTTCAATTCCTCTCTCTGTTTTTTGTAGTCATTTTCATCAGAACAGATTCTTTTTATGCTTATACCCAGTCCTTTAGGAATTGCTCTTTTAGTATAGACAGGATGTGCAGATGACACATGTAGGTACTGATGCATATCAGTAGGTTTAGAGTAAAGATCTGTTTTAATAGATCCTTGATCAAGTTTAACCAAGGTGTCTAAGAATTCAGTTTCAGATTTTTCCACCTTAAATCCACCGAAATCTTAGGGGGATGGACCCTGCTTATAGCAGCACGTTTATCTGTAGTTTTATTTAGTGTTTTTTTTTTCTGTTTTGAATTCTCCTTTGGATTATGGACTATTATTTCAGCACTTACAGTACCTCCAGTAGTTTAGCATTGCTGGTACCGTGTTGTATGTAATAAATCCTGTGCACCTGTGTGGCGTCTCAGACACTTTCTGACTCCCATGTTTTCAGTGAACCACTCACACACCCTCTCACAGTTATCTACATATCTTATGTATTCTAATGGCTTCTTGTCTAGTTTACTCAATAACATTTCCTCCCATTTGCCCATATACATGCTTGCAAAATGCATACCTAATTTTGAACCTCTTGCTGTGCCATCATTCTGTTTTAACTTTTATTTCCAAATGTAAAATAACTATTTTCTAAAACTATCTTGATCATATTTCATATTTCTTCCGTAGGTGTCATGTTCTTATCTACTCTATTTTCCAGCGCCTCTTTACATGCTTCTAAAGTGTCATGCCTGGGAACACTGGGTTACAGGGATTTTACATCCATGCAAAATAAAAAGGTGTTCTCTGGAAGTTTAACCTTTTATATTATTAATCCTTTTCAGAAAATGAGTTGTATCTTTAACATAGCTAGGTAAGCTTTCAGCATGTGGCTGCAGCTGCCTTTCAGCTGTTTCCACAATAACATATGCTGGGTTATCCATTGTGCAAACAGTCATTCTCATTGGGGGTTTTTCTTTGTGCATTTTTGAGTTACCTCTAACCAAACCTGTTCTTGGATTTTGTGGAAGCATGTCATTTTTTTATTATTTTGATACAAACCCATTTTTATATAATCTATCTGCCAAAATTCTCACTTCTTTTATTATGCTGTTATTATTAATTACTTCTTCATATATATTTATATTTTGTAATTCAGTCCCTACTGCTTTTATGAAATCATCTTTGTTCATTACTACCAGCCCAGAACGGTTATCTGCTGCTCTTGTAATGATACTGTCATTCTCTCTTCATTCCTTTAGCGCTGCATCTTCATTCATAGTTAAATTTAGTTGACCTTTACTTCTATGGCCTGTTACTATTTCATTTCTAACTACTTCAAATATACATGTCTAACCATTTGAGTCCTATGGTGCTTTCTTTTCATTTTTATGCCATGTTCACGCACGTATTCTAATTCTGTGTGTGTGTCATCATAGATCTATATATATGCTATATATCAATATGTATATTTGTGTGTGTGTGTTAAGTGCTTTATGTACACCTGTGTTTGCAAAAGCCAGTGTTAACTGTACACAACACAGTCAGTGCCATCTGCTGTGATAGGCTACTGTATTAATACAAAGGGGGGAATGGTTAAACATTTCTTATCGTTGGATAATAAAACAAGGATTTTTTATGAATAGGGCTTTTGTTTTTCTATGTTTTATTAATTTCATTTTTCTGTGTTTATTTTGAGCTATTTTCGAGTTTTATGTAGATACCCCTAGATGTTGTTTTTTTTTCACGGCTTTCGCTTTTTATATTATATGAAATTTATTGTTTTCGGTTACTTTCCAAAATTCTTGGGTATTTTTTTCTGTCACAATATGTATAGTAACTGGACAGTACTTGCACACTTGTATCTTCTTCCCTTTGCTGTCTTCCACAATGAAATCCTCATGGTTACAGGCATATTCTGGGCTTTTTGTGTGTCTCGAGGCATTTTTTTACGTTTCGCCACAATTTGCAATTCTGTTTTAAATCTCACAAGCGTGTAAATCCACCCTATCTAACTCAATATAGCTTTAAATCCTGCAAGCAAGAACAATGCTCTATTTCTAATTGTAATCTGGTTTTAAATCTCGCGAGCGTGTACAATCCTCCCTGTGTGCGGAGTCTCCAATAGAAATGCAGGACAGCGGTGAAGTCAGTGTGAATTGAGTAACCCTTTCAAGTGTGTATTGGATAAACACCGATTTCATTTTTTTGTATCGGGGGTGTTTTATCTGTGTTTATTGGTTAAACTGACAATCAGAAGCCCAGTTATGAATGAAATTGTTTTTCACAGCCTGAGCATTTCTATGAACGGTATGTAAAAATAAAACCCTTGTCCGCTAGCCTGTGTGGCACATTTGAGTCGTGTCTGCTGTGTATGTGTGCACAGCTGACTGAGTCGAGTCATTGACACTCATTTGGAGGTGTTTCATACGACATGCTAGAATTTAACTTAGATCATACAACAGTTGATCAAATGCACAGAGATCTGAGGAAATCAATAAAGTTGTGTCATTTTGAGTACTGCATACATCGTTATAAATTTAGTTATGCACTGATTTAGTACATCATTTAAAAGGGTGGGGTCTTTAGATTTGAAAAACGTAGATTTGTTTTGTATATGTTAGTTTTACAGAACGCTAGTAACATCTCTCCAGGGTCCACTCATTTGCCAACTGCATGAAATGCTGTTTATATGAGAGATCAGGAGGGCAGTGAATAACTACATAACTTTGTGCTCTGCATACATCATTATAAATTCAGTTATTTGCTTATCCAATACATCATACAAAAAGGATGAACTTTTCACAGTATCACTAAAGTTTAGGTAGAAGTCACGTCTTTCCAATACAGCTTTTAGGACATTTCCAAAAAGTTACCCTGCACAGGCAGAATGATCCTACCGGCTTCATGCATTTTAATGCTGCCCTGAAAAAGTCTGACAAACAAAAGCTCTTTCCTTAAATAAAGTAAAGCCCATACTTCATACCTGTGTGAAGTAATGTATTCCAGATAATTCTGAAACATAGTGAAATTCGGAAAGATGCTAGCTACTGATGACATGCATATTCAAATGCAAATCGCTCAAAGCTAACAAGCAAATGAGGCCGCATCCTGAAAGTTGTGCTGACCACTGGTACTAACGCAGACGAAAAAGGATGGGGCACGCTCTTTGTTCATTGGTCAGTGATAACGGAATTCCATCAGCGCCCAGCCCAACTTTAAAATCATAACATGAAGGGGCAGCACAAACATAAAGCACTTTGCTCTTGGGTTTTACTGTGTTTCCCTTAACTCTAAACTATTACTGTAACACCATACCTCCAACAGTAGAGGATTTCCTCATCTGATCAGACCCTACTGAGCTTTTGTGATATCTGATAAGCTATGATGAGGCTGGCATGGCTTCAGAAAAGATATAGTAATGTAATAAAGGAGTCTGTGAGGTCAGCATTTATTACAGTACAGTGAATCATGCTGGCTAACATTAGTATCCCCTTCTGATAAGTAGTTCTAGTGACATTCGTTCAGTTGGTTCCTGAAGCTCTGAACAACTTTTTTTTTTATGTGACAGACTGATGAACAACAATGTGTATTTGGTTTAGGAAGTGAATTTGCAGGTGCTGTGCTGAATGACCAGCCCTGTGAATCTGCTGTTCCTGACAGGGCTTGTTCATTGATAGCAGGAATGTTATCAGCTGGTTTATAACAGTGTAATAGTAATTTGCTCTAGCGGTTGTAGTAGGGCTTTTCCAAACTGGATTAAAGTAAATAATGCACGGTTTCTTTGCTCTTACTGTTTTTAAAATGATGGGTCATTCAGGGTAATCACAAGGCTTATTTGATGGAGGTGGAGGGGGTGTAGATGGAACATTTAGTAATAGTGGTTCACCAGAGTACAGAACACTTATTCATTGTTCTGTGAGCTGTTGTTGTTGCACACTGGCTGGACTGTGTTACAGCAGGTCCTAGTGTTTGAAAGTGCAATCATGGCATTGGCAGTATCTGATTTTTGAGGTACTTGTCAGAACAATACAATACTTTGAAATATTTAAACAAGGAAAGTACCATTCATTCACTCCCATACTGTCATTTCTTCTCTTTTGTTCTGCTGTGCTGGGCTTGTGCATAGGGTTTTTTTTTGCTATAAGGTTTGTGATGATAGCTTGTAATGGCCTCATTGTAACTACACATTGTAAAGTTCTGCATATGCTTGACAATGGCACCCCCAGTAACCACTTCTGTCTGCTTTTTGTGTGATCACTTAGTTGCAAAATATGAACATGAAAACATGGTAGAATAAAACATTCATCGATAGTTTCAGTTATGATGTGAAATAGAAAATGCACTATGTTAAACTTTTCTGAATAATTCATAGATTCTCATTATTTTTAGGTTATTCACTGCTGGTTTGTACCTTGCCCAAGGACTTCACTGAAAATGAGACAACACATTTCAATTTGTGAAATATGATCAATAAAAACTATGGTGTGGCCTCCTGTAAGGCAGCAGCCTAGTTGTGACTGCAACATGCACAACTAAAGTGAAAGTCAGTAGTGTTTGGATAGCAAATTTCATTCTCACCCCACCCAGCACATATCCTTTAAACCTGCAAAAAAGAGACTTTCAAAGATTGCCTTAAAATGTATTCTAACTCCAGGCAGATGTGAGAGAGACTGACGATGCTTTCTCACCAGTCCTTAATCCCCCCAGAAAATAACTGGATTTTAAACCGTAATATTACAACCTGCTTAAATGCTACGTACCCCAGAAACAGTGCTTACCGGGGCTGCTGTCTCTCGCTGGGGTCCTGTCTGGTGGAGAGCGAGTATGTGTAAAAGAAACAAAGCCAACCAAAAAAAGTTAAAGTGCTAACAGAAAGACAGCCCATGGCTTATTGCCTGAGAAAAGGTACCATTCACAGGCAGCGCTATGTTATGTTCATATGGTGTAAAATGTCTCTCACCGGCTTTCTGTCTGTCTTTTAGAATTAACTTGGTTTTGGTTTTCATGGCGGTGCTATGCAGTTTTGATTCAGCCTTGGCTGCCCACTGCTGTGAGTGACAGGGTGTGTGCGTGCATCCCCGTCAGCCTGCTTGAAGCTGTGGATGCATGCACAATGTAAAGCATAGGGGGAGACTGGATATAGCACTCTAAGGCTAAAAGGTGATTTTTAATGTTAATGATTTCACCCATTAAAGTATGGTTTACTGGGTAAAAAGGATATATTTTAATAAATAAGTATTCTACTCTAGGAGAATATTTATGCTCTGGTGAGGGTAATTCGCATGATTGGGTCATTCCTGTAAAAAGTGTTTTAGCTCAGGGGCTAGCACTGGGAAGGTATAAAGTAGTCGGTATAGACCAGACAGGGTCAGTAAAGCCCGGAACACACTGCCCGATGTGACCGTCGCATCTCAAAAAATCTTTGCGAGCGGGCATAACCCACTGCCTGATTTGAAATTGCTGCAAGTGACTCACAATGTGTGGTTTTTTTCTGATGTTTCTGACCTGGATGCATGAAGTACAGCGGCAATGGGGTGAATCAATGACAATAGGCAAAAACATAAAGCTATGACAGTATCTACAATTTTGGCTTGAAGACGGTGTAATTGTGAAAACCACATATGACTGAAGACATGCATATGTTCTCTCTCTCAATTAGCTAAAACAGTACTCTTAATCCAATGAAGACGAACCCAAACCAAATGGAAAAAGTAGAAGCCTGTAGGTTTACGTTTTTGTGCTGTTCGCCTTGCCTGCGGTGTGCATAAGTTCATTTAAATAAACTTAATTACATTTTTTAAACGGTAAAAACAGAAATCAGGAAAAAATAACATGGAAATCAGAACAAAATAACACTTATTCCATAGGGCCCTAGTCTTAGTACTGTACATTATTTCGGTAAAGTGAATAGCCTGTGTGATTAAGAAACCTCACAGCTCTATTCACGCCACAAAGTAAAACACTGTAACACATTAGAAAAGAAAAACACTTAGCTACTATTTATTTATAAAAAGAACAGCGAATAAGATCTCTGTTAGAAAGTCCTTACACTGTTTTATTTGTCCACATTTTATTGTGTGTGTTCAACAAGATATCTATAATTATAGAACAACTTATAATTATTCAAGCAAGCTAAACTGAGAAGCATTGAAAGAGACGGACGCTGGGAAATGAAGTCTTTATTTTTTCACGTTAATGCGCAAGTGCAGTTATGAAAGGAAGGGACACTGGGAACTAGTAATGTATCGGACAGCGGCTTGATTTTTAATGAAAATAAAAAGACATTTGGTTTCCTGCTATCAATATACAAGTGAATGGAACTAAAAAATAAAATCTTGTGCACTGTGTTTAAGTTTAATTTAAATATTGCGTTGTTTTGTAATGTTTTTTCGATGTTGGATACACACACTTTTTTATGGAGCTTATGGAGAAATGGTACGTTGTAAAGTTGACCATGAATGCTTTTTATTTATGCTCTTAAAATATATTAAATTTTAGTGCTAAATTACAATCCTTATGCTTACCATTGTTTTGTCTTTAAGTGGATCTATATGGTACGCGTTTTGAATAACAAACCGAGGTTAAAATATTGGAAGTAAAATATAAAAATATGAAATGAGTGAAACATTAAATTTATGGCCGTTTTAAATGGTTAAACGACCGGATTAACAATGGGTTTAAACGTGTAGTCAATTAAACGTAGATTTTACAGCCCTATCGAAAAATATACTTGTTTGTTGTTATTAGACGGCTAACACGATCCGGAGCTGTCACTACAGGCCAGCATAAAACCCGGACAACACTGCACCTGTTTCACGATTAATTGTATTTGCACCACGAGCACTACAGCACTCACTGTGGACTTGTGATCGTGTTTGTGTTAACTGTGGGTGTTTTAATACCGGGACTATTATTTCAGAACTGAACCCATGGATTAAACGGAGCAATACGCAACACTGTGTATTGCCTGTTCTCATTTTTGTTTACTGTTGTCATCAGACTTTGGATTACAAATAAAACTTCATTTCACCAGTACTTTGTTGTTTGTCCTTGTCTTGAGCACTGCATCACCCATACACAGACGCGTACATTTTTGCAGGGCTGCCTATTATCGCTGTCAAGTCTGTCACACACACATCTGATGTTTTAAAGCTGATCGCAAAAGTGCAGTTGTTCTTACTGAATTTGTTATCACAGTGAAGCATTTAAAATACAAATGTACGCTACTTTAAAGTTATTCTGCGTTCCTGTGTATGAGGGTTCCAGTACCATAACGAGACTTAAATGTAATACAATATGTCGTTGTATGCAAAACCTGATATACAAATGTATTGTTTATGCCACAATCACCAAGCACTTTGGAATCAATATTGCAAAACAATTTTCTGCTTAGTGGCAAGAAATATATTATAGCGGTTGGCTATGTGTGGGTTCTGGCGATCAATGAAGAGACAGACAACAGGGTGCAGCGAAAGCAGTAAAACTGCTTTTTTATTTGTATCAAATCGTTCTTGTGCTGTTTTATTTAAAGGGACTCTCTCTCTCTCTCTCTCTTTCATATTTCCTCCTCTACTCAATTTCATCAATTGGCACGCAGCATGCCCTTTTATGGACGCTGACTCCGCCCACACGTCACCCATTGGCCCATCGATATCCACTCATATTCATACACACACAGACGCAGAACTGACATGCAAGCAGGCTGCTAGGGAGAGAGTAAGAGCGGATAAATTAATCCTGTTTTTAAATACCATTATACACAGCTGTAACAATTACTGTACTATGTTGTTATTGATTTGAGATTCAGCTTTTATTAGGGAGCTCCCCTAAATCCCTTGTTTAGAAAGATACAGGGTATTAATGCTTGTGACAGAGTAGCCATCTGCCGTGTGGGTGTGTGCATTCGCTGCGGAGTGACAGGCAGGAGATCGAGATGGAGGTTTTACAGGATTTATTTACATATTGTAGCGCTGAGCTGCAGGGTTTCCAGGATATATGACACAGACAGCATTTGCGGTTCAAAGCAGTAGGAAACTGCTGTATTTATTATTTTTTATTAGCTTTAAGTGAACAATGGCTCTCATGCCTCTCCTGTCACTCACAAACTCAACCTCTCAACTCTCTCTCTCAGTTCTCCCGCCACCAGATCCGCTTCTCTCTTTCAAAGAATCATCTCCACACACACAACCAAGTCCCTCCCCCTTCCTCACTCATTGGTCCAACACTCCCTATCTCTGATTGGTCGTGTCAGACCTGCTCCCACCCCCCTCAGTCACGCACTCACACACAGGCAGTCTTTCAGCTCTAGTCACACAAGCACCAAAACCCACAGAGAACGCTAACAGATCTGAACAAGAATAACACAGTTTGCAAACACACATTATTTACAGAGTACTCCCATCCCTTTCCCCAGTCTCCTCAACTACAGAAACCCCAGCTTTTTGAAGCAACGTTGCATTGTTTTCTGACTGACAGAGTTCCAAGCATGCTTTAGCAAGCGGACAGCATCTAATAGAGACATTTTATGCGCAGTGCTTTTCTCTTTCCAGCCATGCTTGCTTGCTGTTGCACTCTGCTGTTTTTTCAAACTGTACAAACCAGACACTGCGTAAAGGGATTAAATAGCCAAGGTACAGTACAGGGGTTATCGCTCAATAACGAGGTGCAAACAGCTGATTGATCGATCTGTCAAGCTTTTACTACAGTAAAGTGCTGCCTTTTTATTGAAATCTATGTGAATGGCAAGGTTACGAGGTGAAAACAGCTAATTGGTTGATTAGTAAGAGTGATTACTACAGTATAAGCAGTGCATTTGTTATTTAAATCTATGTGAATGGCACGTAACGAGATCCAAACAGCTGAGGTTCCCTGAAATATACGCCGTGCTTAACACGGTATAAACGATGCCTTTGTTAATGAAATCAGTGGGAAAAGGCAAACGCTATTTGTCTGATATAAACGTCTACCCTGTACTGTACTTTGTATAAATAAAGTTTTTTAGTGGCCAGTCTGTGTTCTGCAACACAAAGCAGCCATTGCACATTCGGTAAAAATAAAAACCTTTGCTTTGCTGAAAAGACTTGATCCTCGTGGTCATCAGTGCACACATCCCAATTCCACACCCATTCAGCACATTGCCAGTTTCTGAGAGGCTCTGTTACAGTCTGTAGTGTCCTGTTCCCTTTACACCTTCAAATATCCAAACTGAGGACATCATTGAGCATGTACTGTACAACAAGGCTATTTAACTGTAAATACGTGTAAAACATTGAAGTAATATACTTTAGATTTAATCAACTGCTACAGCAAATGCACTAATACATCGGCAAAATCTGTAACACCTACAGAATGTACCAGGCCCAAATCCCACCTTTAAAAAGAATTTACAAAAACCTGATTATAGTATATTTACATTCCTAATGCAATGTAATTAAAACCCAATGCTTTCCTCTTGCTAGGGCTTCGATACAATGTAAATATTACAATTTAAAAAATCCTTGAGCAGACCACCCAAAGACAATGCCTGTTACAATACCTGTGTCCTTCTCTTTGCAGAACAGCCGGGCAGATCCTGAGGAACTCTTCACCAAACTGGAGAGAATTGGAAAGGGCTCCTTTGGGGAAGTCTTTAAAGGGATTGATAATCGGACACAAAAAGTGGTGGCTATTAAAACCATTGATCTGGAAGAGGCAGAAGATGAGATAGAAGACATTCAACAGGAAATCACTGTTCTGAGTCAGTGCGACAGTCCCTATGTAACCAAGTACTATGGATCCTACTTGAAGGTATATTACATGTCTTAAATTCAGTAGTTTAGGACAAACCCCCACAACACAGAATCTGTAATGAATAGTATTTATTTCATGATTATAATACAAGATGTATGTTTGATGAGCTGAGAGCCCCCCTGTGGTTGAGCATGGAGTAACTGAAAAGGTTGTCTCTGTTTATTAAATATCTATTTTTCATTATAATTTCATTGGTAACAACAATGCTTTAAAAAAAGGGTTCCTGTCCACTGCAATTAACTTGCACCGCACCCAGTGTCATCTGATGAACACTTACCTGAGCTTCACTAGATAAAGATGCTCAGGGCAGACCCACAGTATTTATACATGTCAGAGGCCGTGTTAACGCACATTTTTCTGTCCTAGACGTAAAATAAATCCATTGGACAGAAAAATATTTTGTCTTGCGTTCACGGGACGCACAGAATGGAAAGGGATGCAAACGTGCATATGCATATGGTAATCTAAAGTGCACAGCCTACGTTGAGGCTGTGATGATACTTAGTAAGAATAAAATGCAGAATTTGTGTTCTGACAGAGCGTTACATAAGACGTTTAGCAAATCTCAATTACTGAACTAAAAACAGGCTTGTGATGGACTGTTTTACTGTTTGCTGTAAATATACATAAACCACAGGAGACCTACAGACATATTTGGAATACAGTGTGCAATGGGTTTGCTTATTTATGTCTGTAGCCTAATATATTATTGCATACATTTCGGAGGTAATATCCAAGCTAATATTAACACGCTTTTATATGCAAGACAGAGATGCCAAGGGTTGGCTGTCCTAAAGAGTGAGATTCACAGCCCCAAAGAGAGAGATTCAAGGCCAAAGAGAGACTTTTCAGGTGGTCTGTTAGGTCATTGCTTAAGATTTGTTTTAAAATGTGCACTGCTTAATATTGCAGATGAAACACTTCAATCAGCTAAATTAATTAATATTTAACCCTCAGTAATACGATACAGTTTGTAGACACATGCTACTTAAAAACATAATTTAATTTCTATTTTCCCAGGACAATTGGCAGCTTTAACTTAAATATAAATAATAAGAAACTTGTGTACTTACTGTTCATAAGCCACTTTTCTCACATGATTTTTAAGAACATATTCTGTGGTAGAAAGGTATAATCCTTATGCAGCTGTATTTTCATTATGATGCAGTAGCAACAATATTACGATCTTGGCCAAACTGAACATGCAACGCAATTGTTTTGTTTAGCATTGGGACAAATACGCAGCTTCAATTTAAATATATTTTCTATTCATGTCACAGAATTTATAAATGACAGTATAGAAGCTACCATCAAATGAAACCACTGCATTAATGAGGTGTGGAATAAATAAACACGCATTATTATACTTTCTTCAAATTAGTGTTCTACTATTTTCTTGTAGGGGATCAGCTGTTTGCACAAAATCTCACCCGGAGTTTATGCTGCGTAGTCCGACCTAGAGTTTATGCACATGTGCGATTGTTTTAAATGTGGCGTTCTGTAAGTTAGAAATTTACTTTTAAAGTTTGCCATCCGACATCACAGTTAGCGAAAGCATCAAGTACAGTAAACACTGTCTCTCGCAGCGCTTGGTGCTGGTACGATCACTGATGGGTTGAAAACAAGAAGGCCCTCCCTTGCACATTATTGCTTAGTGCCTGTTGGCTGAAACTCTAAATTATTATTTGTTTGTTTAGCAGACGCCTTTATCCAAGGCGAATTACAGAGACTAGGGTGTGTGAACTATGCATCAGTTGCAGAGTCACGTACAATTACGTCTCACCCGAAAGACGGAGCACAAGGAGGTTAAGTGACTTGCTCAGGGTCACACAATGAGTCAGTGGCTGAGGTGGGATTTGAACCGGGGACCTCCTGGTTACAAGCCCTTTTCTTTAACCACTGGACCACACAGCCTCCTTACTGGACCACACAGCCTCCAAATACCAGCACCCACACAGTAATACAATTGGCTGAACAGTTGCTCCTCCTCTCGCAGGCATGGTTACCTGAGGCCCCATTTCTGTATTGTTGTCTCTTGAAGCGCCTTAGTAAACATATTTTAAATCTTTATATCTATATACTGTACTGCACTGACAATGTGTGAGATAAGCATACAGATAAACTTACTTTCTACCATCACTACTACTTTTTTATCTTTTTCTCTTCTTTCTACTAACTTTGTTTCATGAAATAAAAGGACTACCCTCAATCAATAAGCAGTTATAAATGTGTAGCTCCATCTACTGGCCAAGGCAAAATAATAAAATTAAAGAGGACCTATGGATCAGCCTACTGCTGGCTCTCCTTGAGATCGGCACTCACATTAGATGCTAAATCAACTAATTCTGCAAATTGTTGCTCAATAACAGGAATAGCTGCCACAGGATGAGGAATATCATTTACTAACATTTCATTCACACAACGATCACGATTCCCAAGTTGAAGTTGATGATGATGGTCGAGAGGACCGGGATGACTAAACAAATCAGTTATTTTAACACATTTTGTGCTTGAGCTTCTAGAATCTTCTGCTTTTTTTCTCTAATTTTGTCATCTCCAACTTTTTGTTTTATTTGATATATCCATCTTCCTAACAGGGAGTGCAGACCTACTAATTTTGATGTCTTTGCTTTTTTTTATATATATATATATATTAATGTCAACACGTGATGACCCAACATTCTGTACTGATTGGCTCAGGATTAGGGAGAAGCCTCGCATGAGTGTGTGTGTGTATCGCAGTGTTTTTTAAATAAAGTTGCTGAGAGGGAAGTCCCCTCAATTTGTATTTAATTACATTATTTTAGGTGAGTTCTTAATGTAGTAAGTCATTTAAAGTCTTTTCTATTTGATTAATCTACATGTACACAATAGTGATTACTGGCCCACTAACGCACTGGCCTCTCTGGCATTTGCCAGCACTGCCAGATGGCCAGTCCAGGCCTGTCAGTGACAGTGCTACCAGATATGCTGCCACCGTCAGCTTCACAGGATCCATTGCATTTGCCAACTGTTCTTCGGTAGATGGTGAAGTGGGACCCGAGAGCTGTTGTGTCTGTTGTTTGTTTTGAGTTTCCTCTGCATTCTCGAAGTCCCCCAATCACATTAACTGCGCAGGGTCTGTGACCCCAAATTCTACTGCACAGTTCAAAGTGCCGCATCTGTTTTGGAGCTCTGCCACTCCTAGAATTGTGGTCTTTTATTTCATGATATGTTAATTTTAGGGGCTTCAGTTTGGATATTACCTATTTTTTGGTATGGTTGTATCCACGCTCACGCATCATGTCTGTGATTCGCCCATAAATTACAGCATCACGCACCATCCCTTCTATTTGTGAATTCACCTCCTCATCAGCCTGTAAAGTTACTGTGGACTCCAGTTACTACCTCGTTCTTGATCAGCTATTGTATTTGAAAAAAATGAAAGCGTGTAACACAGACAACAAAAATACCCAACACGTCCGGCATACAGTCACGTGGGATGCTGACTTTCAATCCACGCCCACTATAGCACTTCAGTGCAGGCATAGCCTTTCACACAGAGTTGAGACGGCATTCACACAGACCACAATGCCGCATCAGTGCCGGTTCTGAGCCGTCAAAACTTGTGTGTGTGAAAGGGGTATTAGACGCAGAACTGTAAAACATCTCTTTCTTTATTTGTTTATTATAATATGCATTTTTAGTGATTTTTAAAATATTTTTACTAATGTGGGGAAAAGTGCATTTTTATTTATGCATTTATTTTAAATCTTAGTATTATTAGTAATGCAATTTTAACAAGTAGAAATCCACACACCCGGTCAAATTAGGTACTGTAGCACATGCGAGTGTGTGCTGTGAGGGAGCTAAATGTGCTGTGTAAGTGACCCCTGAGAATAGAGTGAAATTACACTTTCTTTTAACTGCAACTCTTTCAGATCCCTATCGGATGTCGGCAAAAGTCGAAAACTTCATGTCGGGGAGGGGTGTAATCTTCGGCTTCCGACCAAATCGTTTGGTGTGAACACTCTCAGTTCAGATAGGGTTATGCTGTGCTGTCGGCAGTTCACGTGTGCTTATCCAATTGTGATGAAACTTGGTATTAACATTATTTAGCATAGATTATTGATAGTATAGCTTAAAGTAGGTCCTGACCACTCGCCACCTATTAAAGTAGGTCCTGGCCACTCGCCACCTATTAAAGTAGGTCCTGGCTACTCACCACCTTTTTGTGCCCTGAGCTGGTAATGAGTTACTATTTCTATCATAGTGAGTATCGTTTGTTGCAGCCTGCCATTTCTGTGTTTGGGAGAGATCTGGGGAAAAATGATCCGTTGGGTCAATATTGTTAATCATTAAACTGTATCAGCAGCATACGCGTTGTGTGTGCTGGATGAGTATTTTACAGAGGAACAGATTGTTTGAGATTTGTTTGTTCCAATGTTTGTTATTGTGGTTTCTCTTTAACAGTAATTTATACAACTTTGTTTGTCCAAACATTTACAAACAGTGTCTGTTTTCAGTTTGCAGTAACTTCATATCAAATAGTGCTAATGTGTTTATATCCTACCTGTCTGTGGTATTTGAAATGTATTTAATGTGTTTTTTACCATGTTAAAACTAGTGCTGTGTCAAATATCCCAACACATTTTTTTACATGTATTTGAAGACAGCAAAAAAAACATGTCTGTCAGAAATTACTATCTGTATGAGATGTATATTTCTTATTTCATTTGATGAACTCCATGTTGCTTGGTCAGGAGGAAGAAACTGATCTCTTTCCCAGAGATCATTGATATAATCCTTTACTTAATTGGACCAATTAAGTGCTTGTTAGAAGCTTAACCCTCAGAGTACTACAGGGCCGATGATCGGCCCACGGAGGTGTGCTGCGTGAGGACTAAAGGGCCGATTATCGGACATAGATCTGCCCTCCCATTTGCTCTCTGTTATTTTTTTATTGGTCAATTTTACCTAGCAACAAACTGTGCCGAGCAATAGCAGAGGGCTTTGGTGTTAATATTAGCCAATGGTTGTAAAGTGAACACCTTTTTTTTATTGGTTAAAAAGAAAACCCTGTCTCCTAGGCTAGCTGAGAGTTGAGAAATGGCGGATTTAGAGAGTGAGTTTTAAGCGATTCGGACGGAGAATGTTTTGAAGGTTTTAAAAGCGTATGAGAGGCTATTTTCATGGTTTTCGGTGTCTGGCGGTATGACACAAAATAGATTACGTGCTGTTTTAGGATTGTGGCTGAATATGGGGTTAGTGTGGAAGCCTGACATGAAAGAATACTGGAACACGAAAGATGCACTACAAGCAACACCAGGATTCGCGAATAATGTCCCGCGACAAGTTTCTTTTTTGTCTTGCAAACCTGCACTTGAACAACAACAAAACCAAAAGAAAAAAGACGAACCTGGTTACGACAGTTTATTCAAAGTGCGACCAGTACTTACTAAAGTGGAGTCTCTTCTTACGAAGTACTACATTTTAAATGAATTCATTGCAATCGATGAAAGCCTGGTTGGATTGAAAAACCGAACGTCACTTATGCAGTATCTTCCAAACAAAAACCATCACCGATTTGGAATAAAGCTGTGGGTGCTTGCTGACAGTACAAATATATTAATAAGCATAAATTTACAAACCACTGAAAAAAAGACTGATTGCAAAGGACTTTACAGAGAATAAGCTTCCCTGGGCCAATTCAGATGTCTCCACAACTCAAAGTAAGTTACGTGTATTAGTACTAAAAATAATAATAATAATAATAATAATAATAATAAGTAGTAGTATTTTTGCATATGCTTTTATATTTAATTAACACTTATTTGTGTTGGTATACATGTTGAACAATCTTTATATAAAAGAAAAGGCTTTCGAGGGCAAGTACGTTTACTGTGCTGTGCGGTTCCGATCTGTTTGTACAGATAGATGCGTTGCTTGCAAAATTGAATATATCTTTTGATTCGTTGTTTGTAAACATCTGTGGTTTTTACATTTTAAAAATAACATTCCTGGGGATTTATATGTTGTATTTTGAAAGTGTTTATGTGCATGGTTGGTTTTGAAAAGAACTGATGTTTTGATGATAACAATACAGTTTGTATAACAAAGGTGTCTTTGCCAATGCATATTTCTATATTCAGTCCAAAAATATATCAATAACAGAAAGAACAAAAAACTTCAATGTCTTACGTTTCTTGTGATATATAGGTTTCATATAATATATACATTTTTGGGTGTAAAATTAAGTAATTTGCTATGCTATCCCAAGCGCTGTTATTTGCGTGTGACAGCTGTAGTCCTGTGGCGTAGAGCACTCGCTGTGACGTAGTACTCTGAGGGTTAATTGGTCCAGTTAATTAATTTAGTGTACAGAACAAAAACCAGGAGGGACGGTGGCCATCCAGGACCAGGGTTGGAGACCCCTGCTGTAAAGGGTTCCTATCAATTACGAAATGTACCCATTAATTCATGGGTATTTATCCTTTAATACCGTCTCGTTATATCAGAGCTGCACATAGTGCTTGTGACGTAGTCGTGTCCGCCCCCAAGGGCATAAACGACCATTGACACAAGTATCGTCAATGGTCGTTTATGCCCTTGGGAAAGAGTTATATCAGACTTTTCGCTTGTGTTTTAACACTTTATTGCGATTGTTTTCACATGTTTTAGTAAAATCTACTTTGTTTGTGCACTCAGCCGTTGTTGTTTCGTTAGTCCCTCAGTGGCCTTGTGCCCTGCGTGAAGCTGGCAGCTCCGCTACCCCTTCCCCGGGATAGAACGCCTTTGTCGGCTACTGATGCTCTCTCATAAGCTGCTAGCTTCGGTTGAAGCGTAAAAGTAAAAAATGTGTTTTTTGTTATAAAAAATATATTAAAATAACGGTAATTTGGTTATTGTTTTGTGTGAGAGAGAATTGTTCTCTCCGTTGTATCTTTTTCCACAGAAATACTAACTGCTGGGCTCAGCTGCCCTGTGTTAGACCGAGATGCTCGCGCTGGGTCAATCTGCTTGCAGTTTTTGCCCCACAGTGTCTCGTTGCCACATTAAGAATTATTGTGAAGACTGTTAGGACTCTAGCAGGAGGCTTTCCTCGGGTTTCAAGCTGTTGGTTAGCCAAAAAGCATTATAGGTGGGCATCCCTATATCGCTCCCGTGGTAACTGTAGGTCCCAGATCTGCTCCCGTTACTGCTGGTACTAGTGAACGAGGTTACCCTTCCGATTCACTAGCAGTTGCTGGGCTCAGCTCTGCTTCGGGTCTGATTGCTCGCAGTCCTTCCCGCAGTGTTTCGTTGCCGCTCTGGTCTCTGCTTGCAGTGCCATTCTGTCACAGCTTGACAGCAGGCTTCCTCCAGTCTTAGGGCTGTGTTGTGTTAAGCCAGAAGCTATTCAGGTGGGCATCCCTGCATATTGCTTCCTCAGTAACTGTAGGTCACTGATCTACCACTGTTCTTAAGTGAATGAGGTTACTGTAACGTTAGTGTACCGTGCTCTGCCATCGTACTGTACACCGTACTGTTTGCACCATACCGTACCATTTGATCCGTGTCTACCGTGCATTGCCCACCATACCGTACTGTGCCCTGTACACCGTACCAGGGGTACTGTGCCCTGTGCACCGTACCATGCATTGTGCATTATAACATACCGTTTGCACAGTACCGTAACGGGGGTACTGTGAATTGCACACCACACCATATACCATGCACCGCTCCGGTAATACCGTGCAGGTGTTGTTTAAGCATTCTATACAGTCCTGTAATAGTGCTTAGGCACAGTGCAGGTATTTAAAAGTAACCAAGGCTAGATAGTACCATCCCTGATCTATCAGTGGATCCAGTTAAAGTCATTTACCACAGTTGACGCATTGCCGGTTGCATAGCAACATTGCTGCGTATGTTGTTCAACAGTTTCCCTTAGGTACTAGTAATATATGCTATACTGTTATAGCAACTACAGCTGACAGTTGTTTGCATTGTACACTACTGCAATTACATCATGCCGGGGTTTCATTCTTGCGATGTATGCAAGATGGATCTCCCCATGAAGGACAGGCATGGCAGATGCACTGCCTGTCTGGGTATGGAGTGTGCAAGAGGCACTCGCCAACCGCAATGCCTGTGAGTTTTGTGTCACACAGCTCTGCAGAGCACTTTTCATCTGTTCCACCTGGACAAGGCTCCCCTCCTTCCTCAGCTCAAAAAGAGAGGGTTTTATGAGGGCTCTGTGCCTAGGGAGAGTAGGAGACCGGCTTCACTAATCCTCTCCTTCACCCTCCCCTTCTCCAGTTTCCCCTCCTAAGAGCCACCAGTCTCGTACATCGGAGAGCTCTGAGCAGCTGGATAAGCTCTGGGAGGCAATGGGGACAAGGCACCATTGCTGGATGCTCCCATTACTCTAGGACACACTTCTGGTCCTGCGGTAGATGATATGCTGCAGCACTCTCAACGGGCGCGGGAGTCTATGAAGGAACTGGTGCGTCTGTCTCTCGAGAGACCTCCCCCAGTACGTAAAGGAGCTCCCAGCTGGTGGCAAGGTTCCAACGACCTCAGCCTCGACATGCGGAAACTTCAATGAGTTCTGCCATCAAGCGCAAAGGCAAAAGCCTCAGGCTAAGCCTCAAGCAAAGCAGCAACCCTAGCAATTTGCTGCCACAGGCCCAGGGCCCCTTTTCAGGGAGTCACCTGGAATACTGCCGTCAATGCATCACCTGGGTGCTCAATACTACACAGACCGGCTATTCTCTGCAAACCAGACACAGTCCTCCTCAATTTCGGGGTGTGACTACAAAGTTAGTTACGGATCCGCGAGACGCTTTGGTGTTTTCTCAGGAGGTGACAGCCCTGCTGCAGAAGTGGGCTATTTGCACAGTTCATCCTCTTCACTTGGAAGAAGGGTTTTACTCCAGGTACGTCCTGGTACCCAAACGGGATGGTGGCCTCAGACCAATCTTCAACCTCAGACAGGTCAATCCATATCTGAGTCGACGGAGTGTCAAAATGTTAACGATGTAGCAGCTGTTGCAGTCAATAAGGCCAGGCGACTGGTTCACTGCGGTGGATTTAAAAGACGCCTGTTTTCACATCCTGATAAAGTCAGGGCACAGGAGGTACCTCAGGTTCGCTTTCCAAGGGACAGCGTACGAGTTTCCGGTTTTGCCATTCGGCGTCTCTTTAGCCCCCCGTGCCTTTTCAAAGTGCATGGCCAAATTAGGAATGAACTATCGGACAATTGAAATTCAATTCAACTGTAAAGGCACTCCAGAGATCCTCCAGCAGACCAAAGACCGAAGAAACTGTCTTTTTTAGTTTTTTCTTTCTTTGCTTTTTTGGTATTTTACATTTTGCAATTTGATCAAAATAATTTGCTCAAAGACCGAAATAACCTAATTTTGTTCTTTGGTAATTTGTAAATGATTTTTGTCAGTGATTGACCGATTGCTGGCAATGTGTGTAACATTGTCATATGTATATATATATATATATAGAAGGCATAAAATTAAGGTCATGAAGGGCAAGGCAATGTTGTCTTCGTTGGGCGTAAAGATTCAGGGGCACCAAGGCAGTTCTAGGGGGCAAGATGGCAAAACATAAATCCAACCCAAGGACACCAAGGTGATTTTTATACTTATTCATAAAACAACAAAATAAGAAATACAGAAAACCTATTATGTTGATGAAATCTATATCCAAACAAACACAAGTCAATGTTTTCTGGGTGAGTCACACACCAGTTATTACAAAAATAAAATATAGGTCACTTTTCCGTTGTAAAAATAAAATGGTATAAAAAAAATCCAATTTAAAAACAACAAACCACCTGTGTATTTCATCGTGACACGTAGGGCCGATGGGGGAGAGTGTGGGGGTGTCGTCCGTCCGTCCCCAGTCCCCATTTTTGAAAAAGGGGATTCAAATGGTGCATTCTGGCACACTTTTGGATGGTTTAGCATGTGCTAGACTAGTAGTGGTCTGCTTGTAGTGTCTGACAAAGTACTGCATTAGTGAAATAAAACTCCTTCATTTGCAGCACTGCTCACAGCAAGGCAAGATCAACAAGAAGAAACAAATATTTTTGGAGCATCAAGGCCCCTGCAATACAAGACTGTCTGAAAATGTGTGTGGAATTAGTGACCACACCTTTTAATTGTGTCCAGTTATAATATGGGAAACAGCATGCTGCAGCTCCCATGCTCAGCGTTAGTCAAGTTCTGATATGACAGCACGTACTGTAACACACACAGCTCTCAGGATTACATGTTACCCTTTATTTTTCAGTAAAAACATGTTTAAATTGCAGTGTGTTTGTTATGCTATTTTCGATATTAAATACACCACAGCAGCACATTGTCATATTGGAGATATTTAGCACAATCTGAAGCTAAATTTGGTGAATGGCACTTTATTTTACTGCAGTCATGTAAGCTGCACTACATTTCATTTTGAATTCTCTAAATATTGTGTTTTTTTGTTTTTTTCTCAGCAGTACACTTCCTAATTAAGTCACAGATATTTCTATGCATTCTGTTTTCACCTTTCTGGTCAGTTTGTTTTCCCTTCAACAGCTGACCCTGCTTAGTACAAAACTCCTCATGCTGCATTACTGTTTTTTATTATGGTAACATCTTGAAGAGATGTTATCAGATCATCAGATTATTATGCTGAAGAGATGTTATCAGATCATCATCTAACTAGGGAATCTGCTGCATGATTAAACTAGGAAAAACTCCTAACAGCAATCAATGTTGCGGCTGCTATAGAAGATGAAACAGACGAACAAAATGTGTTCCTGGGACTCAAAACTTTATTTAGACACGCCAGGATTTGACTGGCGAAAGATTACGTATGGTTATTGGAGTTCACAAAAAAACCAACTCTTTCAGTTTGGTACAGTAGCCGTTTCACTTCCTTTTTGGTTTAATCATCAAACTTTTTTGCTGTATTACATCCTAGGGGTGCCACCTGTCAGGGTTTAACCCCGACAGTCTGGGAATTGGCATTTGTGTCCGGATGGCAGGAATTAACCAGCCCTGACACCCTGATGTCTGGTTTTAAGTGAAACGCATAAGAAACACCAGCCTCTCTATAATATTAACCAGCCTGGACGCCCTGATGTCTGGTTTTATGTGAAACGCAGAAGAAACTCCATCCTCTCTATAATATTAACCAGCCCGGATGCCCTGATGTCTGGTTTTAAGTGAAACGCATAAGAAACACCAGCCTTCCTATAATATTAACCAGCCCGGACGCCCTGATGTCTGGTTTTAAGTGAAACGCATAAGAAACACCAGCCTTCCTATAATATTAACCAGCCCGGACGCCCTGATGTCTGGTTTTAAGTGAAACGCATAAGAAACACCAGCCTTCCTATAATATTAACCAGCCCGGACGCCCTGATGTCTGGTTTTAAGTGAAACGCATAAGAAACTCCAGCCTCTCTATAATATTAACCAGCCCGGACGCCCTGATGTCTGGTTTTAAGTGACACGCATAAGAAACACCAGCCTCTCTATAATATTAACCAGCCCGGACCCCCTGATGTCTGGTTTTAAGTGAAACGCATAAGAAACACCAGCCTCTCTATAATATTAACCAGCCCGGACACCCTGATGTCTGGTTTTAAGTGACACGCATAAGAAACACCAGCCTCTCTATAATATTAACCAGCCCGGACCCCCTGATGTCTGGTTTTAAGTGAAACGCATAAGAAACTCCAGCCTCTCTATAATATTTTCTTTGACTTACATTAGTTCCTTAAAGTTTTCCACTATCTTATTAGAAATGTGCTGTTTTGTACTGATCTGTACATTCTACTTTTGATTTCACCTGAAATACACACAAGATTATTTTTTAACCGTAACTACTGTATTGCATTCTTTGTTTTGTAGCTCACTCACAGGGGTAAAGTAAGGCGTGTTACATGTAATGGCTTTGATAAGGTTTTGAAAGTGAACGAATATCTACATCTTGAAGGAATACCCGAACATGACAATCCCATGCTCGACCAGCACTGCTTAAAACTGCAGCCTGAATAGCTTGGAATAAAGCTGATTGGATTTGAATTGGAAGTGGAGCAATGCATGAGAATGCAGTTAAAGAAGTAACAAACTGATCCTATCATATACTGTACATTACAGACACTGTTGCAGAAATCATGCTTCCAATAATTATTAAAAGAACATTCAGTGATTTGTGTGTTTTTGGTGTTTTGGAGATTGGGGCAGTTTTACTTGGAGGGTGCTTTGGTTTTATTGTAGTTGTACTACTTTACTATCGTCTTCTACAAACACATCTTTCTAAATCAGATGAATACTAAATAAACTCAATTGTATTCTTGATTGCAGGGGACAAAGCTGTGGATCATAATGGAATACTTGGGTGGAGGCTCAGCTCTAGACCTGGTAAGCCTTTCTTTACATTGAATGTGAATTGTCTTCGTTTTTACTTCATTTACACCTTTTTTTCAAGGGCCTGAATAGCAGGTGAATGAGTATAGTGAGTACATGACCCAGTGGTCAGTGTCAGAGCTGCTTATGAGTATAGTGAGTACATGACCCAGTGGTCTGTGTCAGAGCTGCTTATGAGTATAGTGAGTGCATGACCCAGTGGTCAGTGTCGGAGCTGCTTATGAGTATAGTGAGTACATGACCCAGTGGTCTGTGTCAGAGCTGCTTATGAGTATAGTGAGTGCATGACCCAGTGGTCAGTGTCAGAGCTGCTTATGAGTATAGTGAGTGCATGACCCAGTGGTCAGTGTCAGAGCTGCTTATGGCAGTCCAAGTTTGGTCACCAGATGCAGCCAGTCTTCAAGACATCCCAAATGAGACCATGTGGTCTGAGTTTGCCAATGGTTCTCTGACCTCTGTTTTAGTTATTCTGTCTTCGTTATTTGAAAAGACTAAATCAAAGCATGCCTCCCCTCTAGTCGGTGCCTTGACCGATTGCATTAGTTCATATGTGATTTCCACCATTTCAATTTCGTCTGTTGTGCTCCCCACCGGGTTTTCCCATTTTATATGGGGGGGAAGTTGAAATCCAGTAGCTTCAAGTGCAGTAGCTTCAAGTTCTAACATTTTGTTTCTGAAACTTCTAGCATTTAGATAAATACATTTCATGGCTATCTTACCTTAGTTGTTGCCCTTGTTTTGATGTGGTCTCCCTTCAGTTTTTTTTATTGATTTCTCCCCCCTTCCTTTCTAGTTTTTAAATGCTTCTGAACCTCCTTAAGGATCCTTTCTCCGAGTAGATTGGTTCCCTTTTTATTTAAGTGCAGTCCATCCCACCTATATAGATAGTCCTTGTTATAGAATGTGGTCCAATGTTCAAGGAAGGTGAAGCCTTCCTGTGTGCACCATGATTTCAGCCATGCATTTAGATGATTTATTTCCAGCTGTACGTATGGTTCTTTGCAAGGTGCCGGCAGTGTCCCACAAAATACCACAGTTTTGGGCTTGTCTTTTAATTTCCTTCCTAGCTCTCTGAATTTGTTTTGCAGGGATCTTGATCTGTCTCTTTCAATGTTGTTTGTACTGATGTGGACGACGACTACCGGGTCGTCTCTTGTTTGTTCTAGGAGCCTGTCCACATTCTCAGTCATATGCACGACAAAGGCTCCTGGAAGGCAGCACACTGTTGTAGTAAGGGGGGTCCAGACTGCGAACTGCATGTGCTTCATATCTCTTTCAGCTACGAGCGGGCCCCTTTGATGAATACCAGACTGATTGCATGTGCTTCATATCTCTTTCAGCTACGAGCGGGCCCCTTTGATGAATACCAGATTGCCACCATGCTGAAGGAGATCCTGAAGGGTTTAGACTACCTGCACTCAGAGAAGAAGATTCACAGGGACATTAAAGGTTTAGGAACATTCTAGAATCCATCATGCTGTCTGTGACTTGTCACTTAGATGCTGATTATGTTTATTTGTTTTGTATTTTGTTTTTTTTGTTTTTTCTAGCTGCGAATGTTTTGTTATCAGAACTTGGAGAGGTTAAACTAGCAGATTTTGGAGTTGCCGGCCAGCTGACGGACACACAGATAAAAAGAGAGACATTCGTAGGCACTCCTTTTTGGATGGCTCCCGAAGTTATACAGCAGTCTGCATACGACTCAAAAGTAAGGATTTGTTGTTGGACTACAAGATAGACAAGTTCCAATACAAGCAACTAAATATCTGTTTTTTGCTTAATAATGACCTGTACATGCTTCTAAAATACTAGGACAACACATTTACATGTAACCCTTTGAAGTGGAAGAATGCAGAAGATATTTGCTGAAGGAATGGACTGATACGTTTCCCTTAAGACCACCTCAAAGCACAAAAGATTCTGAGCAGTCCATCAGATATCTTCTGACAGTTTTATATAATTATACCAAATACGCAAGATGAATTTAAATGGTAAATGAGTACCTGTTAGGATAATGAACATGTAGATCCGTTTGAATTTGTATGTCATGTCAGAGACATTCGTAATATGGTGTCTGCTCTTATAAAGCTGCAGATCTAGTTAAACTAAGATTGAAACATGGCCAGTTGGGAGGTTCATTTATACAAGGCCTGCCTCCCTTGGGTTGCATTACTCTGTTGCAATAAAGAAAAAATGAGAAATGAACAAGCTGGAGGGTTTGGAATTCAGGAATGAGGTCCTGTAGCCTTAGGCAAACTGTGATGTTAAAACCAATCTCCTCAAATAATCACTGGAGTGAGAAACAACAGAAAGCTTTCCACACAGCTGAGCATTTCCAAGTCTCTACTCAAGAAAGTATATATTTCTACAGCAATACAGCTTCAATCATTTACTTATCTGAGGAGATTCTTTTTTTATATTATTTTAAATTAACAGTAATAATGTTTCTTACCTCATATGATGAACTCCACACACCGAGTGAACTCCCAGTCTCCATGTTGCTGGGTCAGGAGAAAAGCTGAATTGTTTCCCAGAGATCCTTGATATAATCCTTTTTTGAAGCCAGTTATTGTCCCTCCTCCATAAAGCCCCCCCCCCCTTTCTGTTGTATCGATGTCCAAATTTTTCGCACACATGCCTTCTGTGTGGTCACTGTGTGGTTCTTCTCTTTCACCATCTTGTGGTAGAGAGTTTTGTCTAATGTGTGTTGACATGTCAGCCGCACTGACACAGGGGAAAGGCTCCTCAACGCCAGTTTTGCCTGCTGATAATTCTTGCGCATCATCTTCAACAAAAATAACAACTAAGAGACCAAGTAGTTCCACAGAGCACCGGAGCTCCGTTTTATCTCCCCCGAGGAAGAGAACGAGTAAATCCACCCATTCCCGCGGCAGCAGGGAGAAGGAAGCACCAGCTAAAACTGCAGCGGCCATTACTGAGATTCCCACCAAGGCTACCCAGCCGATGACTCCACAAGAATTAATGCCCCTGGTAACTAAGCATAATTTTTTCAGTGGCTTGATTAAGGATGACAATTGCCTGAGCATCTTAAATGCAAAGGATAGGAAGGCCTTCAAAGGTTTTCCCGTCTGGAGGCCCGTTGAGGCTCTATGGAAAAAACCTGCTTGTGCTGCATCATATTTATATAGAGTAGATACATTTTATAGATCACCTACTGGCCACAAAGAGCATCTTTTTAAGCAGCCTAAAATAGATATTATCATGCTGCACCAGCCACCAGTGCATCCTCAAAATCCTTCAAACCAGTCGGTGCAGACAGGAAAATGGAAGAAGGACTATGCTGCCTCCACTTGCAATATGCGCATCAATAACTATCAAATTCATGTGGAGTTATTTTAATAGGCAAAGGTCTTTCAGACCGCAGCCAACTCAATCAGCCTTTGTAGGACAGGGCAGGTTCCAAAGGGGGCAAAGCTCCAGGCCATATGGATCCTTCCGTGGCTTTACAATAGGCAGAGGCACACCATCTACGTCTTCCTGGCATTCTCCGGTCAGCAAACGATGTCTCCACCCCCTCACTTCTGCCAGTAGGGGGAAGGGTTTCACATTTTTATAAAAACTGGGAGAAAATAACATCAAATCCCAGGGTCCTAGGGCTCATACAACACGGCTGCAAGGTACCATTCCGGTCTCAACCACCAGCAACAGGCATTATTTGGACACGACTGGACTGAGCAGGTCCACAAAGGGTCTCTACAGGAGGAGATAAGATCCATGCTCCTTTCCCTTTTCATAGAACGGGTCCCCTCATCTTGGCAGAGGCAGGGCCACTACTCCACGTATTTCTTAATACACAAGAACGGGAAGTTCAGACCCATTTTAGACCTCAGACCTGGGCCTGTTGGTAAATGGAAAAATCATCGCTCTTCCTGGCACAGTCTTTGGTTTTCCTGGGGGCCCAATTCAACACTCTCAGGACGGGTGTATCTCACACAGAGGACAGAGTGAACAGGTCAACAGCACACTCCTTTCAACAATTTTTGGGGCACATGGCAGCAGCATTTTCTCTGGTAAGAGACGCAAAACTGCACATGAAACACACACACCATGGTGTCTCTTTTCTTCCTGGAACCCGACTCTTCCAGATTCCCGCTGCATCGAGGTTTCTCTGGAAGCTGCAACAGAAGCAAGATGGTGGCAATTCTCACCTCGAGTGATAGGGGGACTACAGCTGTCTCAATGACCTCCGACACTCCGCCTGTATACAGACACCTCCCTACTAGGGTGGGAAGCACACCTACTGGAAGCACAAGTCCAGGGAACTTGGTCACAAAGACAAAGGCACCTCCATATAAACCATCTGGAGCTTTTAGCAGTCTTTCTGGCACTGAAACACTTCGCACCAGTTCTAAAGCAAGAGGATGTGCTAGTTCTTAACGACAGTAAAATACATAAATGACCAGGGAGGCACAAAGTCGTGGTAGATCTGTTTGCCACAACAGAGAATACCCAGCTGCCACTGTTCTGCTCCCGGTTCCTACAAGAAGCAGCCATGGCAGTAGACGGACTGTCCATTCCGTGGTAGACCGGCTTAATGTATGCATATCCTCCCCTGCCATTTAATCCCAGCTGTGCTCAACAAGGTAAAAAGAGACTGGGCCAGTCTCATTTTAGTAGTACTGGGCAAAGAGGTTTTGGTTCTCGGAAATCCTGGATAGCAGAAGCGGGACCAGTGCACTTACCAGCGGCTCGCGATCTGCTGTCTCAAAACAGAGGGAAGATGCAGCACAACAACTCTGCATGATTACGACTAGCAGCTTGGAGAGTGAACGGCAGCAACTACTAGATCAGGGCCTATCTGAACAAGTAGTCGGTATCTTACTGGCTTTAAAAAAAAAACTTTTCAATGGAAGGAATTTGTTCTTCGGTGCATCCAAATCTTTTGGAACACACAGATGTAAATCTACCAACATTTTTATCTTACCTGGGCCACCTGTTCCACAAGGGTCTTGCGCTATCCATCAAAGTGGTGGAGGATCACCCGGTAGGTTCTCACCCTCTTCTTAGGGGGGTAAAAGGCCACCAAAGAAACCTATCTTCCACAATGGAACCTCAGTCTAGTACTGAATAAACTCATGGGACCACCGTTTTGAACCCATGGCAACATGCAACCAGAAATTCCTGAAAAGGAAAAGCGCATTCTTGGTAGCAGCAACATCAGAAAGAAGGATAGGTAAGCTACAAGCACTGGTCATTGATGCACCCTAAATGTGTGAGTGAATGTGATATGAAAGGTGAATGAAAGAGTCACTTACCTTCACTTCTCCAATTGCTGCAGCATCTTTGTGTTTGAAAATAAACTCAATGTTCTGTTGTGTGTTGATTTGGTCTTTGTCTCCAGCCCTTCAAAATGGCTGCCTATAGGTGGGGCTGGCAAACCAAGAAAGGCTTTAAAGGGGTTTGTCGGGATAAAAAATTTAAACAAGGGATCATCCCTTTAAGACATAGTGCATTATGGGAAGGATTGCTCCCTCTAAGAGGAGAGGACATTTTCAAAATGATAGTGTATGTGTGGAGACAGGTTTGTGCTTGTTTTGTTTTATTCTGTAAAAAGATTACATTGTTTATTCACATTCTAAAGATACTGCTGTGTTTGGTCATCCTTTGTGCAAGCCTAACCCAGTCACGGCCGGTGACAGGTGGTAACACAGTTCCATCTGGATCAGGTTATAACTTTTCCTGATTTTTTTTTTTTCCCAAAACTGCATACATCAAAAGCAGAGGCCAGACAGCACTTAATTAATGTCTGAGTTTCTATATTCATAGGACTATCAAAATAAAAAGACCTTCAAGACAGCTTTTTTGGCTTTTAACTCACAAGATCAAGGCAAACCAGTCTCTCTAAACAGACAAACTCTTGGTGGATTACATCATGCATCAAGTTTTGTTGTATGGACAAGAAACTGGCTCCAGGACCTGTAAAAGCACACCCAGTAAGAGGGATGGCTACTACATGGGCGCAATTAAAATCCGCCTCAATTCAAGACATCAGCAATGCGGCTACTTGGGCCTTTTCCGAGACCATCATGAAACATTAGAAGTTAAATGTGTCTTCCTCTCAGCCAGCCTTTGCTCACTCTGTATTATCAGTGGCTTTGGGCCCTAATATCCAACCTACCACCTTTGTCACTTCCTATGGTAGAGTTCACTCGCTGTGTGGAGTTCATCATATGAGGTAAGAAGATGAAGATTACCTGTAATATGGTTTCTTGGTAGAATGATGAACTCCACACACCTATACCCCACCCTCCTTCCCCCTTTGCTGGTTTCCTTTACTGCTGGGTTTGGTTGGGAAATGTGGATAGTGGTACTCTGGAAGGGGGCTTTTCTCCTGACTCAAGCAACATGGAGAGTGGGAGTTCATCATTCTATGAAGAAACCATGCTACAGTTAATCTTCATCTTCTTATGCTGTTGTAGGCAGGCCTGCTCAGTGTTACTAAGACCATAGTTTTAGGGTTACAGTAGAAATACTAAATACATTAGCATAGTTTAATTCATGTTTTAGGCACACATTCCCCTTTATTAACTTTTCGCTGTCCAGTACAGCTAAAGGTTGATGTAGTTTAACGTGGTCATGGGATAGGAAAACTTACAGGAAACTCAGTGGAAAGCGCCTAGAGAAGCAGCCAGTGTTGCTGTCAGCAAAGTTTAAAAGTAACAAACTTAATATATAAATATTTGAAGCGACTCTAATGATCCACTGTCATGTAATAAATATTCTCACAAATGGCATAGCCTTCTTGTTTTGGAAAGTATTGTCCCTGTTAGAGTGCCGTGAAGTACTTCTTTGCATGAAATGCAGAACTATGACATAGCTGTTTTATTTCTTTTTCTGACTGCGTGTATTTGAGAAACGATTGCATAATGTTAAAATGAGTATTTAATAAAACAGGTAGTGTAAGAGAAGCATAGCCTACCTATTGATCGCTTCCACATTTCATTGCAGACTTTCCCTTCAGTTTGTGTGTTCTATGCAATATGAACACGCCACGGAGCAATATTATTATTGAGAATTAAACATGGCATTTGAACATACATATAATGTTGATAGTTAAAATAAGTCAATGAATAAATATTGCCACCATTTTCTTTCATTCTTTTTTTGCAAGAGCCAAGATTTGCAATCAGACTCTTGTTGCTGTAATAGTAAGTAAAGCACCTGATGACATAATGTTTATAAGCATCACTTGGCTCATTGCCTGCATTAGAAATAAGAATTATATTAAAACAGTTAAGAAAGCAAATGTCCAGCACTGTTGTGAGAGAATCATATTTAGTCTTCCACTAACACTTCCACTAACTCAGTCTACAAATAAAAGTGTTTTGAAAAAACCTGTTTAGCTTATTGCTGGCATTTACAATAACAATACAAAATCTGAAAGTTTAGTAACAGTCCAGCAATGTCATGTGAGAGTAATCCTATGTACAGTACTCCACAAATGAAGTTTAGCATTTTACTGGTATTACAATAACCAGGATAAAATATGAAACACTGATATAAAGGCATGTTGACGGACTCGTTGATACACAGGTTCTCTGCTGTGTATCACACGATTGTAATTTAAATAGCGACCCTTTTAAGTAAACACATAATTAATCCTCCCAATTGTTTCTTTGCTAATTCTGCCGCCTTTGCTAAATTTAAACAAGTGGTGTGTCTCCAGACAGAATGTCTTTATGAAACAAGTGGTGTGTAGTGACTACATCCTTTACACTGTAAAAAGATCAATCTCCTTTAAGGAATGTATAGCTAGACAAATAGCTTTGAGCTTGTTTCTTTATCATCAGATAATATTATTTAAGGAACAGTCATGGTTTAACATTGTTAATTATAGCTTTATAAAAAGGCAGGTAGAGTGGAAATAAATAATAATGAAATACGTAATTAATTTAGCTTACATCTGTGTGTGTGTGTGTGTGTGTGTGGTGCCCTGCGATGGACTGGCGTCCCATCCAAGGTGTAGTCTCGCCTTGCGCCCTGTGTATGCCGGGTTAGGCTCCGGCTCACTGTGACCCTGTAAAGGAGTAAGCGGTTAATGATAATGGATGGATGGATGGATTATAGAAGCTTGTTATTTAAGAGAATACTTATGCTGCACTTTTTAAATTGCCAGCTATGTTGACAGGTTATGTTTTGTATAAGTTGCTGTATTTTATTTTTGCAACTCATCCCCACAGATTACCACCTCTGTTTTTGAGTTTTGACTTCACATTCAACAAACACTGCTTTTTAATTTACGTTCAAACACATCTTTTTAATTTATGTTCAACAAACACATCTTTTTAATTTACATACAACAAACACATCTTTTTAGTTTGCTGATTGTGACAGGGTAGCATCGCAGTCCAAGCTGTTACCGGCAGGAAGAGAGACTCAGAGACAGGAAGCTGCAGTGAAGTGCTAAAGTGCACATTTATTTAATGAACAACAGGAACAAATAAACAGACATGAGGGCCAGATTAAACCGTTGTAGGCTGGGCATTAGCGTTCACTACAAAGATGCAAACAAAACACAGCTCCACTCCCCTAACTCCCGCCTCCCAAACAAAGCACTGTGCGCTCCTTGATAGAGGTGGCCAATCCCCAGTTAGCATCGATTACCTAATTGGGGATTGTTGGCAGGGACAGAATTAACCCCATCCCTGCCAACCTTACATTCCCACACACATTATTTACACAAGCAGGGCTTTTGCCCTGTCACACTGAGTCATTAACTGCAGTTCATTTTCTTTTTTTCTCAGGCAGATATATGGTCTTTGGGAATAACTGCAATTGAACTGGCAAAGGGCGAGCCACCCAATTCAGAAATGCATCCAATGAGAGTGCTGTTTCTCATTCCAAAGAATAACCCGCCCACCTTGGTTGGGGATTTCAGCAAATCCTTCAAGGAGTTCATAGACTCATGCCTCAATAAGGACCCCGCTTTCGTAAGTGTAGACAACAAATCCGGAATGCATTTAGGTGTTGGTTTTAAACTGCTTAAGGAAGATGTGAAACCAGATCAGTTTTAGTATTGAACTAAGTAAATTAATTATTAGATTTGTAGTTTGGAAAACATGGTCATGTATTTAAATTATAAATTGATTTCAGTATTTGATTTTCAACATTCGTTAAAAAAAAGCAAGAGAAAAGTGTACTTAGTCAGAATGACAGAAAAGGCATATTTATTTTAACATTGAAATAACAGTAACACCACAGTGCGCCTCAGGGGAAGCTTTGTTTGCAGAAATGATAGCTTGTTTTCTGTGTTGTGTTTTCAGAGGCCAACAGCAAAAGAACTCCTGAAGCACAAATTCATTGCTAAAAATTTCAAGAAGACGTCCTATCTGACGGAGCTGATCGACAGGTTTAAGAGGTGGAAGGCGGAGGATCACAGTGATGAGGACTCCAGCTCAGATGAGTCTGATTAAGTAAGTACTGTGGAGTGAAATGCAGTGGCCTCTTTTAAAGGCACTCAAACCAACAACTATATGCATTTGCAGCTACACTCTAATAACAGGCTGTTAAATGTGTATCTTCGACGCACATCCATCTGTTCTGTGTTTTGTTAATAAGGGAATGGGTAGCAAGACAAAGAGGAATATCTTGCTTGCTTGCTACCTTTCCTAAAATTCAAAGAACAGTTTTCTTCTTTTTTTATGTCCTCAATGTTCAGTACAAATGTCTTGTATTATATTTTACAGGGAATCAAACAACAAAGAGAACGATAGTTCAAGAACTGAATGGTCCTTTCCTACAATCAGAAAGAAACCAGAATCAAAAAAGATGCAAAATGGAACAGTAAGCCAATTTAAAATGTGATGCATTTTCAAATATCATCTTTTGAGGGAGATATCTTGCTGCATTGCCCATCTAAACGTGTTCTTTGTAGACCGTTTACCACAGTGCAGACATTTCTGTGACGTCACCCTTTGATATTTTGATTGATTAAGTCTTCTTACTAAAAGTGGCTGAGAGGTTAGTGCTACGTATCCACAGAAAACTCTGGATTCGTTAACGAAACAGTGAGTCAGAACTATTCAACAGAAAAGCAAATACCATTTTATTATGCAACAATCATTTCAGCATTTAGTTAATTAGTATTACACATTTCAAACGCAACACTTAGAAAAGGGCTTGCCATTTCAAATTAGCATTTCATATTGTTTTCTAAAAGTATAGCAATACAAGCATACATTAACAATATCATTTTTTTTCTTCTTCATAATTACATATTGTGAAAAGGCTTCTTTATTAACAGTATAACTATGAACACAGTTCTAGGTTCCTAACATGTCTTTGGTGGCTAAGGCACGCGTGACAATAAAGGATGTTTAAACAGGACGATCCCTGTATGCCCCTTTTCCAGTGGGAACACGGCTTCTTTAACAAAATACAAAACAAAAAGAAATCCAAACTCTAACGAAACTGAACAGGGTCCCTTACTTTAGTCAGACGCTAGTTTACTGACTTTAAATATATAATATTTCACATCTATACATAGCTCATCACCTTCCCACACACAGCTAGTCTTTGAAGCCTGTTCTGAAAGGTTTCAAGGGGACCTTATTTGTATCCTGGCTGGGAGAGCTTTCTTGTTCTCTCACATATATAGGATAGGAGGCATGATACTCATTGGATACAAAAAGCATCCTTGTTAATCGCAGTGTTGGTAAGACTGCCCCCCAGGAATGAATTGAGCAGTTAGTGCTTGTAAGGATGAATTGAGCAGTTAGTGCTTGTAAGGATGAATTGAGCAGTTAGTGCTTGTAAGGATGAATTGAGCAGTTAGTGCTTGTAAGGATGAATTGAGCAGTTAGAGTGCTTGTAAGGATGAATTGAGCAGTTAGTGCTTGTAAGGATGAATTGAGCAGTTAGTGCTTGTAAGGATGAATTGAGCAGTTAGTGCTTGTAAGGATGAATTGAGCAGTTAGAGTGCTTGTAAGGATGAATTGAGCAGTTAGAGTGCTTGTAAGGATGAATTGAGCAGTTAGTGCTTGTAAGGATGAATTGAGCAGTTAGTGCTTGTAAGGATGAATTGAGCAGTTAGAGTGCTTGTACCCTCCACTGGCTCCCGGTGCTATCCAGGATTGACTTTAAGGTCCTTCTTATCGCCTACAAAGCCCTAAACGGTTTGGCTCCGGCCTATTTGAAGGCTCTTTTAGTCCCGTATGCCCCTGGCCGGCCACTCCGATCCCAAGATGCAGGGCTGCTATCTGTCCCAAGGATTTTAAAGCACAGGACAGGTGGTAGAGCATTCAGTCACAGCGCACCTAAACTCTGGAATGCTCTCCATGCACAGTGAGAGACACACCGACATGGCCATTTTAAAAATAAATTAAAAACACACTTTTATAATAGGGCTTTTATATCTTTATAATATTTATTTTTATATGGTTTTATTCCTATTTATTCGGTTTGAGTTCCTCATCTGTTGCTTTTATTTGCTTTCATTTTAAAATGTTGTTTTCTATTGCTGTTTTTATTGTTTATATTGTACTAAATGTACTTCCGAATGTCCTTTTTCGTGTTAAAAGCGCCTTGGGATGGCTTGCCATGAAAAGCGCTTTATAAATAAAATTTGATTTGATTTGTAAGAATGTCAGAAGACACACCCAATTTCCTCAGCTGAGTGAAGAATCTCATTTTTTTCTTCTTTTTTTTTTTTTTTTACCCTCCAAGGATCCAAACACTTTGAAAAAATCGACAAGTTTAACCACAATTATTGCTCCGCTGTTTACTGAGGTAAGGCATCATAGAAAAGCAATTGCACTTCTATTATGTGAAGGGAATTCAGTATGTAGTAAATAAATCACTACATTTACGTTTTCTTTCAAAGCTGAAACAACAAAGTAGGGATAATGCAACCAAAACAGACGTGATTGAGGGACTTGAAAAGAGCATTGAAATGGCTGAAGAAACCTGCCCTGGCATTACAGACAAAATGGTAAAGAGGATCATGGAGAAGTTTCAGAAGTAAGTCCTTCATCTTTCTCAGTAATTGTGTTGTTCCCTGCCGGGTGTTTGGCTGAGACTCCCTTACACTCTGAGATTCAGAATAAATGGGGTGCTATCATTATTACAGAAACCATTTTCCATTCAAACTATTTGAAGGGTTTTGTTTACTACAGATAAACAATGGCTATGCAAAATAAGAGATGGATTATTAACTAGCCTACTTTGACATGTTTACATCTACCTTTGATTCTCATGTATCCACCCATCTTTATCTTTTTATTTGTATTTTCCTTTGTTTTACAGGTTTTCCTAGAAGATGCTCTTTTAATGTGTGAGATGTAGTACTGTATGTCATCAGACCTTCATACTGATCTTTGCATATCACACTTCCAACACGTGTGTTTAAATACAGCACTCATTATTTGCTGCAGCTGGAATGGTGAGATGTCTTACATGGCCAGAAAAGGACAAATCCATGTATATTTGTAAATAGTATAAGGGTAGAAATATAAGCACATTTAAGTACTGCTTAAACTATATTTTGTGCTCGTTTTAAAGTAGCGTTATTATGTTATAGAGAAAAGGGGAGGCAGATGGAATGCGTTCATTGTATTTTATTGAATACAGTTCATAAAGATAGTACTGCAAATCTACAGATGTTTTTAAGGTTGCTCATATTCCAACAATGATGCGCTACTCTTAAACAAGATGTGTAGTGTATTGAGAGTTTAAAACAAACATGCCGCTGCTGAGCATACCTGAGATCTAAAGTCATATTCAGTCACTAAGCAGCAGGGATTCAAAAAGCACAGAGTCGTTTAAGAATTGGAGTTCTGTAAGTTTAATTTCTCTACACTTTACTGCTAAAATGGATGGGCTCTCAGTCTGATTTGTACTTTCTTTCAAAATTGTTGTGTGCTGTAAGCATTAAACTGCTGCACAGAAGTAATCCTGTTTTATACAGTAGTTTAATTCAAACCTCTGAGTCACTTTCAAAGAAGGATCAATTAAAGCAGGTTGATGGTAAGTTACTAGCGTCAGATGTTAATCATACAGAATATGACTTGGGTAGATTGTGTTTTAAACCCATACCAAGGCCAGTTCATTTTATTGAATTGAACCCATGATATGCATTCCAGACAGGGGAGTCTTTTAACTGTAGTTGTCTGAAGTCCTTTACAACAGATTTTCACACATTAGTGACGTTTTGAATCTTCAATATTCTGGGGTACTGTTAAAATGAAAACTTGTACTTTTCTGGTCAGGCATTTGTATATCTAGTTTGAGAATTCTTCATATCCTCTTATAGTCTAAATGTTTCTGATTTGCTGGACAAACTTCAATTCAAACACAGGAATATATAGAAATCAAGGGTTGATGTCCGGTATCATTGCTCTGGCACAAAGCTTGTGTGGCGCTTTTTTTAGTTGTTTTTTTTTAGTGTTAGTATTATTTTTTTTAATCGTCGCCAAGTCTTTAAAGTAAACTTGCTGTTTCTGAGATCAGTTTATTACCTGAAGTTGCCATCACAGTGTTTGAGATAAAGACATTGTAATTGCTGATGGACGGACGGATGGATGAGAAATGCCAACAGTACATCCAATGGTGCCTAAATTATACTAAAGAAATGTAATGAACTCATATTGTATTGTAATTATCATTGTATCTGTTGAAATGTATCTGCTTTTTTATTATTATTTAAATAAGAACTTCTTTTTTTCCCTAGCGATAAGTTGCCAGATTTTTTTTTTTTTTTTAAGCAATAATGTTTGGTTAAAATAAAATATTTTTTTATAATTCTGTAATTTACAAACCAAAAATAGTATTTAAATAGCATTGATCTGAATCTTTCTAAAGGAATGCCATTGTGCTGCATCACCAGATGGACTGTAAAGCATGTGTACCTTGTAGAGAGTTTGTTAGTCTTGTAAATTTGTTTAAAGATGAAAGCTACTTTTGGTTTGGGGTTTTAATAGTTTTAAGAATAAATATTTAAATAAAGACTTTTGCGATGAGGTGCAATTTCTTTCAAATACTGTTTTTACCTAACATCATATAGACAAAATGACTGGTTTCCAAAAGCTGTTCACAGATGTTATACAGCTCTGGCCAAAAGCTGTGCATCACCTAGAATTTTAGATTTAGACATGTTTTGTTTTTTATTTATCTGAACATAATTGAGAGTTTATTTAACATCATGTAATAAAATAAACTACAAAATGATATTGCAAAAGTCTACCAGAAGCCATAATAGTAGTACATTATTTCATGTTAATTACAAAATGTCCAATTTTTCAATTTGTCAGTTTTTCATTAAGTATATAATTCAACATGTTAATGTAACATTATTCAGCAGGTTTCATTCAACTGGGTGATGCAAACCTTTTGGCCATAGCTGTACATCTATACTGTAGTCCTGGAAAATAAACACCTTCTTGGTTGCGTGAAGCCTTGACCAGTTCAAGAGGAAATCGTGTGTATTTCACATTTGAATGTGTTTTCCTCTTATATACAGATTTCACAAACTGAACCAAAACAAAGCAGCTCCGGGACCAGTAGTGTCACATGATTGAATGGTTTGTACACATGAAGTAAAATGGATGTGTGAAAAACATATTCACCAGAGAATCGTAGAAGACAGCAGCAACTTAAAGACACTGCTGGAAAGCGGCCTGTACCATTAATATGACCAGAGGTAAAAGAAATGTGACACCGCAAAGGGTCATTTACTTTGCTTTGTTTTTATTTAATCAACTGCTGCTGGGGATGCAGTTGCCTGTCAACAGTGATTTATAGGTAAGAGGCATAGAGGCCTACATTGGTCCATCACACTTTAGAGTTATACATATATCTTCAGAAGTGCTTATCTAAGAGTGACAAAACTGAGGACATTCTTTAGCACAAGCTACTGACTTGGTGTAACAGGCTGAATTGGTGTAACAGGCTCGTGTAGTGACGTCAAGCGGAAAATGCAGGACACATTCAGGACTGGTGAAAGAATGCACTGTGGTGGTTTTATTATAAATAAAAGGTTTAAACAAAAGACAAAACACTGAACAAAACGAAAGGCACGATGGCCAAAACAGACAGACAAAACACAGCGAATACTAAACACACAAGTATGGTGCGGAGCTGTGTCAGCATGAGTAGCAATTGCTTTTGTTTTTAGATCTTACTCTCCTCTCTCCCGTTCTTTCACCCTGAACACACCAACCCAGAGTGAGTGATTCATGCATCTATATATACAGCTGTACCGGGAGTCAATTGCTAATTAATCATTCACTTGAATCCCAGCAGTAATTTGTGCAATCCCTGTGCCCACATATTAATATACATTTTATCTGCATGTGAAGTGATTGTGCAATCCCCATGCCTAAATACACAAATACATTTTAAATCACTCGTGTTACATAGCCCACATTATACCCTGTGTACCAATACATACACACCAACAACACCCCACACATAGGCGGCGCGTATAAGAGGCTTGGGGAGCTAAGCATCCCCAAAATAAATTGCCCAAACCCTCACAAGAAATCGTTCTGACCAATACAAAATATATTTGTGAGAAAAGAAGATAGACTTTTTCCCCGCAAGCCCGCAAAGCAGGCCTAAAACATATTTCTCGTTTTCCACAAGGGCAGCTGGGATATCAAAATCAACTCAAGTCAATTCTTCCCGCTGATCTGAGCCCCCCATACAGCTGCAGGAGGCAGCTGACGAAAACTCTGAATCCTTTGTCGCTCATTCCCTTGCCTGGAACATCCTCTTCACAATTTCTACATTTATTCAAATTGCTGTTATCTATACAAACTGCTTGATCTGAATCTGATTTTACAGAACTTGTGGCAAAATATTTTCGTAGCATACACACCATCGTTTTGTGAGAATTTGATAACTGTGACACTACAGTCAGAACATACTTCCTTTGACTTTGAACAAATGCCTCCTTTCAGAACACTGTTTGTGGTGCCAGATTATGAATGTTTCTGAAGTTTTTTCTTTAGATTGTTCCAGTCCTTCACTCCATTTTCAGTGAGAGCGGGGTCTTTTGAACTTCTGAAAAAGTGTCTGCAAGGAAAGCAGAAAAACCGCATCTGCCTGCTTACTGTACTCTAAATATGAAAACGTATTTTAATATTCTGATGAAAATGAATGGTTTTGCTTACCAAAAACAGTTTTCGGATACACAGGTAAACAAGGCTATGACGGTCCTGTTGCAGTATCGCCAAGGTCCAAAATACAAGATTTAGTTGCATTTCAATGTCATTCGAGGAGACAATGCTTGGCTGGTTTAACGTCCATTCTTGCCGCCGATCTGAGCCCCAAAAATTTACGGGGAGTGCTTTTTTTTTTTTTCTTGCAAATATACCTTATGAAATACGTTGAATGCCCCTTGATTATAAGTACGATAGTAAGTACATGTTTAGAAGCTTAGTAGTCAGTATTAATAATTGATTTAAATTGGTGTGAAGTGATGGAAATGGTGTTTGAAATTGGTGTAGGTACTGTAGGACTGCAGAACAGGTTAACAGATCTAAAGATTTAAAAAAAAAAACCACAACAGTGCAGCCTGTTATCCTGCAAGCCAGTGCTATATTAAACTTAATTTATTTGTCCGACTTATGTTGGGGGAAAAAAGCATCCCTGAGTGGTTTTGAGGTCTGTTTTTTGCTATAAATTATTATACAGTACAAGTTCTCAAAAAGACACAGGAGAACGAATCCGGTTTACAACTTTTATTTGTGTCTGTCAGTCCGACTATTTTTCAAACTCAACACAATGAATGATACTTAGTATTCAGACTCACTAGTAACAGAGTAAAAAAATAATAATAATGCAAGTCTTAATTCTCTCACTTGCTCGCTCGCTCGCTCGCTCTCTCTCTCTCTCTCTCTCTCTCTCTCTCTCTCTCTCTCTCTCTCTCTCTCTCTCTCTCTCTCTCTCTCTCTCTCTCTATATACACACCTACAAAATTATTGGCAACCTTGATAAAGATGAGCAAAAAAGGCTGTATAAAATAAACACAGATAATGAGCTATATTTTATGCTCAAATATATGGGGGGAAACCATATTCTTTTATTATAATACAATTGCTCAGAGACAAGTAATAAAAATTTCTCAAAAAGATAGGTGTCAGAATTATTGGCACCCTTGATAAAGATGAGCAAAAAAGGTTGTATAAAATAAACAACACAGATAATGAGCTATATTTTATACTCAAATATATTGGAAAACCATATTCTTTTATTCTAATACAATTGCTCAGAAACAAGTAATAAGAATTTCTCAAGAAGATGTCAGAATTATTGGCACTCCTAAAGATTCTTATAAATAAAATCAAACAAAATTAAATCTGCATTAACATTCTACATATTTAAGTTCATCTCAGTCTTAAGGAACTGTATTGTGGCCTTCCGTGGCTTCCTGTTTCACTGGGGTATAAAAATGAGGTAACACGCATATGAAATCCATTTGTCATCCATCACCATGGTGAAAGGCAAAGCACTTACAAATAAAGAGACAAATAGTTGTTGACCTTCAAAAAATCAGGCAATGAGTACAAAACAACAGCTAAAAAACTAAATATACCACTTACCACTATTAGGGCAATAATTAAGAAGTTCAAAACCACTGGAACAGTGGTAAACTTGCCTGGTAGAGGACGCTGCCCCCACACACAGATGAGGCAGATGATTCGGGAGGCAAAGGGAAATCCAAGGGCCACAGTTGGAGAATTACAGAACTTGGTTGCATCTTGGGGTCACCAAGTCTCCAAATCTACAATTAGACCCCACCTCCATGCCAATAGGCTATTTGGAAGGGTTGCCAGAAAAAAAAGCCTTTATTGAGAGCAACCAACAAACGTAAGCGCCTGGACTTTGCTAAAACACATTGGCACTTTGATTGGATCCGGGTGCTATGGTCAGATGAAATGAAAATAGAGCTCTTTGGCCACGCACACCAGCGGTGGGTTTGGTGTTGAAAGAAGGATGCGTGTGCAGAAAAGAACCTCATACCTACTGTAAAATATGGTGGTGGATCTTTGATGTTATGGGGCTGTTTTGCTTCCACTGGTCCTGGGGCCCTTGTTAAGGTCAACAGCATCATGAACTCTACCCAGTACCAGGACATTTTAACCAAAAACCTGGTTGCCTCTGCCAGGAGGCTGAAACTTGGCTGCAAGTGGATGACCCCAAGCACACATCAAAAACCACAAAGAAATGGTTATTTGACCACAAAATCAACATTTTGCAATGGCCATCTCAGTCTCCGGACTTGAACCCCATTAAAAACCTGTGGTTTCAATTGAAGAGGGCAGTCCATAAGCGCAGACCGAAGGATATCAAGGATCTGGAAATGGTCTAAGATCCCTCTCAATGTGTTCTCCAATCTCATTAAACATTATTGATTGATTGATTGATTCCATTGAATCATTAATAAAGTCAAATATATTCCACATGTTGGAAAAATACAATATAGCTCAGTACTGGTATTATTTATCTTATACAGTCTCTTTTGCTCATCTTTATCAGGGGTGCCAATAATTTTGGATGTGACTGTGTGTGTGTGTGTAATATATATATATATATATATATATATATATATATATATATATATATATATATATATATATATATACAGTACTGTGCAAAAGTTTTAGGCAGGTGTGAAAAATGCTGTAAAGTAAGAATGCTTTCAAAAATAGACATGTTAATAGATTATGTTTATCAATTAACTAAATGCAAAGTGATTGAACAGAAGAAAAATCTAAATCAAATCCATATTTGGTGTGACCACCCTTTGCCTTCAAAACAGCATCAAGCATCAATTCTTCTAGGTACACTTGCACACAGTTTTTGAAGGAACTCGGCAGGTAGGTTGGCCCACACATCTTGGAGAACTAACCACAGTTCTTCTGTGGATTTAGGCAGCCTCAGTTGCTTCTCTCTCTTCATGTAATCCCAGACAGACTCGATGATGTTGAGATCAGGGCTCTGTGGGGCCATACCATCACTTCCAGGACTCCTTGTTCTTCTTTACGCTGAAGATAGTTCTAATGACTTTCGCTGTATGTTTGGGGTCGTTGTCATGCTGCAGAATAAATTTGGGGCCAATCAGATGCCTCCCTGATGGTATTGCATGATGGGTAAGTATCTGCCTGTACTTCTCAGCATTGAGGAGACCATTAATTCTGACCAAATCCCCAACTCCATTTGCAGAAATGCAGCCCCAAACTTGCAAGGAACCTCCACCATGCTTCACTGTTGCCTGCAGACACTCATTCGTACGCTCTCCAGCCCTTCGCGAACAAACTGCCTTCTGCAACAGCCAAATATTTCAAATTTGGACTCATCAGTCCAGAGCACCTGCTGCCATTTTTCTGCACCCCAGTTCCTGTGTTTTCGTGCATAGTTGAGTTGCTTGGCCTTGATTCCACGCCGGAGGTATGGCTTTTGGCCGCAAGTCTTCCATGAAGGCCACTTCTGACCAGACTTCTCCGGACAGTAGATGGGTGTACCAGGGTCCCACTGTTTTCTGCCAGTTCTGAGCTGATGGCACTGCTGGACATCTTCCGATTGCAAAGGGAAGTAAGCATGATGTGTCTTTCATCTGCTGCAGTAAGTTTCCTTGGCCGACCACTGCGTCTACGGTCCTCAACGTTGCCCGTTTCTTTGTGCTTCTTCAAAAGAGCTTGGACAGCACATCTGGAAACTCAGTCTTGCCATGGTGTATGACTTTTGGCAGTAAACTGTCTTCAGCAACCTCACCTTGTTAGCTGAGTTTGGCTGTTCCTCACCCAGTTTTATTCCTCCTACACAGCTGTTTCTGTTTCAGTTAATGATTGTGTTTCAACCTACATATTGAATTGATGATCATTAGCACCTGTTTGGTATAATTGTTTAATCATACACCTGACTATATGCCTACAAAATCCCTGACTTTGTGCTAGTGTACCTAGAAGAATTGATGCTGTTTTGAAGGCAAAGGGTTGTCACACCAAATATGGATTTGATTTAGATTTTTCTTCTGTTCACTCACTTTGCATTTAGTTAATTGATAAATATAATCTATTAACATGTCTATTTTTGAAAGCATTCTTACTTTACAGCATTTTTTCACACCTGCCTAAAACTTTAGCACAGTACTGTATATATTAGTGGTTTACAGTAGTAATCACCCCCCTGCAAAGTTTTCACATTTTGTTGATTTACAAAAAATGCATGCCGTTTTTCAAACATACTTTTTTTTTATTCAAAGCTGTAGTGGTTAAACTGAACACTGTTATATGAGGAGGAGGTTAAATGTCAGCAAAACTTGCAAAGAAAATGTACAAATGAAATGTATTGGTTGCCCCTTAAGTCAGTACTTGTGAGAAACTGTAAGCCGCCTATGACCCCACATAAAACATAAAACCCAAAAATACGCACAGGATGATCCTTGTCCTCGTGTGTCGTTTGTTGTGAAGTACTGTACTGGCTCACGAAAGGGTTAAGCCATCGGCATTGTGAGACACAGCCTCCAGATTGCGGTGGGAAACGACACAAGTTTTTCCCAGAAGAAAGCTGGTCAATTGAATTAGCTAAATCTAATGTCGGTATGTTTGCAATGCTTGATGTTGAATTAAATTAAAATTGGTATTCATTATGTTGCAACACAATTTTAAACTGATATTGTAATGTGGAGGTAAAGGAAGAAATCCAGGCAAGTATTCTGGTCTCAATGCACGGTTTATTTTACAAGAACGAACAGTTCAATAAAATAAATGCAATAAACAATAACGAACACAGGATACATACAATGGTTTAATAAACAGGCAGGTAACACACACAAAGCTAAAGGGGCGTTCGCACCGGACATGGCGCGGCAAAAGCAATTGTTTTCAGTGAAGGCGGTCACTAGCAGGGCACTGCAGAGCTGCGCGCAGGAGATAAAATATTTTCAACTTTCGCCGCACTGCACATAAACTACCAGCAGCCAATCAGGGGAAAGTAGGAGGCTCCTTTGCAAGGAAGAAATAAAAAAATAAAAATGGAGGAAAAGCTTGTGGTTCTGATTTCAGATTTTCGAGAGTTGTATAATACAACATTAAGTAGGTTTGCAAACCGGAGCTCGATGATATTCGCCATACCTTTTTCTTTTCTTGAGGATGTCATGGACCCACAACGATCTTTTTTTTTCTTTCTCCGGTAGAGCAGGAAGGTCGCAATTCTCTTTTTTTGTTTGCTGTTCATTGCTCCAGGTATTGTATTGTCAGATGCACAGCACCACTGATTGTTGCCGCTTTTATAGTTTCCCCCCAAAAAGTTTGATATGATGGGATGGCAGTAGTTGCATTTTTTAATCATGTGTATACGATAATGCTCAATAATATCAGTGTATAATGATGCCTTTAACTCACACTCTCTTTGCCTATACCCAGCAAACCAGACAAAACTCACAAAGAAAGAAAGAAAATATTCAATTTTTAAAAGCAACATGTTTTTATTTTATTTTAAACACCACAATTGCCTGATATTTGTGGTAATTGTGGGGGGATTATGATGGTGTGTGTGTGGGGTTAAAATGAGGTTTTAAAAAAATTATAATGTTTCATACCTCATTATATATATATATATATATATATATATATATATATATATATATATATATATATATACACACTAAGCTTTGTGTCTTCTGTACAAAAAGAGTTTTCCCTTCCCGCTGGCATTTACAGTTTGTTTCTTGTACATGCAGTAACAGACCGCCCACTGACTTTGCCCTGCCGCTGCTCGTGTGAACACGGTCTGCTGTGACTGCAGAGCGGTGCGCAAGGAGGCGCCCTGCGTGTCACGTCCAGTGTGAACGCCCCTTAACAGTCTCTGCGTGTCTGACTCAAAAAACAATAGGTTCCCTCCCACAGCTCCAAAACTCACTCTTCACCCAGCCCTTCCCTCTGCCAGGCTTACATTTTGCTCGTCTTGCGCACTCCCCCAATCGCAAACATGCATTCCCGTCCCAACACCCATTATCTCAATGCACCCACAAAGTCCATCAAACCCCATGGGGGCTCTCCTGCGAATGCATGTTTGTGATCGGCTGCAGTCCCGTTGTCCGCACGAAGGGGACCCTTAACTCAAAAACATTTTTGCAAGCTGTAAAATCATCAAATCCTGAATGCTTATATAGTGTAGTGTAGTTACAAATAAATGAAACGTGGCTTTTGGATTGGTTAAGAAGTATTTCAGTTAAAATACTGAATAGTGAATAATTTGGGGTCGTGAGTACATTATTCCTGTGTTCATTTGGGTCGCCAGTCAAAAAGTTTGGGAAACACTGATCTATATAACTTTGTTATGACGTGTTTACATGCACTGAAACTATTTAATAAGTTATGGTAGGATTGTCTTTTAGCACTTACTTGGCACTAAAATAATGTATTTTAAAAAAGAACAAAACATCAAACATTAGCTTATATTGATAAGCTGTTCTGGTAGCCCATAGCCAAATAAAGTGTTTCATTGTTACTACAAAATGCTTTAATGTTTTCATCTGTTTATTTAACTGAGATTTGAAATTTACCAACTAGCTTTCCCAACCTGCTGTGACACCTTGCATTTTGTACAGTAAAAATAGTTGTTTTTTTCCCCAGACTGGCTTCAAGATGAAAGAAACCTAAACCAGGTGCCAATGACTGGCATTTTATTCTGCAGGAGTATTAGGGGTGTATACCAGAGCACGCAGAGGTAGCTTCAAACACAAGAAGTACAAGCTGAAAGAACAATAAACCATTTTTATTATTTAATAATATGTTTCCCAACCCCAGCTATTTTTTTTAATGGACTTTGTAGTCCCATCTATGAAAACTAACCATCCTTAATTGCTATTTTTATTTAACATTACATGTGTTTCTTTCACAAATGTAGGGTGTGGTAACTTTGGTAATGTATAATGAATCAGACAAATCGTTAGGTTACTTCTGTAACCCTGGTTCCCTGAAAGAGAAGACGACCACCAATGACATTATGTAGGAGGCTGTGTGGTCCAGTGGTTAAAGAAAAGGGCTTGTAACCAGGAGGTCCCTGATTCAAATCCCATCTCAGCCACTGACTCATTGTGTGACCCTGAGCAAGTCACTTAACCTCCTTGTGCTCCGTCTTTCAGGTGAGACGTAGTTGTAAGTGACTCTGCAGCTGATGCATAGTTCAAACACCCTAGTCTCTGTAAGTCGCCTTGGATAAAGGCGTCTGCTAAATAAACAAATAATAATAATAATGGGATATGCCTCCCCATTAGGTAGGTCTCGCTGAGCTCTCTATACCAGAGCTGCCGGTAGGACCCTTCCTGAGATGATGCACTTGGCCCTGCCCACCGAGGGGATAAAACTCTCATGCTGAGGAAGCCATTTCTCTTTTTCTATTGAACCCGTGAGGGCGACCGATGTGACCTTGCGGTTGGTGGTCGTCTTCTCTTTCAGGGAACCAGGGTTACGGTAAGTCACCTAACGTTCCTGTTCAAGTCGAAGACGACCACCAATTACGTTAGTATGGGATAATGTATACCAGAACCGTCGCGACGGAGAAGGAACGGCAGCATATGAGGGACGCACAAGCACTGTCTAACCCAGAGGTTAGCGGTGTGAACTTACACCCTCAAGGACCCTTGTGCCTATAGAAGGCAAAGCAGGGTCTACCACATTAAGACGGTAGAACCTGGAGAAAGTATGCGGCTTAGCCCAGCTAGACGTAGTACAAATATCAGACATTGAGGCACATCTGAAGAGAGCCCAAAATGTAGCCAACCCTCTAGTGGAGTGTGCGGCTACCCTACCAGGTGGGGGCAAGCCAGCACTATTATATGCAGTCGAGACTGTATCCATAATCCAATGTGACAGACGCTGCTTAGAGAGGGGCTGTCCTAGGGACAGACGAACAGCAGGTAAGATTGACGCAGAGCTCTTGTCCTATGCACGTAGCCTCTGCCCAATTCCCGCACTGGGCAGAGGAAATTCAATCTCTCATCCTTTGTTCAAGCAAACGGAGGTGGATGGAAGGACGACTCCAGTTCCACAGACTGATTAGTGTGGAAGACTGTGATCACCTTGGGGAGGAAAGCAGGGTTGGTGCGCAGACACACCCTGCTGCCATCCTCCCAAATGCGCATGCAGGAGCTGTGCACAGACAGCGCCTGCAGCTCACTGACCTGTTTCGCGGAGGTGATCGCCAAGAGGAAGGCTGTCTTCATAGACAGGTACTTCCGCTCTATGCACCACAGTGCAGAGCGGCGATAACCTGGTTCTGGACCGTGTGCAGTCACACAACGTGGCAGTGCATAGCATATACCAGAGTGAAGCACAGGCTCAAGGAGCTGCGGTGTGTTAGGCAGGAATAAAAGTGCTTTTTTCCCTCTAACTGCAAAGGCAGTAACAGGAAAACATAGAGGCTTATACACACAGCAATTCAGCTATGGGAGAAACACATTCACCATGCCAAGCGGGTGACCAAGCGCGCCGAGTAGGCGGGCTGAAACAAGCCAGCTGATTCAACTCAACAGCGGGACACAGCAGAGCTAGGTCCAGTGGAGGAATCACACTGCTACTAGTTTTTCTTTTTAAACTGCTAGGCAGTAAGAAACACATACAGTGGCTCTCCAAAATTCACCCCCCTTGGATTTTTCCACATTTTATTGTGTTACAACATGGAATCAAAATGGATTTAATTAGGAGTTTTTGCCACTGATCAACACAAGGAGGAATCGCGCTTGTATTATTTTTTATTTCTAAACTGCAAGGCAGTGGAATGAAACCACACATACACGCTAGAGTGACAGGGGAATGAAACTTCAGTCCTGTCAAAAATGCTCCTGTCCCATCCCATCCCATGAAAGAGTCATCATTTCCCATCCCGTCCCATGAAAGAGTCATCATTTCCAATCCCGTCCCATCCCATGAAAGAGTCATCATCTCCAATCCTGTCCCATCCCATCCCATGAAAGTCATCATTTCCAATCCTGTCCCATCCCATGAAAGTCATCATTTCCAATCCCGTCCCATCCCATGAAAGTCATCATTTCCAATCCCGTCCCATCCCATCCCATGAAAGTCATCATTTCCAATCCCGTCCCATCCCATCCCATGAAAGAGTCATCATTTCCAATCCTGTCCCATCCCATCCCATGAAAGTCATCATTTCCAATCCTATCCCATCCCATCCCATGAAAGTCATCATTTCCAATCCCGTCCCATCCCATCCCATGAAAGAGTCATCATTTCCAATCCTGTCCCATCCCATCCCATGAAAGAGTCATCATTTCCAATCCCGTCCCATGAAAGTCATCATTTTCAATCCTGTCCCATCCCATGAAAGAGTCATCATTTCCAATCCTGTCCCATCCCATCCCATGAAAGAGTCATCATTTCCAATCCCGTCCCATCCCATCCCGTGACAAACAGAGATCAACTATTATTTGGAGGTACAGATATTTTCGTATTCATGTATAAAATTAGGGTTTATAGGGTTTTGCATTAAACACTACCGGTATACTGCTAGTAATTTGTTTTAAGTTTTAGTTTTTTCAGAAAAAAATACAGTGCAAGCACAGGGTCTTTAGAAGCACAATGTGCAATATAATGATGTAATATATAAATTCGGTAATATAAAAACAACTGTTTAGAGTTTTGTGCAGCAGTTTCAGTTTCTAAATCGGTTACTAAGCAACCCGGCTCAGAGATTTTAGTATGTCAATACCACAATAAACTGTTAGTGAATTACAGTATTATGAACCATTAATTCATTAAAAAAAAACAAAAAAAAACATGGTATTGAAATAATAAATCAGGGAGTATCCATCATGGATTTATTTATTAAAAATGTAGTATTATACATACCCTTTCAACGTAGCGCTGAAGCAGTACCTCCAAAAAATAGTAGTTGCTACGGCCAAATCGTAGCCTTTGATATCTCTGCATTATGATTTGCACATCCTTAACATACTGTACATATGTATATAGAGAGAGCTATGTTAAATACATGCCAGTAGCAATCCACAGCTTTCGGTTATTCTGCTAGTATCAATAATTCATGTACCAATAGTTAACTAAAGGACTGACATAACTATACAATTATGGGTAATATGAAATATTTTAAGTATCAATCTATGTTAAACGTAAGGGTTTTTATTAACCATTCCGTGTTGTCAAGATGCTGAATCTCCACGGACATCTGCTGTCCCTCTGGTCCGTCCGCGTTGGTGTTGTCGGAGTCTCTCTCCGAGTCTGTCCCTTCTGATTCGGAGGCATACGGCTCGAATTAATACGGGAGACAATCCCTGTTTTCTCTCTCTACGTCAGATCCATCACTACATAATTCACATTCATAAGAGGTGTCTGAAACTGATACTCTCACTCTTACTCTCATGAGGGTACTCTCACTTTCACTGTCAGCCATACTGGCAGATGCAAGGTGCCTGAGGTCAGTCTCCTGGCCCCACACCAGGGAATAGAGATCGCCTTATGTGTATTTCCGGGTATTATTTGATTCATTGTAGCGCGATTAAACATAATTTGTTAAAATTAATGAGATTATATGTTCAAGTGAGACCTGTTAATATTATTTTGTATGTGTATGGTAACAGTCAAATTCCATGTCATTGGCTCTTTTACGACTTTAAAGAGCAAAAACACTCTTCCTGTCTGCTGGTGGCAGAGTAGTCCCGTTCCTTCCCATTCCCAGAAGCTTCAATCCCGTTCTTGCCCGTCCTGAGAGGTTAATTATTTTTATTTCCTGGTCCCGCCCGTTCCCGTGAGCTTCACTCCTGTACCATCCGTCCCGCAAAACTGAACACAATTTTTTCCCGTACGCGGGAATCCCGTGGAGTCCGTCTTCATGTCACTCTCTAATACACACACACACACACACACACCAGCAAAGCTCTGAGGGTAATACAACAGACACCACGGCAACGCGGGTGAACTGGAATTTTTAAGCACACCGAGAGGGCAGGCTGAGGCAATCCAGCAGAGTCAACTCCACAGCGGGGCGCGGCAGAGCCAGGGTCCGGTGGATGATCACACATCTTTTTTAAACTGCAATAGCAGAGAAACACAGAACTGCAAGCGCTGTAAGGTTTGAAAGCATACTGCAATCGCAAAGCAATGTAGGCTGTTAAACAGAAAACACAGCGCAGTAACTGGACAGGGGTGTCTAGCCTGGACTACGTGCAATCACACAACCGGGTCAGCGGGTGCCTACAGCGGAGTAGAGCACCATCTACAGGCAGAGGGGAACGAGGCACCTCATGCACCGAGCACCCGAGGGTGCTATGCACACCGAGGTACTACACACCTGCCTACCGAGCACCGTGCGCACAGAGTACTGTAAGCACTACGTGCACCGTGTACTGTGTAGCACCATGCGCTCTTGCACTAGCGCTGTAGCAGTGGGTACCCAAGCACCGAGCGCTGTGCGCAGAGTACCGTGCAGCACTGTGCGTTCCCGCACTAGCATTATACCAAGCACCGTGTGCATCGTGTGTCCCGAGTACCGTGCAGCACCATGCGTTCCTGCACTAGCGTTGTAGCAGTGGGTACCAAGCACCGTGTGCACCGAGTACCGTGCAACGTTGTGACTGTGCACTGACGCTGTGGTGCTGGGCACCATGTGCCATATGCACGGAGCACTTGTGCACCGAGATACCTAAGTACCAAGGGCTATGCGTGCGCTGCGGTACCGAAGCACCAGGGGGGGACCTCTACGCAATTGTGCCTACCCTAACCGCACGGTCACACACACCTGGTCAGTGCGTAGCGTGCACCAGGGGTGACACAAGGACCGAAACGGCGGTGGGCGAGTTGAAGCAGACAGCAAAAACACGGTACAAAGGTAGTATAGGGGAGAGCACACTGTTTGTTTACAAGGCCCGACTCACCGAAGTGAGGTCTACTCGACAGTGGAGAAGCGGCAAGGCCTAGTCCCGTGGAGGAACCGTGTACTCTCAGGAAGAAATAGACAACTACTCGTGGGTGACTGCACAGGCAGGCACTCACACACGACAGACAGATAACAAAGACAGAAAGGCAAAAGCCTTGGTCTTTTCAAAACCAGGTTTCTGATCGATGCAAGAGAAATACAATAGAATCGAGAAGCTCTTTTCTATCAACACGCTCAGCTAGACATAGAGGTCTTAACATCTTGAGAAAGCCATTTCTCTTTTTCTTCCTTTGGATGAGAACTTTATCCCCTCGGTGGGCGGGACCGAGTGCATCATCCCAGGAAGGGGCCTACCGGCAGCTCTGGTATAGAGAGCTCAGCAATACCTACCCAATGGGCAGGCATATCCTATACGTAATGTCATTGGTGGTCGTCTTCGAAATGAAAGGGAACTACTTTTACAGGATGTTCAAATTTTGCTAATTATTGAATAAAAGATTTCTTACCAGATGATAGTCAATACATGATTACATGTGTTTATATTCACAGTTATTCAAGATACAGAAACATCACAATTATTGCAACCCTCTACTAGTCGAATAATGGTATTCACCGAACTTGTAGTCAAAATAGTAATTGGCCGTTACCTTCAACTGGGAACGTTCTTTCAGACCAGGTCTGGAGTATACTTTCCTCTAAGCTTTTATTGAGTGCATCTCATACATGGGGTTTCCATGCGGGTCAATTTACACGTGAAATGGCGATGCGCCTGCACGTTTGGGAGAATTGCTCGGGTAAATCAGGTTTGTGGCTGAAAAAAACAGCCAAAGAGAGGGATCGGGTAAATCTCATTTACTCGTGTATATAATAAACACATGGGAAAATCCACGCCCAGTTTCGCATGGAAACCCGCATTTCACGTGTAAATGTTAATGAGCGTGTTTATCCTTAACTATAAATATTGCAAGGGATCAGGTCAGTTGTTACTGTGGATTCCAAGACGGCAGAAAGTAGTGGCTGATGGGTGATTTTATGGTTAGCAGTGGAGTAGTTCACCTTAATGCTAATTCGGGCGGCCTTTTTATTATTGTTTTTTTGCTGTGTCTGGTCTGTCATGTTGTATATATCTTGTGGGTTTACAGTTCTGTATAAAACCACATGCCACAAACTGCGTTATGCATTTGTTATTGTATTAAAGCAGCTGTTTGAGAATATCCTTGCTGTAAAAACTACACTAAAGTTAAACACGAAGTGCAAGTGAGCTGTAAACTGAATTAATTCCCGTCCTTTTTTTGATCCCAGCTATGTCCAAAGACAACGCGCGTCTGCCCTCCACGTTAATAAATATAGTTTGTGAACTGGATGTGAGCTGGATGTAAGCCAGCTCGATCGCCCAAAATAGCGCAACATCCACTTTGTAGATGCCCTCTCAGAACTGACCAAATAAAATAGCAAATGAACGTATTGATTGTGTTTTATTTGTTTGCATCATTAATATTTAACACAGCAGTAAATCCAACACAACTTAAAAGAAAGGAGAGCATCTCTGACAGCACGAGCCTCCTCAAATTGAAAAACAATTTGGTCAAGAGCAGTAAAGCACGTTATTAACCAACCAGGCACAAGGTATTTTGCTTTATTACAGCAGCTTAGATTCACTCGTGTACCAGTTCTCTCCGCATGGAAACCACTTTTTCACAAAATGTCACTAGTAATCTTCAAAAACAGCACAAGTACTTTACGCATAGCTAATTTACATATCAACCCCCACCTTTCCCATTCATTTGCATGACGTCGGGTGAAAAGCCCGGTTTACTCGAGTAAAATAAACTGAGCGAATGGAAACCCAAAAATGCTTACACAAGACATTTTTCTCGTGTAAATGTCTCGAGTTAAAAAAAAAACTTGCATGGAAACCTCATGACTGTCTTAATCCTATACAATTCCATATGCTACATGTGGTTTTGGTTTACATCTGTTTCACATTAGCTAAGACGGCACTCTCACATATAATGAACCTATACAACAGAGACCCTTTCCTCCGCTCCGCATTGGACCCTTCAAGGCCCTGCAATAGGAAGCTCTCACATTGCTTTTCTCCACTTAACACTGTATACCTTGCAATAGGACACTTACATACACCCTAATTAACACCAGGCTAACATTAGACTCCTTCCAAATGCAGATCTATACACAGAATACAATATTATATGTTTATTTTATTCCTTACACAAATCTTTTTTGGCTAACCCCATTATGACAGTAACTTGGCAGAGGTTGCTAATGGAGTTGCACCCGCACAGTCGCCATTGTTAAAGGAATCCTCATCTTCCTCGTCCAGCTGGAGGCTACCAGAGGATACTCGCAGCCTGGCAAGGGGGGCAGCTTTAACAAGCTTGCCTAGTACAGGGTAGTAGTAAGGATAGACGATGTCAGAGTCTGAATCACTACCATCTGTTCCACTACTGATATACCTTTCTGTCGTGCAGAGAGAGTTTGTTCGATCCACAGCCACATGTTGCCGCACCAAACTCGGCCTCCTAGATGGGTAATGGTAATGTGCCAGCGGTCTAAACTCTGTGCTGTGAGCGGTGTGCAGGAATTTCATATCACACTGACTCCAAGACCGCTTAGGAAGTGCAGCCTGGTAGTTTGGATTCTCTGCCATGTGTCCAGCTTCCTCTCTCCCTACATTGATTCTGCTGCCACAGCTTGTAACTCCGACTTGGTATAAACCATCGGGTCTGTATTTTTGAAGGCCTCTGCTAGCAGGCGACATGGAGGAGGGGTTCGAGAAACTGGAAGACCTGATAACGTCATCCGCCAGCGAGGCATGCCTCTGGAGTGGGGGCGGACACTCCAGGTAGAAGGATGCGCTCGAGACAAAACTATCTGTCTGCTTTGCGGCCCGGGCGTAACTTGGGGAAGCAGTGTGCCTCAGGAGCTGTGGGTTGGTGATCATCCTGCTGCGGTTCACTTCAGCAATGCTGCTGCTCCCCATGAAACACATGCGGCTTCTCTGGCCCTGCAGCACATCAGGTCGTCCCTCAGCCTCAAAGCAGGAGAAGGAGCTGCTCCTCGAGTGGTTGAAGGAGGCAGGGTCGGCTTCAGGCTTGGATCGTTCCAGTTCAGCAGCAAACACTACCTCTACTGCTGACTTACTGCGTTTCCCAGCCAGGGCCGCCGGCAGAGCTTGTTCGCTGTGTTTGTCTGTGTCAGAGTGTGTCTGTTCACACGCCTGGACACATTAGGTCAAGAAAACAACAATATCAAGTTTACATTAGAGAAGGTTGAGCAGCTCAAATTAGAGTTCAGCTCTCAAGTTAGAAAATGCTACTTGTGTCGGAGAGGGAAGATATTCAGATTCTTGTCACACAGTATTGCTTCTGATCAATGTGACAAGATTGTTTTTACTCCTTGAAAATCAATATACATTCCCTTAAACTGCTGATCTTTTTGACATATACACAAGAGTTCTTATACATAAAAGTGAACTTGGTATGTGTTCTTATATATAAGTGTAAATGACAAGTAACTTTATGGGCAGATTATAAACCTAACCAAAAGATATGAACAGAGATGGTTTGTAACAGAGTGACCGTGGCCTAGGAAAAGGGTAGTCAAGCCACAAGGCCACAGCTTTGGCCTCAGTTTACAGTCTGAGAAGCCAGGCTTCCATCCTTATTTAAGAGGTGTCAGCTTTATCAAGGACAGAAGCAGCCACAGGGTGGCGATGGGGAGACACTATGAAGAACTCAATTGTTCCTGATATAGCAGCTGTGAGGTAACCACTGTATTTTGAACCTTGGCAAACCCTCTTTTAAACAATAAATACATACTAAACGAAAAACCTAAATACTCGATTTACCTGTGTTGATTCATCTGTCAGAAGGTCTGGCGATGATCTGCACTGCCGTGTATCATAGTGAGCTTTACAGTATTTCCTGGAAATGAGAAACCTAAGCATGTTATTCTGTTGTGTCTCGTGGACAGGTCTTTGTAGAGCAGAAAGGAGGTCTTGCTAGTGCTTCTGCTGTCAGAATTATTTATAAAAACAAACCCCATTCTTATTACCTTTAGTATTATTTTCAGTATTTTTAAGGTTACCATTTCTAATGCGTATTTTAAACTTGTCAAAGATTAGAGACAAAATCACTTTTCTCCCTGCATCAAGGCAAGGCTCCATTTTAATAATCTAACCTGTGACAGATTTTCAAATGTAAAAAATGAAGACATTAAAACCCACACCTTGTCAACCAATTGTCATTAAATGTGTTTCTTTTAGTATTATTACAGATGTCTAGTAATTGTAACAAGCAGATCCATATATCACCCTAGTAAAAAAATTTAAAAAAACAGCCGAATTAATAGAGTTAAAACGCATCAAAGTGTTTTGATCCGCCACGGTTCAGATCATTAATACAGACCCTGTGTACTAAAGCAACATGTGCAAGAGTCTAGCAGCCTCCCTCCCTCTGCTGATTTTCAAGGCAATGCTACCCTTCAGCAATTACTGGGACACCTCCACTACTGTATATTCATTCTACATGAAGGATAAAAAGAGTAAAGTATAGGTTATACTCTCCCTGGAAAGACAGACAATTACCTTTCGAAAGGCAAGTTCCTTTTCTCTCCTTTACCCACACATTCCAGAAGCTGCTTCTGGGTTCTGCCGCTGAGATTACAAGAACATTACAATGTAAATGGATACATTCTTCTTTAAATAAGAGGAATATGAAACAATACTGCTGCATCACTACCTGTATCTGAAACATGAGCCCTTGCTGTATAAAAGGGATTTGTGCCTTGATTGGGGCTCTTCAGAAAGCCTGAAGAATGCATGGTACTCAACACACATCTTCCAGAAGGTCTTACAGGCATCGCGGCTCACCATGGTGAACTCCACGCTGTCGTTGCGGGACGGCTGATTCAAAGCATGCACAGACAAAAACAAGAATAAATAGACACTGCACAGACAAGAACAAGAATAAATAGACACTGCACATACAAAAGCAATATTGTGCTAGGAAGAGCAGAGCTCCCCAGTGGAGATGGAGAATGAGAGCGGGCCATGGGCAGGAGCTGGCTGGCAAACACAGGCAGACGTCATTCTTTCAAAATCTCAGCATTGTTTCTCTAATTGAAGTGTGATCTATCCTCTATTTGATTACAGCCAAGTTAGAATTCAATAATGTGTATAGTGTGAAGCTACACAATACAGTGCAGAAATAAACTATACCCAGGGTCTAATCTATAACAAATGTAATTTTGGCATTCCATCTCATTCATATGCTTCTGAACAATCCTCTGTGTCATTTCACTGACACAGCTTCATCCAGGGTCTAGTGCGCCCGAGAAGAACTTCCCCAGCACCTCACTCAGACCAGCCTGCTAGCCTGTACCTGGGAGTCACTAGTGGGGACGGGGCTTAATCCAAAGCCTTCCTTGTATCTTCACAAGGACAACAGCTTTAAAAGGTATAAAATAAAATGAGTGAAATACTTACAACAATTTTTGCATGAAGCTTAATCAGAAAATGTTTCCTCTTGAAACTCACTTTTCGGATTTTGGCCCAGCTGAAGGTGTTTATTTTCGTGTTGCCCTGAAACAGAAGTAGTATCACAATATTGTAGAATTCCCTAGTAAGCAGCAGCAGAGGCTTGTACAGCCAGGGTGCTTTGTGACACTGTGCAATACAACAGGTAATGAATGGTGCATAAACTAGTGTGACACTGTGTGCAATACAACAGGAAACGACTGGTGCATAAACTACAGTGTGACCCTGTGTAATACAACAGGAAACGACTGGTGCATAAACTAGTGTGACCCTGTGTAATACAACAGGTAACGACTGGTGCATAAACTAGAGTGACACTGTGTGCAATACAACAGGTAACGACTGGTGCATAAACTACAGTGTGACCCTGTGTAATACAACAGGAAACGACTGGTGCATAAACTAGTGTGACCCTGTGTGCAATACAACAGGTAACGACTGGTGCATAAACTACAGTGTGACCCTGTGTAATACAACAGGAAACGACTATTGCATAAACTACATTGTGACGATGTGTAATACAACAGGTGACGACTGGTGCATAAACTACAGTGTGACGCTGTGTAATACAACAGGTAACGACTGGTGCATAAACTACAGTGTGACCCTGTGTAATACAACAGGAAACGACTGGTGCATAAACTAGGGTGACCCTGTGTGCAATACAACAGGTAATGACTGGTGCATAAACTAGAGTGACACTGTGTGCAATACAACAGGAAACGACTGGTGCATAAACTACAGTGTGACCCTGTGTAATACAACAGGAAACGACTATTGCATAAACTACATTGTGACGATGTGTAATACAACAGGTAACGACTGGTGCATAAACTAGTGTGACACTGTGTGCAATACAACAGGAAACGACTGGTGCATAAACTACAGTGTGACGCTGTGTAATACAACAGGAAACGACTAGTGCATAAACTACAGTGTGACCCTGTGTAATACAACAGGAAACGACTGGTGCATAAACTAGTGTGACCCTGTGTAATACAACAGGTAACGACTGGTGCATAAACTAGAGTGACACTGTGTGCAATACAACAGGAAACGACTGGTGCATAAACTACAGTGTGACCCTGTGTAATACAACAGGAAACGACTGGTGCATAAACTACATTGTGACGATGTGTAATACAACAGGTAACGACTGGTGCATAAACTAGAGTGACACTGTGTGCAACACAACAGGAAATGACAGGTGCATAAACTACAGTGTGACCCTGTGTAATACAACAGGAAACGACTGGTGCATAAACTACATTGTGACGATGTGTAATACAACAGGTAACGACTGGTGCATAAACTAGTGTGACACTGTGTGCAATACAACAGGAAACGACTGGTGCATAAACTACAGTGTGACCCTGTGTAATACAACAGGAAACGACTGGTGCATAAACTACAGTGTGACCCTGTGTAATACAACAGGAAACGACTATTGCATAAACTACAGTGTGACCCTGTGTGTAATACAACAGGTAACGACTATTGCATAAACTACAGTGTGACCCTGTGTGTAATACAACAGGAAACGACTGGTGCATAAACTACAGTGTGACCCTGTGTAATACAACAGGAAACGACTGGTGCATAAACTACAGTGTGACACTGTGTAATACAACAGGAAATGACTGGTGCATAAACTACAGTGTGACGCTGTGTAATACAACAGGTAACGACTGGTGCATAAACTACAGTGTGACCCTGTGTAATACAACAGGAAACGACTGGTGCATAAACTAGTGACACTGTGTGCAATACAACAGGAAATGACTGGTGCATAAACTACAGTGTGACCCTGTGTAATACAACAGGAAACGACTATTGCATAAACTACAGTGTGACCCTGTGTAATACAACAGGAAACGACTATTGCATAAACTACAGTGTGACCCTGTGTAATACAACAGGAAACGACTGGTGCATAAACTACAGTGTGACCCTGTGTGCAATACAACAGGTAACGACTGGTGCATAAACTAGAGTGACACTGTGTGCAATACAACAGGAAACGACTGGTGCATAAACTACAGTGTGACCCTGTGTAATACAACAGGAAATGACTGGTGCATAAACTACAGTGTGACCCTGTGTAATACAACAGGAAACGACTGGTGCATAAACTACAGTGTGACGCTGTGTAATACAACAGGTAATGACTGGTGCATAAACTACAGTGTGACCCTGTGTAATACAACAGGAAACGACTGGTGCATAAACTAGTGTGACCCTGTGTAATACAACAGGTAACGACTGGTGCATAAACTAGTGACACTGTGTGCAATACAACAGGAAACGACTGGTGCATAAACTACAGTGTGACCCTGTGTAATACAACAGGAAACGACTGGTGCATAAACTACAGTGTGACCCTGTATAATACAACAGGAAACGACTATTGCATAAACTACAGTGTGACCCTGTGTGTAATACAACAGGTAACGACTATTGCATAAACTACAGTGTGACCCTGTGTGTAATACAACAGGTAACGACTGGTGCATAAACTAGAGTGACCCTGTGTGCAATACAACAGGTAACGACTGGTGCATAAACTAGAGTGACACTGTGTGCAATACAACAGGAAACGACTGGTGCATAAACTACAGTGTGACCCTGTGTAATACAACAGGAAACGACTGGTGCATAAACTACAGTGTGACACTGTGTAATACAACAGGAAACGACTGGTGCATAAACTACAGTGTGACGCTGTGTAATACAACAGGTAACGACTGGTGCATAAACTACAATGTGACCCTGTGTAATACAACAGGAAACGACTGGTGCATAAACTAGTGTGACCCTGTGTAATACAACAGGTAACGACTGGTGCATAAACTAGTGACACTGTGTGCAATACAACAGGAAACGACTGGTGCATAAACTACAGTGTGACCCTGTGTAATACAACAGGAAACGACTGGTGCATAAACTACAGTGTGACCCTGTGTAATACAACAGGAAACGACTGGTGCATAAACTAGTGTGACCCTGTGTAATACAACAGGTAACGACTGGTGCATAAACTACAGTGTGACCCTGTGTAATACAACAGGAAACGACTATTGCATAAACTACAGTGTGACCCTGTGTGTAATACCACAGGTAATGACTGGTGCATAAACTACAGTGTGACACTGTGTAATACAACAGGAAACGACTGGTGCATAAACTACAGTGTGACCCTGTGTAATACAACAGGTAACGACTGGTGCATAAACTAGAGTGTGACCCTGTGTAATACAACAGGTAACGACTGGTGCATAAACTACAGTGTGACCCTGTGTAATACAACAGGAAACGACTGGTGCATAAACTACAGTGTGACCCTGTGTAATACAACAGGAAACGACTGGTGCATAAACTACAGTGTGACACTGTGTAATACAACAGGAAACGACTGGTGCATAAACTACAGTGTGACCCTGTGTAATACAACAGGAAACGACTGGTGCATAAACTACAGTGTGACCCTGTGTAATACAACAGGTAACGACTGGTGCATAAACTACAGTGTGACACTGTGTGCAATACAACAGGAAACGACTGGTGCATAAACTACAGTGTGACCCTGTGTAATACAACAGGAAACGACTGGTGCATAAACTACAGTGTGACCCTGTGTAATACAACAGGAAACGACTGGTGCATAAACTACAGTGTGACCCTGTGTAATACAACAGGAAACGACTGGTGCATAAACTACAGTGTGACCCTGTGTAATACAACAGGAAACGACTGGTGCATAAACTACAGTGTGACCCTGTGTAATACAACAGGTAACGACTGGTGCATAAACTACAGTGTGACCCTGTGTAATACAACAGGAAACGACTGGTGCATAAACTACAGTGTGACCCTGTGTAATACAACAGGAAACGACTGGTGCATAAACTACAGTGTGACCCTGTGTAATACAACAGGAAACGACTGGTGCATAAACTACAGTGTGACCCTGTGTAATACAACAGGAAACGACTGGTGCATAAACTACAGTGTGACCCTGTGTAATACAACAGGAAACGACTGGTGCATAAACTACAGTGTGACCCTGTGTAATACAACAGGAAACGACTGGTGCATAAACTACAGTGTGACCCTGTGTAATACAACAGGAAACGACTGGTGCATAAACTACAGTGTGACCCTGTGTAATACAACAGGAAACGACTGGTGCATAAACTACAGTGTGACCCTGTGTAATACAACAGGAAACGACTGGTGCATAAACTACAGTGTGACCCTGTGTAATACAACAGGAAACGACTGGTGCATAAACTACAGTGTGACCCTGTGTAATACAACAGGAAACGACTGGTGCATAAACTACAGTGTGACCCTGTGTAATACAACAGGAAACGACTGGTGCATAAACTACAGTGTGACCCTGTGTAATACAACAGGAAACGACTGGTGCATAAACTACAGTGTGACCCTGTGTAATACAACAGGAAACGACTGGTGCATAAACTACAGTGTGACCCTGTGTAATACAACAGGAAACGACTGGTGCATAAACTACAGTGTGACCCTGTGTAATACAACAGGAAACGACTGGTGCATAAACTACAGTGTGACCCTGTGTAATACAACAGGAAACGACTGGTGCATAAACTACAGTGTGACCCTGTGTAATACAACAGGAAACGACTGGTGCATAAACTACAGTGTGACCCTGTGTAATACAACAGGAAACGACTGGTGCATAAACTACAGTGTGACCCTGTGTAATACAACAGGAAACGACTGGTGCATAAACTACAGTGTGACCCTGTGTAATACAACAGGAAACGACTGGTGCATAAACTACAGTGTGACCCTGTGTAATACAACAGGAAACGACTGGTGCATAAACTACAGTGTGACCCTGTGTAATACAACAGGAAACGACTGGTGCATAAACTACAGTGTGACCCTGTGTAATACAACAGGAAACGACTGGTGCATAAACTACAGTGTGACCCTGTGTAATACAACAGGAAACGACTGGTGCATAAACTACAGTGTGACCCTGTGTAATACAACAGGAAACGACTGGTGCATAAACTACAGTGTGACCCTGTGTAATACAACAGGAAACGACTGGTGCATAAACTACAGTGTGACCCTGTGTAATACAACAGGAAACGACTGGTGCATAAACTACAGTGTGACCCTGTGTAATACAACAGGAAACGACTGGTGCATAAACTACAGTGTGACCCTGTGTAATACAACAGGAAACGACTGGTGCATAAACTACAGTGTGACCCTGTGTAATACAACAGGAAACGACTGGTGCATAAACTACAGTGTGACCCTGTGTAATACAACAGGAAACGACTGGTGCATAAACTACAGTGTGACCCTGTGTAATACAACAGGAAACGACTGGTGCATAAACTACAGTGTGACCCTGTGTAATACAACAGGAAACGACTGGTGCATAAACTACAGTGTGACCCTGTGTAATACAACAGGAAACGACTGGTGCATAAACTACAGTGTGACCCTGTGTAATACAACAGGTAACGACTGGTGCATAAACTACAGTGTGACACTGTGTAATACAACAGGAAACGACTGGTGCATAAACTACAGTGTGACCCTGTGTAATACAACAGGAAACGACTGGTGCATAAACTACAGTGTGACCCTGTGTGCAATACAACAGGAAACGACTGGTGCATAAACTACAGTGTGACCCTGTGTAATACAACAGGAAACGACTGGTGCATAAACTACAGTGTGACCCTGTGTAATACAACAGGAAACGACTGGTGCATAAACTACAGTGTGACCCTGTGTAATACAACAGGAAACGACTGGTGCATAAACTACAGTGTGACCCTGTGTAATACAACAGGAAACGACTGGTGCATAAACTACAGTGTGACCCTGTGTAATACAACAGGTAACGACTGGTGCATAAACTACAGTGTGACCCTGTGTCAATACAACAGGAAACGACTGGTGCATAAACTACAGTGTGACCCTGTGTAATACAACAGGAAACGACTGGTGCATAAACTACAGTGTGACCCTGTGTAATACAACAGGAAACGACTGGTGCATAAACTACAGTGTGACCCTGTGTAATACAACAGGAAACGACTGGTGCATAAACTACAGTGTGACCCTGTGTAATACAACAGGAAACGACTGGTGCATAAACTACAGTGTGACCCTGTGTAATACAACAGGAAACGACTGGTGCATAAACTACAGTGTGACCCTGTGTAATACAACAGGAAACGACTGGTGCATAAACTACAGTGTGACCCTGTGTAATACAACAGGAAACGACTGGTGCATAAACTACAGTGTGACACTGTGTGCAATACAACAGGAAACGACTGGTGCATAAACTACAGTGTGACCCTGTGTAATACAACAGGAAACGACTGGTGCATAAACTACAGTGTGACCCTGTGTAATACAACAGGTAACGACTGGTGCATAAACTACAGTGTGACCCTGTGTAATACAACAGGAAACGACTGGTGCATAAACTACAGTGTGACCCTGTGTAATACAACAGGAAACGACTGGTGCATAAACTACAGTGTGACCCTGTGTAATACAACAGGAAACGACTGGTGCATAAACTACAGTGTGACCCTGTGTAATACAACAGGTAACGACTGGTGCATAAACTACAGTGTGACACTGTGTGCAATACAACAGGAAACGACTGGTGCATAAACTACAGTGTGACCCTGTGTAATACAACAGGAAACGACTGGTGCATAAACTACAGTGTGACCCTGTGTAATACAACAGGAAACGACTGGTGCATAAACTACAGTGTGACACTGTGTGCAATACAACAGGAAACGACTGGTGCATAAACTACAGTGTGACCCTGTGTAATACAACAGGAAACGACTGGTGCATAAACTACAGTGTGACCCTGTGTAATACAACAGGTAACGACTGGTGCATAAACTACAGTGTGACCCTGTGTAATACAACAGGAAACGACTGGTGCATAAACTACAGTGTGACCCTGTGTAATACAACAGGAAACGACTGGTGCATAAACTACAGTGTGACCCTGTGTAATACAACAGGAAACGACTGGTGCATAAACTACAGTGTGACCCTGTGTAATACAACAGGAAACGACTGGTGCATAAACTACAGTGTGACCCTGTGTAATACAACAGGAAACGACTGGTGCATAAACTACAGTGTGACCCTGTGTAATACAACAGGAAACGACTGGTGCATAAACTACAGTGTGACCCTGTGTAATACAACAGGAAACGACTGGTGCATAAACTACAGTGTGACCCTGTGTAATACAACAGGAAACGACTGGTGCATAAACTACAGTGTGACCCTGTGTAATACAACAGGAAACGACTGGTGCATAAACTACAGTGTGACCCTGTGTAATACAACAGGAAACGACTGGTGCATAAACTACAGTGTGACCCTGTGTAATACAACAGGAAACGACTGGTGCATAAACTACAGTGTGACCCTGTGTAATACAACAGGAAACGACTGGTGCATAAACTACAGTGTGACCCTGTGTAATACAACAGGAAACGACTGGTGCATAAACTACAGTGTGACCCTGTGTAATACAACAGGAAACGACTGGTGCATAAACTACAGTGTGACCCTGTGTAATACAACAGGAAACGACTGGTGCATAAACTACAGTGTGACCCTGTGTAATACAACAGGAAACGACTGGTGCATAAACTACAGTGTGACCCTGTGTAATACAACAGGAAACGACTGGTGCATAAACTACAGTGTGACCCTGTGTAATACAACAGGAAACGACTGGTGCATAAACTACAGTGTGACCCTGTGTGCAATACAACAGGAAACGACTGGTGCATAAACTACAGTGTGACCCTGTGTAATACAACAGGAAACGACTGGTGCATAAACTACAGTGTGACCCTGTGTAATACAACAGGAAACGACTGGTGCATAAACTACAGTGTGACCCTGTGTGTAATACAACAGGAAACGACTGGTGCATAAACTACAGTGTGACCCTGTGTAATACAACAGGAAACGACTGGTGCATAAACTACAGTGTGACCCTGTGTGCAATACAACAGGAAACGACTGGTGCATAAACTACAGTGTGACCCTGTGTAATACAACAGGAAACGACTGGTGCATAAACTACAGTGTGACCCTGTGTAATACAACAGGAAACGACTGGTGCATAAACTACAGTGTGACCCTGTGTAATACAACAGGAAACGACTGGTGCATAAACTACAGTGTGACACTGTGTAATACAACAGGAAACGACTGGTGCATAAACTACAGTGTGACCCTGTGTAATACAACAGGAAACGACTGGTGCATAAACTACAGTGTGACCCTGTGTAATACAACAGGAAACGACTGGTGCATAAACTACAGTGTGACACTGTGTAATACAACAGGAAACGACTGGTGCATAAACTACAGTGTGACCCTGTGTAATACAACAGGAAACGACTGGTGCATAAACTACAGTGTGACCCTGTGTAATACAACAGGAAACGACTGGTGCATAAACTACGTGTGACCCTGTGTAATACAACAGGAAACGACTGGTGCATAAACTACAGTGTGACACTGTGTGCAATACAACAGGAAACGACTGGTGCATAAACTACAGTGTGACCCTGTGTGCAATACAACAGGAAACGACTGGTGCATAAACTACAGTGTGACCCTGTGTAATACAACAGGAAACGACTATTGCATAAACTACAGTGTGACCCTGTGTGCAATACAACAGGTAATGACTGGTGCATAAACTAGAGTGACACTGTGTGTAATAAAACAGGAAACGACTGGTGCATAAACTACATTGTGACGATGTGTAATACAACAGGTAACGACTGGTGCATAAACTAGTGTGACACTGTGTGCAATACAACAGGAAATGACTGGTGCATAAACTACAGTGTGACCCTGTGTAATACAACAGGAAACGACTGGTGCATAAACTAGTGTGACCCTGTGTAATACAACAGGTAACGACTGGTGCATAAACTACAGTGTGACCCTGTGTAATACAACAGGAAACGACTATTGCATAAACTACAGTGTGACCCTGTGTGCAATACAACAGGTAACGACTGGTGCATTAACTACAGTGACACTGTGTGCAACACAACAGGAAACGACTGGTGCATAAACTACAGTGTGACCCTGTGTAATACAACAGGAAACGACTGGTGCATAAACTACATTGTGACGATGTGTGCAATACAACAGGTAACGACTGGTGCATAAACTAGTGTGACACAGTGTAATACAACAGGAAACGACTATTGCATAAACTACAGTGTGACCCTGTGTGTAATACAACAGGTAACGACTGGTGCATAAACTAGAGTGACCCTGTGTGCAATACAACAGGTAACGACTGGTGCATAAACTAGAGTGACACTGTGTGCAATACAACAGGAAACGACTGGTGCATAAACTACAGTGTGACCCTGTGTAATACAACAGGAAACGACTATTGCATAAACTACAGTGTGACCCTGTGTGCAATACAACAGGTAACGACTGGTGCATAAACTAGAGTGACACTGTGTGCAACACAACAGGAAACGACTGGTGCATAAACTACAGTGTGACCCTGTGTAATACAACAGGAAACGACTGGTGCATAAACTACATTGTGACGATGTGTAATACAACAGGTAACGACTGGTGCATAAACTAGTGTGACACTGTGTGCAATACAACAGGAAACGACTGGTGCATAAACTACAGTGTGACCCTGTGTAATACAACAGGAAACGACTATTGCATAAACTACAGTGTGACCCTGTGTAATACAACAGGAAACGACTGGTGCATAAACTACAGTGTGACACTGTGTAATACAACAGGAAACGACTGGTGCATAAACTACAGTGTGACGCTGTGTAATACAACAGGAAACTTAGCTGTGTTGCACAGTCAGTATGGACAAACAAATCTATTAACATAGAACAACGAAACTTAGCAGATGAAGGGATTTTGAGTAATTCAATAACAGGCATCAATAAGTAACAGTCACAGCTACATATGTAAACAAAGCTGCTTGCAGAGCCTGTGACGCAGTCATGTCCCGCCCCTGAGGACATAAATGAACTGCACACTCACAGATCTCATCGCCATTTCTCCTTTCAAGACTGAACCAACAAGAGGAGTCTATCAGATAAGTACTTGTTGCTTATGACTATAATTTTCACTAATTTTTGTGTTTTACATAATTTATGCGATAATTCAATTATGCTGTAATAATTTTTCTTAAATGAATTACGTGTATATTGTGCACTATAGCCTGTTTGTTACGTCCCACAGCGGCCTTGCGCCCCGCGTGAAACCAGCTGCTTTACTTGCTCCTTCCCAGGAATCAAGCAACATAAGTCGGCTGACATTGTGCTCTTCTCCCAAGCTGCAATAGCTCTGGCTGGTTATTTTATTCTCATTTGGGCTTCGGACAAAATTTAGAGATGGTTTGTATAATTTAAGTAATTATATTTCTATTATTGTAAGTGAGAATTGTATTTGTAATTCATTAAATTTTTCAGTTTTTCACAGAAACTACGCACAAGCTTGTCTGCATTGCATAGAGCGGCACACGTGTAATGAGAGCAGCTGCTGGGCTCAGCAGCTCTGCGCAGGACCAAGAGGCTGCTTTGGGAATCCCTCCCACAGCATCTCGATGCCGTTTTGGTGACAGCTTTCGCACCACCATTACGAGGGCTGTTAGTTTAGAACATAAGAACATAAGAAAGTTTACAAACGAGAGGAGGCCATTCAGCCCATCTTGCTCGTTTGGTTGTTAGTAGCTTATTGATCCCAGAATCTCATCAAGCAGCTTCTTGAAGGATCCCAGGGTGTCAGCTTCAACAACATTACTGGGGAGTTGGTTCCATACCCTCACAATTCTCTGTGTAAAAAAGTGCCTCCTATTTTCTGTTCTGAAACGCAGGAAGCTGTCTTCACGGTCTTCCTCATCCTCCTCTGCCACTCCTTCTCCCCCTCAGAAGAAGAAGAAGAAGAAGTTACTGTTCCGAGTGATCGGCGGACACGGAGCAGATAGGGAAACTCGGGGCAGCAGTCTCCCATCAAGGAACGATGCTCGCAAAACTACTGTCGCCTGCCCAGTCTGTCCCCTCTGGGCTACGAGCACAGAGTTGCCACAGGAGGAACCTACCACCTCTCCCGGACCTGCCCCAGGTCACCCGGATTACCTCTTTGAGATCCAATTGTCCTGGGGTCACCCAGATACAGCCCCTGCTGTTCCCTGGCCGATGGACACCCTATATAGCATGATGTGGAGAAGCTGGGCCTGGCCCATTTTCCGCCGGTGGAGGCTTTAATTGCTGCCTTTGTCCCGGTGCCTAATTTAGTGCTCCAGTCCAGGGACGCTAAGTGCCCCAACAAGCAGTGCCGGGTCTCGGAGGTGATCCTCAAGCATGCCTATTCAGCCAGTGTGTTCGCGGCATGGCAAAGCAATTATAATAGCCTTCTGGGTGCTTACCAGTTCCATTAGCTGAGGTCCCTTTCTGAGAGTCACAGGCCCTCTCCACAACAGCTGGATGAGCTGCGCCTGGTTAATGAGAACCTGCTCTGTGTGTCGAAGCTCAACGAGCAGGCTGTAGGCAGGAACCTGGCTGTGCTGGCAGCTTTGGCTTTCCCAGGCACACGTGCCTGATGGGGATTACACCAGGGCATACGTTTGATCCCGCAGTGGACGAGATGCTGCAGCGCTCTCACTGCTCGTGGGAGCTGGTCCGCCTGTTGCCTAAGCGACCACCTCCAGTGCGAAAACCAGCAGCAAACCGACGCCCTAGGCCCCACAGCCTTAAAGTCCAGCACAGCCGGCTGCGCCTGCTACCAGAGGTGATGGTCAGAACCGGCCCGCGGCTGCTCGCCGAAGAAGTTTTAATAGGTTCTGCCGCCATGCTCAGAGATAGAAGCCTCAGTCCAAGCCACAAGCCGAGCAGCAGTCCTACAAGTTTGCTGCCACTTGCCCAGGGCCCCTTTTCAGGGGGCCATCTGGAGTATTGTCGTCAGTGCACCACGGTATCTGGGTGCTTACTACCGTTCAAACCGACTTTTCACTGCAGTTCAAGCATGTTTGCTTTCCCTTTCGGGGCATGACTACAACATCAGTCACGGATCCACAGGATACCGCTGTGTTGTCTCAGGAGGTGGCAGCTATGCTGAAAAAACAGGCTATTTGCATGATAGACCCCCTCCATTTGGAGGAAGGGTTCTACTCCAGGTACTTCCCAGTGCCCAAGTGGGATAGTGGCCTCAGACAGATCCTCGACCTCAGACAGGTCAACCTGTATCTGAGCCGAAGGAGGTTCAAAATGTTGACAAAGAAACAGTCAGGCCAGGTGACTGGTTGACCACGGTGGACCTCAAAGACACCTATTTCCTCATCCCCATAAAGCCAGCGCACAGGAAGTACCTGCGGTTCGCCTTTCAGCATACGAGTTCCCTGTCAGACGGCAGAGTGCAGAGACTAGCCACCTGTTTAGAGCTCTTTTAGCTCAAAGCGCTCACGGTAGTGATGTTCCAAAAACTTCTAGGCTTAAAGGCAGCAGCTTCCCAGACCTTTTCATTGGGTTTCCTGCACAAGCGCCCTCTGCAGGCCTGGTTCAATAGCAGGGTTTTTCAGCCCGCTTTAAACCGTGACCGCCTACTGACAGTGTCTCGTCACTGTCTAAAGGCACTCTCTTGGTGGAGGTAGTCACCATGGATGTGTCCAGTCTGGGCCGGGGCAGTGTGGAAAGGCAGGGTGGCGCAAGGTGTGTGAATCCCCCCTTGGCAGGGTCTCCACATAATGTTTAGAGCTGCAGGCAGTTTATCTGGCCTTGCAGAATTTTTGCAGGAGGTTCAAGAGAGACATGTGCTTGTACGCACAGACAGCACGACAGTGGTGGCTTACATCAACCACCAGGACGGCTGTGGTCACCCAGTCTCCATCGTGTGGCCCACAAGCTTTTGCTCTAGAACCTCCTCTCACGGTGGGCAGTACATCTACCTGGGGTGATGAACTGGGTGACGGGCCTCCTCAAGGGCAGTGGAGCTCAGAGTGGAGGCTTAACCACTGTCCTTTCTGGTTCTCCATAATAGCCGGTGAACCGCTGGGAAGAGATGTGTTGGAACACCAGTGGCCGAGGCAGCTGTTATACACCTTCCCACCGTTCACGCTGCTCCCACTGTGTCTGCAGAAAATCAGACAGGACAGGGCCAAGGTGCTCCTAGCAGTCCCATATTGGCTGAGAAGAATCTGGTTTTCAACCCTGATGCAGCTCCTCAGCAGCCAGCCGTGGAGACTGCCAACACACCGCGACCTGCTCAGTCAGTCACGAGGGACCTTATGGCATCCTGACCCATGGTGCCTGCATTTGAGCCACCCGGGACTTTCCAACAGGGTTATTGACACCATGCAGAATGCCAGGGCAGCGCCTATGCGTACCTAGTACAGGTACAAAAGGGGCGTCTTCCAGACGTGGTGTCTGCCTCGTGGGTTTGACCCCACGACTTGTCCTATGGCAGTAATACTGCAATCTTTCCAGGACCTATTTGACGAGGGGAAATCCCCCTACACGTTAAGGTCTATCTGCAGCTATTTCAGCTTGCCATGTCAAGATTGACTCAGTCTCAGGGGCTCACTTCCTGGCGAGGCAATGAAAGGGGCTCGGTGACCTATGAAGGACATAGGCAGCCTAATGCACTAATAGTGCTCAATGCACTCATGAAGCCTTCATTTGAGCCCCTGCATTCAGTTAAGCAAAAATGTTTATAATTTAAAGCCGCTTTCTTGCTTGCCATCACCTCCGCAACGTGGGTGAGTGAGATGCAGGCATTCTCTATTGCGAAAGCCTGCTTAATGTTTACAGGGGCCAGGACAAAGATCACGCTCTGCACCAATCCTTGCCTTCTTCTGAAGATGATCTCAGCATTCCATTTCAACCAGATGGTTGAATAGGATGCTTTCCATCTGCCTCCTTTCCAGTCTGACAGGGAGGAACAGCTCCATATACTGGCATATTATGATGATAGGACAACATTTTGGAGGCAGTCCAAACAAACAGCAGCTCTGATATTCAGGATTCGGGTCTTTAGGAGATAAATACCTGTTCAGTAATGGTTCCATTTATATTTCAGAGTGTGAGCGGAGCAGTGCGCGCTCATTTGAAATGGAGTGAGGTAGTTGCTGGAGGGGAGCGTGGATCAGACATTTCCGGCCTGCTCTTTCAGAGCACTGAGCATGGTTTTATTTTTCTTAAATACATGTTCAGCCATGGAGTTTGCACAAAAGTTTGGTTTAAAAGAAGGTGACAAATACAGATGCAATACAAATACAGTATTTTCTATTATGCCTGTGCATGTTAACCATTCATTTTCCAGTTTCAAAGCAAAATTAGGCACTTATGTTTTGCAGACTTGAGAACTGCATTTTTAAAAGTTTTTTTTTCTTTTATACTCAATGTGATTTATGTTATAATTCATTATGGAGGGAAAAATATATATGCTCCCGATTGTGGAGTTGCATTTGTGCCATATAAAAATGTGAGGGTGGTCCGTCAGCCCTGTTGACAAGATATTCAGGTACAAACAAGCTCAGTATAAAGCTAATTTGATACGAATCATATGCAAAGTTTGAAATAGGCGAGTACACTGTACACAACATCGTAGGAACCTGTTAAAAACCTGTTCATTGCAAGATGATACTGCCTGACTTCTTTATTTTCAATTTACGCATTTTTTCAGTACCAATCAATAATAATGAGAAAGCGTCTCTGAGCACTTCATGTAGGCTTTTTTCTTTGCCTGTGTTGTCTGGATCGGGGGAGTGGGGTGGGAATCGCAAGCAGTGGAGCAGAATGAAAGAAAGAGCGGAGAGGAGCTGAGGATATTATGAGCAGTGAGTAGAATTTTGTCACCACTCACATTCTCTGATTTCAGGGAACCAGGGTTATGAGATTTGATTTCTTCCGCCCATAATATATAGAAAGATAGGGACATTTTTTTAAGTTAATATTTTAATAATTCAAATGTGTTTTTGGAAGTCTTTTTCTCTATTACAGTAACTGTAACAAAGAATGAATGGATGGATGAATAGACTATGCACAATGTGGGAATGACAGCTCCGAATAACCAGGGAACCATGCGAGAACGACAGCTCCGAATAACCAGGGAACCATGCGAGAATGACAGCTCCGAATAACCAGGGAACCATGCGAGAACGACAGCTCCAAATAACCAGGGAACCATGCGAGAACGACAGCTCCGAATAACCAGGGAACCATGCGAAAACGACAGCAACCAGGGAACCATGCGAGAACAACAGCTCCGTATAACCAGGGAACCATGCGAGAACGACAGCTCCGAATAACCAGGGAACCATGCGAGAACGACAGCTCCGAATAACCAGGGAACCATGCGAGAACGACAGCTCCGAATAACCAGGGAACCATGCGAGAACAACAGCTCCGAATAACCAGGGAACCATGAGAGAACGACAGCTCCGAATAACCAGGGAACCATGCGAGAACGACAGCTCCGAATAACCAGAAAACAGGAGGACAACCGAACACTGGTTCTGAGCTCAACTCAAATCAGAGCAGTCTTGGTATTTAATTTACTTGGTATTTAATTTACAACTACCGCTACAGTAGGCATTTTATAACAAAATTTAAATACAAAAATAAAACCGGTCTAAAGCCGATAGGCCATTGAGTTCATTCATCCTAGATGATTGCTTGGAATGCCAGGCAGACCATATCCTGGCAACCAGAGCAGATAGCTGTCTACAAAAGTTAGCTAAGGGGGGGCTCTCGAGTGAGAATAGAAGGTGCATCTATTGACATTTATTGGGGTGCACTGTGCTGCTACCTGACTAGAAAGAATAGACATTAATTCCAGGACAGTAGCCAAAAATGTAAACAATTACTAATGAGAGGACAAACCTAAAAGGAAGGTGGTACAGGAGGCAGTACCTGAAAGACGAGCACACCCATGTGTGCAACAGCAAGGTTGATCTTCATTCCTTCCCCATCGTTAGCTGGATGTGGTCTGATTCCATACATGTCCAACTTCCTAGCTATTTCCAGAATCTGAACATCGGATTCTGCCGGCAATTGCCCTCTGTAAAATATTAGGCACTTTTAAAAAAGGGGTGTCCCCCTCGAGTGGCTCACCTAGTAGAAGCACAGCCGCGTGGTGCGCAGGGTGAGTCACACAGCGCAGGTTCGCGTCCTGGCTGGTCTTCGCTGGGGATTTCCGAAGGCAGCATCGCTTGGCTCTGGAGCTCCCACGAGTTAGGGAGGCAGATCCGGCAGGGACTGTTTCTCCTCATCGCACTACAGCGAACCTTGCTGGCCAGGCGCCCAGTGAGGTCACAGTGGACACCTGCAGGGCTGGCCTTTGTCCTCCAGAGGTCGGTAGCTCCCTGACATTCGCTCTCAAGTTCCTGGATGAAAAAGGAAGCTGGCTCGTCGTGGGATCGGAGGATGCCCACTGCACCTTCTCCTGAGCCAGGATGGGAAATGCGTTTATTGGGCATTCCAAATTGGGGGGAAAAAAAAAAATCGGGGTAAAAACAATAACTGGAAACACTAAATAAATAAAAATAAATAAATAAATATTAAAAAACCAGACCAATTTTAATAGGATGTCAGAATGGGATTAGAAGTGTTTGTAATGCAGAAACTCTGGATTCTCTCTCCCTGGGAGGATGGTCTCGCTCCCTTCCTGCTAGGCACCGACTGGCAAAGGAAGGAGGAAACTTTTCAGCTCCAAATCTAAAATACTACTTCAGTGTCTCTTGAGTAAACATGATCCACATTTATTAAAGGTTATGTATTAATCAGAGAGAGCGGAGTAAAGCCAAGTCCTGTAGCTAACAACTCCTTCTGTTTGCAGTTACCTGTGTTTTTGGTGAAATCGCATGATCTTGTTGTCTAGATATTCTTGGTTCGGGATGTACTGCTTGCACTCTAGCTGCTGTATGTCTAGCTCTTCATCAAAATCACCCACCTCTGCTGCATTGGAAATATCAAAACATCAAAGATACACACATTGACATACATTATGTAAAATATATTTCAATTTAGTAACTGTAGCATCATTTAAAAGAGATACACCACAAACATGCACACCACACAACCAGGCTTTTTTAAAGAAAGCTATGATTTTTAATAATTCTAGACAGCCTTGCATTGGTATGTATGTCATACATTGTAAGATATGAGACACCATCAGAGCTGCACTGTTGTCGTTACATGGAAGTCCTCCATTAGCCAAATCCTGCCTGATTTGCAAGGCAAAGAGATACCTGAAAAGAGTGAAGAAATAGTATTATTATTAATAGCCAAAAAGCAATTCTACACAGAACAAGTGCAATGTGCTTCCACCCTCTAGTATACATCTCAGCTAAATGCATAAATACAGTTTCGCAGTAAATAGCAATGTAAAGAAACCCTTGACAATTTGTCAGTTACTGTAACTGTAGCGGTTCTGTCCACTATTCTTTGAATTATTATTTTATTATTTGTTTATTTAGCAGACGCCTTTATCCAAGGCGACTTACAGAGACTTGGGTGTGTGAACTATGCATCAGCTGCAGAGTCACTTACAATTACGTCTCACCCGAAAGACGGAGCACAAGGAGGTTAAGTGACTTGCTCAGGGTCACACAATGAGTCAGTGGCTGAGGTGGGATTTGAACCAGGGACCTCCTGGTTACAAGTCCTTTTCTTTAACCACAGGACCACACAGCCTCCTGAATGTTTGACGGTTTGGGGAGGGGCAAAGACGAACACACGCTGTCCTCCAAAGCGTGTGCCGTTAGTCGCCCACTGCAGACTCACCATGCAGCCACCCAGAGCTACAGCGTCGGAGAACAACGCAGCCCTGGGCATCTTACAGGCAAGCCCGCAGGCGCCCGGCCAGACTACAGGGGTCGCTGGTGCGCGGTGAGCCGAGGACACCCTGGCCGACCTAGCCCTCCCCGGCGGCGCCAGCCAGTTGTGAGCCGCCCCTGGAAGCCCCCGTCCTCAGTCGGCAAAGGAATATCCTGAATTCAAACCGGCGACGTCCAGACTATAGGGAGTGTCCTGCACTCTACACGAGTGCTTTTACTGGATGCGCCACGCGGGAGCCCCATGTCATCATTATTCATTGAATGTTTGATGGTTTGTCAGGTACTGTAACTGTGGGGGTTCTGTCCTTTATTCATGGAATGTTTGATGGTTTGTCAGGTACTGTAACTGTGGGGGTTCTGTCCTTTATTCATGGAATGTTTGATGGTTTGTCAGGTACTGTAACTGTGGGGGTTCTGTCCTTTATTCATGGAATGTTTGATGGTTTGTCAGGTACTGAAACTGTGGGGGTTCTGTCCTTTGTTCATGGAATGTTTGACACAATGACAGGGAATGTTTAGTTCCAGCAACTTTTACTTCGTATTTCTTCCCAGCAGCTACTCAGATGAACTATTTTAATTCCCCAAGTCTGTCTTCCATTCAGTATTACTTGGGAACCTTACCTTTTAGAATTTGTATTTGAACAATGTTTATTCATGTGGCATTTAAAGAAATCAAATATCATTGATTTATTCTAGTGACACATACATTAATAACTAATATTACTTTTACTGAAAGGTCTCATCACACCAGTAACACACTGTATAGCACACAAATATAAAACAAATACAAAGTACCTTATGTTTGGAAGACACAAACCTTGTTAGTTCTTTCTGAAGTTGTCCTGGATCAGGTGGGAAAAATTTCACTATGAACTTAAATGAAACCTCATTTGCATCTAAGAGAAATTATGATTTGATGTTAAAACAAAGTATAAAAAAAACATACAATAATATAAGATTGGTTTCCAACCAGGTCAAATAAGTTCTCATGTTATAGGGGAGTCCTTGATACTGAAGACTGCATTACTGTTAATAGGAGCTAACCAGCACACACCCTCTAATAGAACTGTGTCTACCATTATTATTGTACTAGTTTCAGAAGAGTACCCCAGATACACTGACATATGAGCAACATTGGGCAATATGGTCTGACTGTTCACATTTTAACCCTTTGCGGTCCTATGTCAGACCTGGTCCGACATCGCAATTTTCCCTTTCCGGTCCAATGTCGGCCCCTGTCCGACATCATTAAAAAGAAGTAAAAAACAGGTCACTAATCGTTTTTTCTCCGGAAAAAGCAGAGAAAACCATTCAATGGCCGAGTGAGACCGATAGGAGCCGAGAAAAGCAGAAAAAAGCAGAAAAAAAACAGATAACACGGACATAAACAAACAAGATAGCTTCTTCTGCATCCAGCACTCAAAGAATATCACAGACATTTTCAGAGCTTTTTTTACATGTTATAGTAATAAAATAATGACTTGGATCGCATTATTGAGGAGTTTGGTGATAAAACGAGTGATCAGGAGATGATTTATCGGTATGCACTACTATCAAGAGGTATGTGAAAAATACAGCGAACAAAGGGTAGGGCGGGGCTGGAGATGTAGTACTGAGTGTCCTGTTGATATGCAGTGCCTTTTTAAACCTGTTTTACTGTGAAAAAAATACTTTTAAACAGCACGTCTAAAGTAAACTGCGCGTGTGAAAATAAATTGGACCTGCGTGACTGCTGAATAAATGGACCGCTAAGGGTTAATAGTGATAAAAATACAATTGTTTAGAAGAACTGCACATTTAAAAGGACAACGGCCATCTGTGGTTTGAAGGACATCCTGCTTTCTATTATCTAATTCAGTAGTTCAGGAAAACCCCACAACACAGACATTTGAAATAGAAGGAATTTGTATTAATAATTATGGAACATGAAACATTTCTGTTTTTTTAATTGGTTCCAATGAATTGATGCAATGTGTATGTAGGGTGCAGCCTTCCTCCTTAGCCAACGTTTCCCCAAAAAGAAAACAGGTGGTCGACTATCAGCTCATAACCTGCTGTTCTTAATTGGTATCTAATAAAAACTTACTTTTAACTTGTTTAGCAATCGGTTTCAGCAATTCCAGCCACACCTGTAAGTAAATATAAAGAGTATAGCGTTCTGGGTTTGTATAAAGAGTATGGTGTTCTGGGTTTGTATAAAGAGTATGGTGTTCTGGGTTTGTATAAAGAGTATGGTGTTCTGGGTTTGTATAAAGAGTATAGTGTTCTGGGTTTGTATAAAGAGTATGGTGTTCTGGGTTTGTATAAAGAGTATAGTGTTCTGGGTTTGTATAAAGAGCATAGTGTTCTGGGTTTGTATAAAGAGTATGGTGTTCTCGGTTTGTATAAAGAGTATGGTGTTCTGGGTTTGTATAAAGAGTATAGTGGTATCAGATAATGTTACACTAGGTTAACAGATACATGTACCTCTGCAATTATAAACACACGCACACTTTACCAGTAAGAAATGCCTTTACCGGTAGTTAGAGGGTTAGGGTGTGACAAGATCAGAATGTATTGATAAACACTTATTTAAAAACTCAATGATGTCTTGTGTCCCTATCCATCTACTGGATTTGTAATTAAAATCATGTTAACCGTCATGCTATTTAAAACATTTAATTATTACATGTATTCTTTCTGTTATTGTATGCCATGAAATGAGCTGAATTGCAGTTCCCCTCTAAAAGGCTATTATACCATTGCTCATTATTGAGTTTCAACAACGTCTCATAGAGGCTGCACTGTATATGCATATTGTACTGCACACAATAAAATGATTGCAGAATAACTTACGTAACTCCCAGTATGGTTCCTGAACTCAAGACCAAAGTACTCTTTTTCTAACAGCTTCAGGTAGCCACACGCTTTATTGTAGAAATCATTTCCAAGAATCCCTTGCTGAAAAACAAGCCTTTCATCTCAGTGACCATGAACTCAAAGACATCATAAACAAAGAAAGACTGCCTAACAAAAAGCAATGTTTTCATGAGGAGCTGGGCTTGCAACAAAACAGTCAAAACATATATCTGTGTGTGCATCAATATACTAATATATATATATATATATATATATATATATATATATATATATATATATATATATATATATATATATATATATATATATACACACACATACACACACACACACACACATATACATATATATACAGTGCCTTGCATAAGTATTCACCCCCCTTGGACTTTTCCACATTTTGTAGTGTTACAACCTGGAATTAAAATTGATTTAATTTGGATTTTTACCATTTGATTTACACAACATACTTAACACTTTGAAGGTGCAAAATATTTTTTATTGTGACACAAAAGTTAATTAAACAAAAAAAAAAGACATTTGTTGGTTGCATAAGTATTCACCCCCCCTGAGTCAATACTTGGTAGAAGCACCTTTGGCAGCAATTACAGCTGTGAGTCTTTTTGGGTAAGTCTCTACCAGCTTTGCACATCTGGATCCTGCAATTTTTGCCCATTCTTTTGGCAAAATTGCTCAAGCTCTGTCAAGTTGGATGGGGATTGTTGGTGAACAGCAATTTTCAAGTCTTGCCACAGATTCTCAATCGGATTGAGGTCTGGGCTATGACTGGGTCATTCTAAGACATTCAGGTTCTTGTTTTTAAACCACTCCAGTGTAGCTTTGGCTGTGTGTTTAGGGTCATTGTCCTGCTGGAAGGTGAACCTCCGCCCCAGTCCCAGGTCTCTTGCAGACTGAAACAGGTTTTTCTCTAGAATTTCACTGTATTTGGCTCCATCCATCTTGCCCTCAATCCTGACCAGTTTCCCGGTCCCTGTCGATGAAAAGCATCCCCATAACATGATGCTGCCACCACCATGCTTCACTGTGGGGATGGTGTTCTCAGGGTGATGAGCAGTGTTGGCTTTGCGCCACACATAGCGTTTTGCGCTAAGGCCAAAAAGTTCAATTTTGGTCTCATCAGACCAGAGAACCTTTTTCCACATCTTTGCTGTGTCTTCCATATGCCTTTTGGCAAAATCCAAATGGGATTTGATATGGGTTTTTTTCAGCAATGGCTTTCTTCTCGCCACTCTTCCATAAAGCCCAGCTTTGTGGAGCGTCCAGGTTATAGTTGTCCCATGGACGGTTTCTCCCATCTCAGCTGTGGATCTCTCCAGCTCCTTCAGAGTTACCATTGGCCTCTTGGTTACTTCTCTGACTAATGCCCTCCTTACCTGGTCACTGAGTTTTGGTGGACGGCCTTCTCTAGGCAGAGTCGCAGTTGTGCCATATTCTTTCCATTTTTTAATAATGGATTTAACGGTGCTCCGGGGGATGTTCAAAGTTTGGGATATTTTTTTTATAACCCAACCCTGATTGGTGCTTCTCCAGAACTTTATCCTGGACTTGTTTTGATAGCTCCTTGGTCTTCATGATGCTGTTTGTTTAGATATGCTCTCTAACAAACTCTGGGGCCTTCCAGAAACAGGTGATCATGTGACACTTTAATTGCACACAGGTGGACTCCATTCAACTAATGATGTGACTTCTGAAGGCAATTGGTTGCACCAGAGCTTATTTAGGGGTGTCACAGCAAAGGGGGTGAATACTTATGCAATCAAGACTTTTTTTATTTGTAAATCATTTTGAAAAATATGTAGATTTTTTTCCCCACTTCGACATTATGGACTATTTTGTGCAGATCAGTGACAAACAATCCTAATTAAATCCATTTTAATTCCAGGTTGTAACACAACAAAATGTGGAAAAGTCCAAGGGGGGTGAATACTTATGCAAGGCACTGTGTATATATATATATATATATATATATATATATATATATATATATATATATATATATATATATATATACAGTACTGTGCAAAAGTTTTAGGCAGGTGTGAAAAATGCTGTAAAGTAAGCATGCTTTCAAAAATAGACATGTTAATAGAGTATATTTATCAATTAACTAAATGCAAAGTGAGTGAACAGAAGAAAAATCTAAATCAAATCCATATTTGGTGTGACAACCCTTGCCTTCAAAACAGTATCAATTCTTCTAGGTACACTTGCACAAAGTCAGGGATTTTGTAGGCATATAATCAGGTGTATGATTAAACAATTATACCAAACAGGTGCTAATGATCATCAATTCAATATGTAGGTTGAAACACAATCATTAACTGAAACAGAAGCAGCTGTGTAGGAGGAATAAAACTGGGTGAGGAACAGCCAAACTCAACTAACAAGGTGAGGTTGCTGAAGACAGTTTGCTGTCAAAAGTCATACACCATGGCAAGACTGAGCACAGCAACAAGACACAAGGTAGTTATACTGCATCAGCAAGGTCTCTCCCAGGCAGAAATTTCAAGGCAGACAGGGGTTTCCAGATGTGCTGTCCAAGCTCTTTTGAAGAAGCACAAAGAAACGGGCAACGTTGAGGACCGTAGACGCAGTGGTCGGCCAAGGAAACTTACTGCAGCAGATGAAAGACACATCATGCTTACTTCCCTTTGCAATCGGAAGATGTCCAGCAGTGCCATCAGCTCAGAACTGGCAGAAAACAGTGGGACCCTGGTACACCCATCTACTGTCTGGAGAAGTCTGGTCAGAAGCAGCCTTCATGGAAGACTTGCGGCCAAAAAGCCATACCTCTGACGTGGAAACAAGGCCAAGCGACTCAACTATGCACGAAAACACAGGAACTGGGGTGCAGAAAAATGACAGCAGGTGCTCTGGACTGATGAGTCAAAATTTGAAATATTTGGCTGTAGCAGAAGGCAGTTTGTTCGCCGAAGGGCTGGAGAGCGTACACGAATGAGTGTCTGCAGGCAACAGTGAAGCATGGTGGAGGTTCCTTGCAAGTTTGGGGCTGCATTTCTGCAAATGGAGTTGGGGATTTGGTCAGAATTAATGGTCTCCTCAATGCTGAGAAGTACAGGCAGATACTTATCCATCATGCAATATCATCAGGGAGGCATCTGATTGGCCCCAAATTTATTCTGCAGCATGACAACGACCCCAAACATACAGCGAAAGTCATTAAGAACTATCTTCAGCGTAAAGAAGAACAAGGAGTCCTGGAAGTGATGGTATGACCCCCACAGAGCCCTGATCTCAACATCGAGTCTGTCTGGGATTACATGAAGAGAGAGAAGCAACTGAGGCTGCCTAAATCCACAGAAGAACTGTGGTTAGTTCTCCAAGATGTTTGGGCCAACCTGCCTGCCGAGTTCCTTCAAAAACTGTGTGCAAGTGTACCTAGAAGAATTGATGCTTGATGCTGTTTTGAAGGCAAAGGGTGGTCACACCAAATATGGATTTGATTTAGATTTTTCTTCTGTTCACTCACTTTGCATTTAGTTAATTGATAAATATAATCTATTAACATGTCTATTTTTGAAAGCATTCTTACTTTACAGCATTTTTTCACACCTGCCTAAAACTTTTGCACAGTACTGTATATATATATATATATATATATATATATATATATATATATATATATATATATATATATATATACATGGCAAATGACATTTAATAGAGAAAAGTACTGCACGCAGGCAATAAAAATGTGCACTATAAATATCATATGGGAGATACTGAAATTGACTCAGAAATGTCTTCATCTAGACAAATGTGGGGAAGCTATAACAAAAAGGCCAACAAGATGCTCAGATATATTGTGAGAAGTGTTGAATTTAAATCAAGGGAAGTAATGTTAAAACTTTACAATGCATTAGTAAGACCTCATCTAGAATATTGTGTTCAGTTCTGGTCACCTCGTTACAAAAAGGATATTGCTGCTCTAGAAAGAGTGCAAAGAGCAACCAGAATTATCCTGGGTTTAAAAGGCATGTCGTATGAAGACAAGCTAAAAGAATTGAATCTATTCAGTCTTGAACAAAGAAGACTATGCGGTGATCTGATTCAAGCATTCAAAATTCTAAAAGGTATTGACAATGTCGACCCAGGGGGACTTTTTCGACATGAAAAAAGAAACAAGGACTAGGGGTCACAAATGGAGACTAGATAAAGGGGCATTCAGAACAGAGAATAGGAGGCACTTTTTTTACACAGAGAATGCGAGGGTCTGGAACCAACTCCCTAGTAATGTTGTTGAAGCTGACAACCTGGGATCCTTCAAGAAGCTGCTTGATGAGATTCTGGGATCAATAAGCTACTAACAACCAAACGAGCAAGATGGGCCGAATGAACTCCTCTTGTTTGTAAATTTTATGTTCTTATGCTGGTTGAATGCGATGGTGCGTACCTTCTCCATCAGTTCATTCATCGGAGCTGTGGTTTTATTGGCTTGATTTACGCCTTGAGGGGCAATGTACTGGTTAGTAAGAGGTGTGTTTCCGTGCGCTGCATACCCACTGTACTGGTTAGTAAGAGGTGGGCTCATGAAGTCTGTAGGAGGAAGGTCAGTAGTGTTGATTCTGGGCCGTTCTTGGTTGATGATTGGTGCTTGGGGTGTGCCGCTTATGCCAACACCCATTGGGAGATTTATTGGAGCCTCAACATATCCTTGAGGGGGATCTGTGGATGCCCCAGTGAGTGGGTGACATCTTGCCCTGCCCCACACCAACCTTCTAGTTACTCCGTCACCCACCATTCTAGTAGCTAAAGGGATATCTATATATACTAGGGCTGTAGCAGGGGCCCTATCTGTGGGGTATTGTGCCCTACCTCCCTGGGATACATTGTCAGTATTGGGGTGTACTGGCAGACCTTGATCTGAGCCCACATTTATCACAGTTTGGGGGTTATTGGGATTCTATATGTTCAAAATTTACGAAAAAAAAAAAAAAATTCTATAAACATTTGCAATAGTAAACAGTTATTTTCTACTTAATTTGTAGTACAGCAAATAATTATAACAGAGCAAATATTTAGTCCTTATACCCTGTCACTGCTGTTGCCCGATTCTCATTGGTTGCAAAGCTGCGCTGAATCCCTAACTCTGCTGAATAGCTTTCACTCTCTCTCCCCCACTTGAGTGCTGGCTGTGGCGCTCTCTCTTGCTCTAATTGTGGCTGGGGATCTCTCTCTCTCTCTCTCTCTCTCTCTCTGGGTGTGTCCATTTCGCTCTCTCTCGCTGGGTGTGTCGCTCTCTCTCTCGAGTGCTGGCTGTGTTGCTCTCTCTCCTCACTCTAATGGTGGCTGTGGAGCGCTCTCTCTCCCTCCCTCCCTCCCTCACTCGCTCTAATGGTGGCTGTAGAGCTCTCTCTCTCTCTCCCCCCCCCTCGCTCGAGTTCTGGCTGTGTCTCTCTCTCCCTCGCTCTATTGGTGGCTGTGGAGCTCTCTCTCTCTCCCTCGTCGAGTGCTGGCTGTGTCTCTCTCTCCCTCGCTCTATTGGTGGCTGTGGAGCTCTCTCTCTCTCCCTCGTCGAGTGCTGGCTGTGTCTCTCTCTCCCTCGCTCTATTGGTGGCTGTGGAGCGCTCTCTCTCCCCCTTGCTCGAGTGCTGGTTGTGTCTGTCTCTCCCTCGCTCTATTGGTGGCTGTGGAGCTGTCTCTCTCTCCCTTCCTCGCTCGCTCGAGTTCTGGCTGTGTCTCTCTCTCCCTCTCCCTTTTAGTGGCTGTGGAGCTCTCTCTCTCTCCCCCTCGCTCGAGTTCTGGCTCTGTCTCTCTTTCCGTCGCTCTAATGGTGGCTGTGGAGCTCTCTCTCTCCCTCTTGCTCGAGTGCTGGCTATGTCTGTCTCTCCCTCGCTCGAGTGCTGGCTGTATCTGTCTCTCCCTCACTCGAGTGCTGGCTGTGTCTGTCTCTCCCTCGCTCGAGTGCTGGCTGTGTCTGTCTCTCCCTCGCTCGAGTTCTGGCTGTGTCTCTCTCTCCCTCGCTCTATTGGTGGCTGTGGAGCTCTCTGTCTCCCTCGCTCGAGTGCTGGCTGTGTCTGTCTCTCCCTCGCTCGAGTTCTGGCTGTGTCTCTCTCTCCCTCGCTCTATTGGTGGCTGTGGAGCTCTCTCTCTCTCTCTCCCTCGCTCGAGTTCTGGCTGTGTCTCTCTCTCCCTCGCTCTATTGGTGGCTGTGGAGCTCTCTCTCTCTCCCTCGCTCGAGTTCTGGCTGTGTCTCTCTCTCCCTCGCTCTATTGGTGGCTGTGGAGCTCTCTCTCTCTCTCTCTCCCTCGCTCGAGTTCTGGCTGTGTGTCTCTCTCCCTCCCTCGCTCTATTGGTGGCTGTGGAGCTCTCTCTCTCTCCCTTGCTCGAGTTCTGGCTGTGTCTCTCTCTCCCTCGCTCTATTGGTGGCTGTGGAGCTCTCTCTCCCTCGCTCAAGTTCTGGCTGTGTTTCTCTCTCCCCCTTGCTCTATTGGCTGTGTGAGCTCTCTCTCTCTCTCTCTCTCGCTCGAGTTCTGGCTGTGTGTCTCTCTCCCTCCCTCGCTCTCTTGGTGACTGTGGAGCTCTCTCTCTCTCCCTCGCTCTAGTTCTGGCTGTGTCTCTCTCTCCCTTGCTCTATTGGTGGCTGTGGAGCTCTCTCTCCCTCGCTCGAGTTCTGGCTGTGTCTCTCTCTCCCTCGCTCTAATGGTGGCTGTCTCCCTCGCTCTCGCACTGTGCTTTAAGGTTGCCGCCCGCCCGCCCGCCGTTTTATTTTATTGCGGCTGGATTATTTATTGATTAGATGGGGCTCAGGCCAAGAGCTGGATGAAGCACAATTAATATGATTTATTATGGGGTTCAAATCGCCATGCTACACTGGGTTAATCATGTCCACATATTACAGCAAATGAAAAGGTAGAGTGTATTAATAATAACCTGCTGTACCACCTGGTATGCTGTAGGGTGCATGGTAATTAAGAACATTAACTTTTCCAGCATTTATCATGGATGGCACAAAACTGGGAGGGGTAGCCAACTCCCAATCAGCAAGATTCAAGCTTGGGCTAACACATGGAAGATGACATTTAATGTGAATAAATGCAAAGTCTTGCACAAAGGGAACAAAAAAAAAATGGAGGCAAGTACAACATGAATAGTAACGAAATAGAGGAGGCTATGTATGAAAAGGACTTGGGGGTACATAAGTAGTGGATTTATCTCTTAAGCGAATTAGACAATGCAGAGAAGCTATAAAAAAGGCACATCAAATGTTAGGTTCTATAGCCAAGACAGTGAATTCAAATCTAGAGAAGATACATGAATTATATAACGCACTGGTACGACCACACCTAGAATACTGTGTTCAGTTCTGGTCCCCATCTCATAAGAAAGACATTGAGGCATTGGAGAGAGTACATAAGATAGCAACACGATTAATTCCAGGATTAAAAGGCATGTCATATGAAGATAGACTGAAAGAGATGAATCTGTATAGCCTAGAAAGAAGGAGAGCCAGAGGTGACTTAATAGAGGTATTTAATAAATGTCAAGGGATTTACAAAGTAACTGCTGAGAATTATTTTTCACAGGTCACAGAGAACAGAACCAAGGGGAGCTTCTTCACGGAAAGGGTGGTGAATCATCAAACAGGCTGCCGGACTGAGTTGTTGAAGCAGAGATCGGATCCTTCAAGAATAGGCTGGATGCTGTCATGAACAATATTGTATAACCCTCTCTGTGACCATAATAAGAGCTTTAGCTAGCCGCCTGGAGGGAAGGCGGTCCGTCTAGCCATGGATTCCCAGAGGTTTCATTTCCCCTGCTAACCTGGTTAGGGTTTTTTTTTGCTTTTCCTCTTCCGAGTGCTAATGGACCACACTGACACCAAAGTGAGCGAGCATAGTTGGGCTACTTTTGGTTTGTAAAAAATGTGATGCATTCTTGCATGCATTTATGTTGGTTTTAGAGGACTGTGCATGCAGTCGATAGCTATTTTTTTATAGGGGTGTGACAGAAATACAATGATTCTTGATTGTAAATCCTGACCTGTGAAGGCACTAAGCAGCGAGAACAGAGTTCTCTGGACGGGTTGGTCTGACAGTTCTTTCCCAAGGTTCAAGGGAAGTCGGCCAGCCTGGAAGGGGGCGAGACTCCGTTGCATAACGTATTGACCCGGAAGGGAAACGACATGGCAGCCGCAGATTGGAGAGGCGGTTACACTCGTTTACCAAGGGTCATGTGTGACGGCATCAAAGTTGACAGAGAATCTCAATCTGTTCTCAATCTGTTTTGGCATGAATATTAAAACCTGTAAGGACCTGTGAGAGTCCCAGTGATAAAAGTACCGTGAGTTTTTTGTTGTATTTGCCTATAATTGTTTGTTTGTTATTATTAGACTGCTATCACATTCTGTAGCTGTCGTCAAGGGCCAGCATAAAACCCGGAACATCACTTCACTTTTGTCATGCATAAACTTGTCCACCACGAGCACTACAGCACACATCCAGGACTGGTGACCGTGTTTGTACATACGTGTGTTTATTATTTGGGACTGTAACCTGTTTATTTACTTCCAGTGCATTACACATTGTTGTGTATTGCCTGGAGTTGTTTGGTCACCAGACCAGGATTATAATTTGAAAAACCTGTTTCCAACTGGATACAATTCTCTGTTTGTTCATTGCGCACTATATCACTCCTGCACCTGTACACAAATCACCCACTTTGCCACAAGGGGCTAAAGCTAATTGTGTAAAATATGCCAATAATTGAAACTTTAACCTACCTAAACAACAGTGAATAAGTGATTAGAGTTGGGAACTACATTAACACATTCACCAATGAATTGCCCAATGCATCTCAAGTGTTTTTTGGGAAGCAGATGCTGTTTTTGTTTAAAGCTGCCTACTTTGTGTACAGGCAGCCTTGAATCTGACAGAATAATTCTAGGGTTCTAAATATAATGTGCCACCAGAGTCTGCAAATTACCACAGTCCATGTATAATTAAAACAGTTTCCTCAAGCAGAGGGGCACCCTAGAAAGAACAGCAAGTCTCCTTGTCAGAACATAGTACTGTACCTGCCCAGGTTACAATCTAAATATAACTGTGTGGATAAAGGTGGTGCTTTTGATCATCACTGGGCTTTAACTAGTTAGATGTGTGAAACAAAACATAGGCCTTATTTATGATAAACAGAAGTGCTCGGCTATGTCAGGAGCTGCAGGAAATGAAGCACTCATTAACAGCTGCAATAAACATCTGCATTCATTAGCATGTCAATGCAGAACGCTACAGTAGTTAGAGATCTGAAACCACTTAGAAACAGGTCTCCCTGGTTCAGATACAGCAGTGTTTGTCAAATGGGGAAAATACCATCCTCCAAGGGGTGTTCTAAAGCCAAAGGGGGGCGTTTACAGCCAAGAGGGCGGGGGGGAGCGTTTTAACCACAAAAACAGGGGAGTTGTGCTTCCTTAAAATTGAACTTTTAAGGAAACATTTCAAAATGCTGATTAAACTACTTCCACACAATGTGTCAGTAACGTACACACTGACTGATGCACTATAAGATCTCGTAAACATCAAGTCACAAATGATCATCAAGTCAGAAATGTGTGTTTGTCATGCAAATTTAATATGGGCCAATCTGAACGGAGCAGCCCTTCCATTTACACCTGTTGCCATGTTATGGTCTGAATTTCACAGTTTATCTGCGCAATGGCACAAGAGTCAGCAACATTCCGTTGAATATTTGAAATATGGTTTTATTCCATCGCCATCAAATCAACACCTGCCATTGTGCTTTTTACGCAAGCAAGTATTCTCAAATGCAGCAATGAAGCCATCACGTTTGGAGGAAGGCTTGAAGATTCATCCAGATAAAGCAAGCAAAGAATTATCGTTTTTTCAAGTTCTGCGAGAAACGTTTATCAAGCGGGGTTCCATCAATGATATTTTCAAGAGGAAACAAAACCAGAATGCCAGTGGACTTACTGCTTCATACAAGATTTCCATGCTGATCGCAAAATGTGGCCATTTACTGATGAACCAGCTCACCATTCCGGCAATAAAAGAAGTCGTATCCACAGTAAAGGACCGTGATCCAAGTGGAATTGTTAAATCGTTGCCCCAGTTGCCCAGTCAGGATTGGGTCATGCAATTTGTGCAAATCTGATGAGATTTTCTTTTTTTCTTTGGGTGTGGGGTCAGGATTGCAGGTATCCCATTGGCTGGATAGCCCTGTCTCAACCAGGGAAACTGTACACTCTATAATAAAAATAGTTTATTAAAGAAAGTCCCACCCCTTGCCTATTACATGACCCCTATGCTGATTGGCTTTATATACATGGGAACCCGCCATACAGGTCACCGCCAACTCCACACAGGAACAGGTTATTAAAAGAACAGAATGGAAGAGGATAATGTCCATATTTACAATGTATTGGATGTGGTCCGAGTGATCCAGTCCCAAACATGGGCCAATTCAGCCCACAGCTGACCAGAAAAGCAACACTGGTAAGCGCGGTTTCCTGGTATGTATTTGAAAGTTTAGTACAATATAATTTATTTTAAGATAACTCAGAAGTACATCATAAGGAAAGATTAACATGTCCCGTTATAAAAGTGTTTCTTTACCAACAGTGCCGTTTACTGGATGTGATGATTCCGTGGTCGTTTTCATTGCTTGGCTTTGCTATGTATTTCAAAATCATTACCAACAAAACATATTTGTAATTAAAGACTTAATGAAATGCTAGCTTCTTGTTACCAAGTGGTTACATTTGCCTGCAACTGTAATACACCTGAATTGTTTATTATGGAGTTTCAAAACAGTTAATAGATAGTTTAAAAAGTGGTAATGCTTTTTTTCCTTTTCTTAATTATTTGTGCCTTGTTTACACACAGGTGGCAGTAGTATAAACATTATATATACAGTACTGTGCAAAAGTTTTAGGCAGGTGTGAAAAAATGCTGTAAAGTAAGAATGCTTTCAAAAATAGACATGTTAATAGATTATATTTATCAATTAACTAAATGCAAAGTGAGTGAACAAAGAAAAATCTAAATCAAATCCATATTTGGTGTGACCACCCTTGCCTTCAAAACAGCATCAAGCATCAATTCTTCTAGGTACACTTGCACACAGTTTTTGAAGGAACTCGGCAGGTAGGTTGGCCCAAACATCTTGGAGAACTAACCACAGTTCTTCTGTGGATTTAGGCAGCCTCAGTTGCTTCTCTCTCTTCATGTAATCCCAGACAGACTTGATGATGTTGAGATCAGGGCTCTGTGGGGGCCATACCATCACTTCCAGGACTCCTTGTTCTTCTTTACGCTGAAGATAGTTCTTAATGACTTTCGCTGTATGTTTGGGGTCGTTGTCATGCTGCAGAATAAATTTGGGGCCAATCAGATACCTCTCTGATGGTATTGCATGATGGATAGGTATCTGCCTGTACTTCTCAGCATTGAGGAGACCATTAATTCTGACCAAATCCCCAACTCCATTTGCAGAAATGCAGCCCCAAACTTGCAAGGAACCTCCACCATGCTTCACTGTTGCCTGCAGACACTCATTCGATGTGCGCTCTCAGCCCTTCGCGAACAAACTGCCTTCTGCTACAGCCAAATATTTCAAATTTTGACTCATCAGTCCAGAGCACCTGCTGCCATTTTCTGCACCCCAGTTCCTGTGTTTTCGTGCATAGTTGAGTCGCTTGGCCTTGTTTCCCGTCAGAGGTATGGCTTTTGGCAAGTCTTCCATGAAGCCACTTCTGACCAGACTTCTCGGACAGTAGATGGGTGTACCAGGGTCCCACTGTTTTCTGCCAATTCTGAGCTGATGGCACTGCTGGACATCTTCCGATTGCGAAGGAATTAAGCATGATGTGTCTTTCATCTGCTGCAGTAAGTTTCCTTGGCGACCACCGCGTCTCGGTCCTCAACGTTGCCCGTTTCTTTGTGCTTCTTCAAAAGAGCTTGGACAGCACATCTGGAAACCCCTGTCTGCCTTGAAATTTCTGCCTGGGAGAGACCTTGCTGATGCAGTATAACTACCTTGTGACTTGTTGCTGTGCTCAGTCTTGCCATGGTGTATGACTTTTGACAGTAACTGTCTTCAGCAACCTCACCTTGTTAGCTGAGTTTGGCTGTTCCTCACCCAGTTTTATTCCTCCTACACAGCTGTTTCTGTTTCAGTTAATGATTGTGTTTCAACCTACATATTGAATTGATGATCATTAGCACCTGTTTGGTATAATTGTTTAATCATACACCTGACTATGCCTACAAAATCCTCGACTTTGTGCAAGTGTACCTAGAAGAATTGATGCTGTTTTGAAGGCAAGGTGGTCACACCAAATATGGATTTGATTTAGATTTTTCTTCTGTTCACTCACTTTGCATTTAGTTAATTAATAAATATAATCTATTAACATGTCTATTTTTGAAAGCATTCTTACTTTACAGCATTTTTCACACCTGCCTAAAACTTTTGCACAGTACTGTATATATATATATATATATATATACAGTATATATATATATATATATATATATATATATATATATATATATACAGTATATATATATATATATATATATATATATAGTATATATATATATATATATATATATATATATATATATATATATATATATTTATAAATACACAGTATATACAGTACTGTGCAAAAGTTTTAGGCAGGTGTGAAAAAATGCTGTAAAGTAAGAATGCTTTCAAAAATAGACATGTTAATAGATTATATTTATCAATTAACTAAATGCAAAGTGAGAGAACAGAAGAAAAATCTAAATCAAATCCATATTTGGTGTGACCACCCTTTGCCTTCAAAGCAGCATCAATTCTTCTAGGTACACTTGCACAAAGTCAGGGATTTTGTAGGCATATAGTCAGGTGTATGATTAAACAATTATACCAAACAGGTACTAATGATCATCAATTCAATATGTAGGTTGAAACACAATCATTAACTGAAACAGAAACAGCTGTGCAGGAGGAATAAAACTGGGTGAGGAACAGCCAAACTCAGCTAACAAGGTGAGGTTGCTGAAGACAGTTTACTGTCAAAAGTCATACACCATGGCAAGACTGAGCACAGCAACAAGACACAAGGTAGTTATACTGCATCAGCAAGGTCTCTCCCAGGCAGAAATTTCAAGGCAGACAGGGGTTTCCAGATGTGCTGTCCAAGCTCTTTTGAAGAAGCACAAAGAAACGGGCAACGTTGAGGACTGTAGACGCAGTGGTCGGCCAAGGAGATGAAAGACACATCATGCTTACTTCGCTTCGCAATCGGAAGATGTCCAGCAGTGCCATCAGCTCAGAACTGGCAGAAAACAGTGGGACCCTGGTACACCCATCTACTGTCCGGAGAAGTCTGGTCAGAAGTGGCCTTCATGGAAGACTTGCCGCCAAAAAGCCATACCTCTGACGTGGAAACAAGGCCAAGCGACTCAACTATGCACGAAAACACAGGAACTGGGGTGCAGAAAATGGCAGCAGGTGCTCTGGACTGATGAGTCAAAATTTGAAATATTTGGCTGTAGCAGAAGGCAGTTTGTTCGCCAAGGGCTGGAGAGCGGTACACGAATGAGTGTCTGCAGGCAACAGTGAAGCATGGTGGAGGTTCCTTGCAAGTTTGGGGCTGCATTTCTGCAAATGGAGTTGGGGATTTGGTCAGAATTAATGGTCTCCTCAATGCTGAGAAGTACAGGCAGATACTTATCCATCATGCAATACCATCAGGGAGGCATCTGATTGGCCCCAAATTTATTTTGCAGCATGACAACGACCCCAAACATACAGCTTAAAGTCATTAAGAACTATCTTCAGCGTAAAGAAGAACAAGGAGTCCTGGAAGTGATGGTATGGCCCCACAGAGCCCTGATCTCAACATCATCGAGTCTGTCTGGGATTACATGAAGAGAGAGAAGCAACTGAGGCTGCCTAAATCCACAGAAGAACTGTGGTTAGTTCTCCAAGATGTTTGGGCCAACCTACCTGCCGAGTTCCTTCAAAAACTGTGTGCAAGTGTACCTAGAAGAATTGATACTGTTTTGAAGGCAAGGGTGGTCACACCAAATATTGATTTGATGTAGATCTTTCTTCTGTTCACTCACTTTGCATTTTGTTAATTGATAAATATAAACTATTAACATGTCTATTTTGAAAGCATTCTTACTTTACAGCATTTTTCACACCTGCCTAAAACTTTTGCACAGTACTGTATATATATATATATATATATATATATATATATATATATATATATATATATAATTATTTTGGAAATTGTATGCATTGTCAATATATTTAACATGGGTGTTTTACCCCATGCAACTAGTGAAACTCTGTTCGTAAGGTATGAGTAGTTGGCAAATACAGTAGGGTTTTCTATTCTAAGCCATTATTTGACATTGCCAGGCTCTAAATACAGTAAATAAAATGGTTAGGCTTTATTTAAACCAATGATTATAGTTTTCAAATCGGGGTGTTTTCAGAAAAAAAAAAATATTATGAAACTATATTCATGCAACACAGGAAAACCATTTAAATATTTAAAAGTTACCAGCGACATGCACTTTGGTTTTATAAATGTTTAAACTCTAGGTATTGACATAGTTGACATTTGGGTTAAATTGATAAAAATACGTGCATTTTTATTTCTTTAAACTTGATGTTTTAAGTTCCCACCCCTATAAGCTACTTCTTTGCTTACAAAAATATGTAAATATGTTTTGGTAGTCAAAGCACAGTGCCTCTGAGCAATGAGTCTGTGTCCACAACAGTTGAAGAAATGGCTCAAGGTGCTGAGGAACTGTGCTCCCTTTTACATAAAACTGAATTTTCATTGCAACTAGATTAAAGCTCTGTAAGTGACAGCAATGCCTTCTCATGTCCTTTTCAACCATTGGGGTCAAACAAGAGAAGAATTTTTCCTTGTAACATTTTTGGGAATAGACACCAAGCAAAACGTTGAAAGAATACTTCTCCAAGAAAAACATTCCTCTCACAAACTTAGTCGCTTGCACCACAGATGGTGCCCCTTCGATGGTTGGTTGATATTGTGGGTTTACTGCTTGTTGAAGGCGGACGCACCACAGGTGCTTACTGTTCACTGTGTTTTGCACCAACACAATTTGGTAGCCAAACAGCTGAGTCCTCAACTTCACCAGTCCTTACACTTGGCAGTAAAGGCCATTGACAAGTTCATTGACAACTTTGTCATGAGAACAACGAAGACTTTCAATCGCATCATCCAAATGAAAGAAGACATGCTGATTTGTTTCCAAGTGCTTTGCCTTCTCAATAGTCCTGAATGGACAGTGCAGCCATTTTCCGTAACAAGAATGTGATCCTGATTTGCAAGAAGATACGGTGGATCTACAAAATGATGATGTCGAAGCCAGAGCCACATTCAATTGGTCTGGCTTATATGTTATGTGGCCTGAATATCAATATCAGGCATTATGAAAAAAGGACAGAACTCCTGATGATTGCCTTTCCTACCACACTTAGTGGAACAAGGCTTCAGTCAAGTGATGCACATTATGCCAAAACAAAGAAATGGTCTCGACATTATCAGGCATGGTGCTCTGCAGCTGAAACTCACCCACTTCACTCCTGATATCGATAAAGCTGGGCACCAAGCTCAAGGTTCACATTAGACCAAATTTACACATATTACGTACTCTCTGTTGATTATACCAGTGACTGGGGTTTAATTTAGAGATGCACCGAATCCAGGATTTGGTTTTGGATGTCCCGAATACCTACTTTTTGAGCAGGGTTCGGATTCAGTTGAATACATAGGATTTCATGGACTAAAGTTATGCAGTAAACCTGTAATATATAGTAACGGCTAACTGTTGTAGACTTTTGTGCTTTGTTGCTTTGTCTGTCAAACATGTTCTAGAGATCATACTGAGAAAAAAAAATTGGTGCACAGAAATATATATTTTTGGTAACTTTACAACTGTCAGATGTGAAAGATATTGTTGAACAATATGCTTTTGTAAATTAAATTATTGTAATGTGCCAATACAAGTTGAACCATTTGGGAACTACTGTGTTTTATTAAAATATTTTTTTAACTATTTCGTAGCCTATTTGATATGTGTTACACACACAGTGCATTAAAATCAATGTGGGTTTTATTTCGTAGGGAGATTCATCACAGTAATTTTTTCCTCATAGCTCTCAGATAGGGTTGTCAACAAGCTCCAGAATCTCAGGACATTTTAAGGCAGGTCAGGTTTCTTAACTCACCTCTCTAAACTGCAATGTATTTCGACATGTAAAGCGAGTGTGAATTGCTTGAGCAGTTTAGTAAATGTATTTAATTGTGGTGGCAATTCTATTCGGAGAACCTCGTAACAATGATTAATCGTATTGTTTGAATTGTTTTATACAGTAAACAATATCTATCAAAATAGCACAATACCATTACTATAGATAACTTTGCACTCACCTACACCCTTTCATTCAACCTTGTGGCAGCTGGCAAAGTTTCTATTTGTTTAATATTTCTTGATTCACGCAGTCCCGCCCAATAAGAGACTCAAAGCCAATCAGCTACTGTATAGGTCTGATTGATGGAAATTATTATTTATTACTTCGCAGATGCCCTTATCCAGGGTGACTTACAATTGTTACAAGATATTACATCATATTTACATACAATTACATTATTTTTACATACAAGTACCCATTTATACAGTTGGGTTTTTACTGGAGCAATCTACCTTGCTCAAGGGTACAGCAGCAGTGTCCTCCACCTGGGATTGAACCCACGACCCTCTGGTCAAGAGTCCAGAGCCCTAACCACTACTCCACACTGCTGCCCTGATGATCCTCGCAGGCAGGTGTGTGCTTTTGGTAACACTTAATTAAAACAATTCAATTGATTTAGCGACAGTTCACACAATTCACACTCGCTTTACTGAAGTTTAGAGAGGCGAGTTATTATTATTATTTATTTCTTAGCAAACGCCCTTATCCAGAGCGACTTACAATTGTTACAAGATATCACATTATTTTTACATACAATTACTTTTTTTTTTTTTTACATATTATTTTTACATACAATTACCCATTTATAAAGTTGGGTTTTTACTGGAGCAATCTAGGTAAAGTACCTTGCTCAAGGGTACAACAGCAGTGTCCTCCACCTGGGATTGAGTCCAGAGCCCTAACCACTACTCCACACTGCTGCCTACAAAACCTGACCTGCCTTAAAGTGTCCCGAGATTCTGAAGCCTATTGGGAACCCTACTCTCAGATCAGGTGACACAGGTTGAAACGTCATTAAAGAAAATAGAGGGTTATGGGAAAGATGCAGCTCTCCTTTCTTGTAAAGGTAAAGGGTTCTGTATTTTGACATTTCTGTTGTGGGGGGAGGAGGCTAGCACTAAATTGTGTAAGTTTCAAACTGAAATCTTATTCAGGGATATATTTCCATTTGGTAATAAAAATACTAGTTTACTAAAAGACTCAAAACTATAGATTGTGAGCGCCCCTTGTAAGTAGCTGCCAGTCTGTTTTTCATTCAACAGTTTGTAGATTCGGTATTCGGTTCGGCATTTGGCCAAATCTTTCGAGATGGATTCGATATTCAAATCCCAGAATCCCATTCAATCTGTTCAGCACTGAGATACAGCATCCAGTCTGTGCAACACTGAGATACAGCATGCAGTCTGTTCAGCACTGAGATACAGCATCCAGTCTGTGCAGCACTGATACAGCACCCTATCGATGTAGCATCCAGTGTGTGCAACACTGATACAGCATGCAGTCTGTGCAGCACTGAGATACAGCATGCAGTCTGTGCAGCGCTGAGATACAGCATGCAGTCTGTGCAGCGCTGATACAGCACCCTATCGATGTAGCATCCAGTGTGTGCAACACTGATACAGCATGCAGTCTGTGCAGCACCGAGATACAGCATGCAGTCTGTGTAGCACTGAGATACAGCATGCAGTCTGTGCAGCACTGAGATACAGCATGCAGTCTGTGCAGCACTGAGATACAGCATCCAGTCTGTCTAGCACCTCCCGCCGCAGTGCATGGGTACCGGAGTGACGAAGACGCTGTGGCGGCTCTGCCAGATCTTGACTACTTCGCCAAGTGGCCGGAGGCGTACGGTCTGCCAGATCAGGAGGCAGAGACGGTCACCGAAGCACTGCTGGACGGGTTCTTCAGCCGAATCGGGATCCTCTGGGAGCTCCATTCAGACCAGGGGCGCAACTTTGATCCCAGGTGCCGGCACATCTCCGCAAAGACCTGGGACTCAAAGTTGCGCTCCTGGAGAACAGGACCACCCACCTCCACCCGCAGAGATGGATTGGTTGAGTGTTTCAACTGCATGCTGGCCGTGCAGCTGGCTGTGACCAAGACCCCCACCTGCCTCTTGTTGCTGGCCTGCCGTTCAGCTGTGTAGGACTCCTCTGCCTCCACTTCAGCCCTGCTCATGCTGGGGTGTGAGCTCCGCACACCAGTGGAGATGGTCTTTGGCTGCCCCACAGACAACCCCAGTGTGCCCCCGGGTCCCGAGTAGACCAGAAGGCTGCAGGACCGGCTAGAGGTAGCCCACCGCTTTACCAGGGACCAACTGCAGGCCGCTGGTGTCAGACAGAAGCGCAACTACGGCCTCAGGGCTCGAGGGCTCAACTTCAACGCCGGAGAGCTGGTCCGGTTCTTCAGCTCCACAGTCGGCCACAGTCATTCCTCGGAGCTCTCCAGAATTTGGCGGGAGCTGGAGGGTCGCGGGTAATGGATCTGACTGGTCGGTCGGGTGACACCTGAGCCTTCTGCCAGTTCTGATATCAATTCAACATTTGTCTTCTTTCTATTCCTTATGGGTATTACCTTCAAGTATTGCTCATTCTTGTTAGACAGCTTTTTGGGTCTTCCAATCCTGGGTTTGTCAATTACAGATGATGTTTCTCTGTTTTTGTTGATTATGCTTCGGATACCACACCTTGAAAATCAAGTGATGTGAGCTATTATCACCCAAACTAAGCTGTATTAATAACAGTCAAAGTTGTTATATTAGCAGAAATACACTAGTGGAGGCTTTGAGTAAATTGTTGAAGCTCATAATGCATCAGAGTATAAAAAATGCAACATGTCTAAGACTTTTGCACAGCAGTGTATATATATATAAAATACGTATACGTCTTTCAACTGCTCAATTCATGCTACAAAAACCGCGCCCCTATGTACTGAATGTACACCGGTTATCTACGCGGAAAGGGAAGTTCTGGGCATTGCAAATGGAAAATAAATGGATAAAAATTGAAGCAGACACACATCATAGCAGAAATACAAAGTTGACCAAAAAGCACTAAAATGCTCTGCAATTTGTACTCTAAATGGATGATTTGTTCTGGGAGAAGAACAAACTGGGAAGGGTGGGCACAAGGTTAAAAGTGGCCAGGCAACGCCCCCTAGTGGCCCCCCATGGTGCCAGCCCTGACTCCACTAGAGCTCAGAGGAGCAAACCAAAAAAATAACTACAGAAAAAAGGAGTTTGTCTTCCCATTTCCCAACCCTGCCAGTGTGTCATTTCTTCTCTGAGCTTTGTGTCGGTCTAACATCTAAACATGCTGACTGATCTGCAGCTCACAGTTTACAATGAAACAACAAAATGAAACAACAAAATACTTTACCTCTTAGCGAAGGAAACGGAGCATGTATGGTGCCTGAAGGTATAAAGCGGAAATGCAGTTACATTGAAGCATGCTGCCTGAACCTCTCTTGTAACATGCACTCAGGATTGTTCTATTAATCTCAGCAAGCCTGCGATTCACTTATTGTCTCTTTGCAACCCAAAATGCAGAAAATGCCTTGAAGCTGTCAGTTACTAGGGCTTTATGTAAGAACGCAGCAGTGACTAATGGTATCTATAAAGAGAATATTTACAAGAATAACAAATGGGAGACCAACCCCCCCCCCCCAACAGCCCTGTCTATGGGGGGGAAAAAAAAGCCTTAACACTGCAGACATGATCAGCTATAAACCGCTATACAGTATGAATATTTTGCGTATTATAGGACATTTCAGTTCTGTCACTTCACCATTAAAATCACACAAAATATAGGTATCAAATAATAATAGGAAAGATGAATACATGTAAAATTGGGACATTTAGTTCCTGTTTTCCCCTACTCAGACCTCTAACCAAATATCCTGGTTCTCCTGAATAGATGACTCTCTTCAACGTGACCTCACTGGTGCAAGTAGAACAGAGAACCAAGAGTTCCGAACACCAAACTTCTGAACTGACCGGTCTGCTTAACACCCCACTTTCAACCGGAAGAATGCAATCATTCAACCATGAGTGCAATGCAACCACATAGGAGCTCGATAATGTGTCCATGCTGTGTGCAAAGTCCAAGTGAGCCCTTGTTTTGTGTTCAATTCAATAATGTGCCCCATGCTTTGCTTATGCTAGAGAAAGGGTTCCTGTTACCTGGGTAACCTGCACGTCCCCCAAGCATAGGAAATAGCAGGCAGTCTTGTGTGAAAGGAGCCTGGCCCTTTTGCATTGTGGCTTAGATGCTCGCTCGCGGTGCGCAGGTTTGTGCCGAGCCTTCTGCTTCAACAGAAAGCTGACATTGTTGACTTTCCAGTTTATGTAAGCGTGTTTTATCCACAGACACACAAGCTTCATCCCTCAGTGATTTATAACAAAACTAAACAGAGGCCACAACTCATGCAAAAATCAAGAACTACCTGAATTACATTCACGAAGGAATGTCCATAGCAATATGAGGCTAAACGACATGAATGTTCTCAACAGTCTTCTGGTCACTTTGCTTGTCATTGATTTAGATTACAAATCGACATCCTTATGGCATTTACTGTATGTTGTTTGTTTCAGTTTTGTGGCTGTATCTTTTACAGCTGCTGTCAGAATTGGTATTAATACTTCAGATCTATCTGATTCAAGAAATGGGTTGAAGACCCTGAGCAAGTCACTTAACCTCCTTGTGCTCCGTCTTTCGGGTGAGACGTAGTTGTAAGTGACTCTGCAGCTGATGCATAGTTCACACACCCTAGTCTCTGTAAGTCGCCTTGGATAAAAGCGTCTGCTAAGTAAACAAATAATAAATAATAATAAAAGTCTGTGTGATATAAGCCACCTGACAAGAGCATTTTCGATTGTGGCATCACAGAGATCACACCACTACAGTATACACATTACATTTCATAAGAAGAACATAAGAAAGTTTACAAACGAGAGGAGGCCATTCAGCCCATCTTGCTCGTTTGGTTGTTAGTAGCTTATTGATCCCAGAATCTCATCAAGCAGCTTCTTGAAGGATCCCAGGGTGGCAGCTTCAACATTACTGGGGAGTTGGTTCCAGACCCTCACAATTCTCTATGTAAAAAAAAAGTGCCCCCTATTTTCTGTTGTGAATGACCCTTTATCTAATCTCCATTTGTGACCCCTGGTCCTTTTTTCAGGTCGAAAAAGTCCCTTGGGTTGACATTGTCAATACCTTTTAGAATTTTGAATGCTTGAATCCAATCAATAGATTCAAAGTGGCATCACATCAGAGACCACACCACTGCAGTATACACATTACATTTCACTGTGGCATCACATCAGAGACCACAGCATTGCATTATACATTACATTTCACTGTGGCATCACATCAGAGACCACGCCACTGCAGTATACATTACACTGTTTCATTTATATGCTAATTAATTCAATACAGTTAACACTGTATTATTTTAAAACGTAACAAATATTTCAATTTAATTAGATAACCATGTTGTTTCCAAAGAGTCGTTTTCAAATGTAGTCCTACCTCAACCTCAAACGTTTGTTGAGTTTCATCCAGAAACAGCACTTTGAGCTGTAGCTGTTTCTCCTTGGATCTTTTCCGCGCTGCTTTTGCAGTCTTTTCTGAGGACTTACAAAACTCTGATCTGGATCTACTTTCACACATAATTAAACACTCGGCTAGATCACGTAACCTGAAATAAATAAAAACAAATGAAATAGAATCGATCCTACAACTGTATACAGTACATGTATTTTAAAATACAATTACCGATGTCCCAATTTCTATACTGCAGTATGTACGTTATGCATGTGTGCCCATAAACTGTTAAACACAGAAGAATGCGCAGGCTACATTTACAAATCGCCCCACTGGCATGTCAGATATATCAATCAGTGAAATTGCGAGTTTCCAATATAAAATGACATTTCCAGTTCCAGTGCCAAAAACAATTGCTTTAATATTTTTCAAACTACCACAGCCCGAAACAGAAACTTGACCCCTTCAAAAAACAGGTTCTTTAAAAGCTAATCAGATTCCGTTTACAATTAAAATAATGGCACGTGAGATATTACAACAAATAGTTATATATTTTATTCAAGTTTGTTTTGGTGATGCGACTCATGAACGTTGAGTGTTAACTAGCTAATAATTTGACTAATTTAGATATTTTCCAGTACAAAAAAACACATCATGCAGATTATGACATCGTGTATTTCTTTAGACTCGAGCTCTCCTTGCTTGCAGTAATTGCAATACGTAATCAATATGTTATCCATATTATATTGACACCCTGTACACTCCTATTTTAACCCAACACTTACCTAAACTCCTTTGTTTCCAAACGTCATTGTCCAACAAATGTAATAAATAGATCCACAGTCACCATCAACCAACATAACTCCTTTTTGTCGTCCCCTCCAGCCAGAGGCGGCTTTGCTGAGTCGCAAATAATTGACTTGATGAGTCACCTGACTGTGAACACTCAAGCTGATGTTTTATTCTTTTTCATGTTTACAGATGCATTGCCAAGTTTATTACACAGTGAAGAACATAGCAAAGAGTACACTTTTTATGAACATCTTACACAAATAATCCAGTGATAATTCAGTTGTATCACTGTATAGCTGTAACTACAGTAATAATGAAGCAATGCTGTAATGAAAGGCCCTGTCCAAACTACATAACCGATCTGGAGAACCGTACTCGAAACCACTCTAATTAATCCAGCTCAAAGCGTCCACACTGAAGTACCGTTTCATGTTTACTCAGGCTTAATGCGTCCACACACCATTAGAATAGTTCAGTTACAATTCCCAGCAGCGCAACGAACCGTGGAAATTAATACGATAGTATCCCACCATGCACTGTATTTTATTTTAAAATAGTGTGTTATGCCCCATATTAACAGAGGTGCATATTGCTAAAAAGAAATATAACAAGTATTGTGGAAAAAGTAAATCCGAACACACAAGTAGGGCTTGAAGTTTTCAGGTTTTATTATTAATTAGGTGAAGTCTCTTTAAACAAATTGAGATGATTCTGTTTTATAATTACAATCAGAAAACGCTGTTAATTACAAAACAATCTTTGTTTTACCATATCTTGCCTGAGCCTAATTCTGGTCCTCTTAATTTTATTTCAAACAGAGCTGACAAATTACGTAATTTGTTCGTCCCCGATCCGACTTTTAACTCGCATTTCATTTTTGCAGTCGCCTAATTTAACGTTGTGTTTTTGTTATTTTCCCCACTAGTTTAACACAGATGTCCTGACAGATTTTTTGAAGCATAAAAATGAATACCTAGTGCGGAGTGTACACTGATAGCAAGTCCTTCAGGCGCCTGCTCTGAGTATTTCACCAAACATACCCACAAAGCATTTTGGGATATTGGAGGATACACAAAAAATGTAGTTTGGTATTACAGCGTCCACACTTCTGATAAACCGCACTACCTGATGCGATCTAATTAGACCCGGACTCGAGACTACCTCCTGAGGTGGTCTTGAGTACGGTATAAAATGCTGCGTAGTGTGGACGCAAACCGTATTTATCACTTTCAAGCCTGCTTAAATGCAACTAATACGGTTTAAAGGCTTAGTGTGGACGGGGCCAAAGACGCTGAAAAGTCTCCCATATTAATTAGTTACTTGACTGATGGATTAATTCATTGATTGACAAAGGACAGAGCTGAAAATAATTACTTTGAAACAACAATGTTGATGTTGATTGGGCAGTAACGTACAGAGGATATTAAAAGGACAGGGGCTCACTGAGAAAATAAAGGGCACTTTTCAAGCATCGCAATTTTGTTATGACCGAGAAAAAGGGCACTTTTGCGGCATAATGGCAGGAAGGCAGGGGCTTCAGCCCACCCTTTCTGCTTTCTGTTTATTTTAATGTTTGTTTGTTTTTAATGTGTTCAACTGTGTGTCATAATAGGGGACTCCAGACTGTATTTTTACTTTGAAGTATTATCAATCTACTTTTTAATATAAAAGTTGTATTCTATATTTAACACAGGCAGAAAGCAACCCTGTGTTTTGGTTGTGTTCTTCTATTGGAAGAGATTGCCAAATGGTGTCTTTACTAGGGGCTATTGTCAATAGTATTGAACGGATAGCTATTTTAAAATACAGAGTTACTAGGGTCAACAAAGACCCTAAGCAAGTCACTTAACCTCCTTGTGCTGTCTTTCGGGTGAGACGTAATTGTAAGTGACTCTGCAGCTGATGCATAGTTCACACACCCGAGTCTCTGTAAGTCGCCTTGGATAAAGGCGTCTGCTAAATAAACAAATAATATAAACAAATAATAATAATAACACAGGCAAGAAAAATATCATATGGGAGATACTGAAATTGAAGAAGGAATCTTTGAAAAAGACCTAGGAGTTTATGTTGACTCAGAAATGTCTTCATCTAGACAATGTGGGGAAGCTATAAAAAAGGCCAACAAGATGCACGGATATATTGTGAGAAGTGTTGAATTTAAAATCAAGGGAAGTAATGCTAAAACTTTATAATGCACCTCACCTAGAATATTGTGTTCAGTTCTGGTCACCTTGTTACAAAAAGGATATTGCTGCTCTAGAAAGAGTGCAAAGAAGAGCAACCAGAATTATCCCGGGTTTAAAAGGCATGTCGTATGCAGACAGGCTAAAATAATTTAATCTATTCAGTCTTGAATAAAGAAGACTACGCGGCAATCTGATTCAAACATTCAAAATCCTAAAAGGTATAGACAATGTCGACCAAGGGAACTTTTTTGACCTGAAAACAGAAACAAGGACCAGGGGTCACAAATGGAGATTAGATAAAGGGGCATTTAGAACGGAAGATAGAAGGCAGTTTTTTACACCGAGAATTGTGAGAGTCTGGAACCAACTCCCCAGTAATGTTGTTGAAGCTGACACCCTGGGATCCTTCAAGAAGCTGCTTGATCAGATTCTGGGATCAATAAGCTACTAACAACCAAACGAGCAAGATGGGCTGAATGGCCTCCTCTCGTTTGTAACCTTTCTTATGTTCTTATATATATTAAAAGCAACCTGTGGGGGTTGGGTCGTTCGGGGTGATTGCGGTGCTACATAATGTAAGCTTTTTTTTAATATATAAATTAACTGCAGACAGACTTTTAAAAGATAAAGCAAAATGTTTTATTTGGTGTACATATATTATATTATAACAGTTTTTAACAAAATTAATACAAAAGGAGGGGGGTGTTTGTGGTGGTGTGGGAATTACAATTAGGTTTTATAAAAAAAATATTTATAATGTTTCACTCCTCAGTTTTGTCTTTTGTCAGTGTCTTCAGTTCTGTCAAAAGAGTTTTATTTTCCCGCTGGTATTTACTGTTTGTTGCTCGGCAACCAAAAGCCACTGTACCTGCAGCCGTGACGTAACAACGGACCGCCCACTGACTTTACCCTGCCGCGTGCGGTGTGAACAGTACTGCAGCGCGGCGGGCAAGCAGGGGGCATGCGCGCCGCATCCGGTGTGAACGCACCTTAAGTGTTCATAAAACTATTTATTTGGGCGAAATTCCCATGGTGGCGTAGTCAAATAAAACAGTTAATTATATAGTATAATAGTTGCATTGTCACAAAACATACACATTACCAGATATTGACATAAGAAAAGCAATAACTTACTTTAACTTAGCTTTGCTTCACAATATCCATGGAGAAAAACAACGTCCTGTTATATTGTTTTACTATTCCATGCTATCATCAGCAACCTCAAAACCGAAATATTTGGTGTGTTCACGATTTGCTAAGTCTGCGCAGATTCTGCGGAAAACCTGTTCAAATTCATCGTCTGCGTGAACTCAGCCGGAAAAGACGTCACCAGATCACGCATCCACGGGCTTAAAAGTCAGCGCAGCCGCGCAGCTTCTCAAGAGGTCCTGCGCTGGAGCAGCCGCGGCTCAAAACAATAGACGAGCGCTGGCTGACAAAGAAGCGTGTAGCAAGCAGATACAATCCTCACTCCATGTGCTACTGCCACCTAGTCAGGGGGTGTGAATCGCCTTCGAGTCATGTCGAGTCATGTCTATAATGATCTTATGAATGATTTGTAATACAAATTAAAATGATTTGACTCTTTTTCCACACAGTTATTATACTTTTCAAATATTCAGATATTTATTCTAAAGGTTTAAACATGTTGTGACAGGCTGGCTGGGGGGTGACGTCACGGCAGAAGCAGGGACGGGAAAAACACTGACACCAGGGACTGCAGTTAAAGGCGCTCGCGCCGTTTTATTTTTAAATAACAAAAAGAAATAAAATATTTTAACAAAAAGAAACTGTGCTCACAGAGCAAAAATAAAAGACTTAAACAGAAACAAAATCACGAACACAAAAATACAAACTGAATCGGTCCGGCTGGGCTATCGCCTTCACTGTTCCTATACATTTTGCTGTTTAGCTTCGTTTTTCTATCGTTCCTCTCTCCGCTCCTCTCATACACCCACCACGAGCTGGATAGCTGCAGGCTTTTTATATTCAGGTAACCCTCTCCCGATTAGCAACACAATTAATCACTTAATTAATTCCGGAGATGGCCACCTTCTGCACGAGTTTACTAAATACTGTGTGGATGGGGCTTCCCATCCGCGCTGCTAAATAATAACAATCAAACGGCTACGCCGTTGCTACGACGAATTCAGTGCCCCCTAGGATTCATGTCTCCCTGGTGGATGTGCGCATGCGCTTGCAACAAACCTTGCTATCTGCCAACGGGAGCGTGTGATTCCTCGCTCACGACGCAAAGCGCGTAACCTGTCATTGCAATCCACTATAGAGCAGCGCCTGCTGCAACGTGAACGTGCGGTCTGCTGCAAACGGGAGTGAGTTTATTGCTTCTGGACGGAAAATGTTTGTGTAAGCTTGTGATTTCGGCGATTCTGCATCTAGAATAGATTGTTTAAATACAGTAACAACAACAACTATATATTGTGTTTCTTAAAATGTGTATAAATGAGCTAGTTACTTACTCTTATTAGGACGGAAGTATTGTATGTACTCTTACTATATTGTGATTATCGAATTGTACATATATATATATATATATATATATATATATATATATATATATATATATATATATATATATATATATATATATATATATATATATATATATATATATATATATATATATATATATATATATATATATATATATATATATATAAAACTTGCTCTGAAGTTATTGTATATTTTATCTGCTCTTACTGCATTGTGAAATATGTATATTTTGTGACAACTGTAAGTCGCCCTGAGTAAGGGCGTCTGCTAAGAAAATTAATAAGAAAAAGAAGAAAAACAGCAACAAAACGCAACGGTAATTAAATGAAGTCTTGTGACGAATTGTACCAGTATGTTTCACAGACCACAATAAACAAGTTGAAACACTCTCGTTTATATTTATTTATGTTTATTTACTTATTTGTAAGCAATTTAATTCCTGACAGCTTTTCACAACTGTCACACACACACACACACACACACACACACACACACACACACACACACACACACACACACACACACACACATAAACCAATAACAGAAATGTTGAACTTGAAAGGAGATTATAATTATTTTTTATTTGCCATCTGAATGCATACTCAACAACTCTGCGGTGCATTTGCACTTGAAGCCCAGGTGTTAAATCAGGACAAAGAAAACAATACAGAATCAATATGGGTCAGAATAATGGACACAAATTCAAAGGGCATAATAACAGGAGCATGCTATAGACCGCCAAACTCAGACGCTGAGCAAAATAATCTGTTGTACAATGACATTCGAAATGCGTGTAGAAAAGGAGAAGCCATACTAATGGGGGATTTCAACTTCCCCCGTATAAAATGGGAGAACCCGGTGGGGGGCACGACGGACGAAATTGAAATGGTAGAAATGACAAATGACTGCTTGTTATTTACAAACCGCTAACCAAGATCATGCAACAATCTCTTGACACAGGGGTTGTACCGACAGACTGGAAAATAGCAAACGTAATACCGATCCACAAAAAGGGAGACAAAACTGAACCAGGTAACTACAGACCAATAAGCCTGACTTCTATTATATGTAAACTTATGGAAACTATAATAAGATCCAAAATGGAAAATTACCTATATGGTAACAATATCCTGGGAGACAGTCAGCATGGTTTTAGGAAAGGGAGATCGTGTCTAACTAACCTACTTGACTTTTTGAGGATGCAACATTGAAAATGGATAACTGCAAAGCATACGACATGGTTTATTTAGATTTCCAGAAAGCTTTTGACAAAGTCCCGCATAAAAGATTAATTCTCAAACTGAACGCAGTAGGGATTCAAGGAAATGCATGCACATGGATTAGGAGTGGTTAACAGGTAGAAAACAGAAAGTACTGATTAGAGGAGAAACCTCAAAATGGAGTGAGGTAACCAGTGGCGTACCACAGGGATCAGTATTAGGTCCTCTGCTATTCCTAATCTACATTAATGATTTAGATTCTGGTATAGTAAGCAAACTTGTTAAATTTGCAGACGACACAAAAATAGGAGGAGTGGCAAACACTGTTGCAGCAGCAAAGGTCATTCAAAATGATCTAGACGGAATTCAGAATTGGGCAGACACATGGCAAATGAAATTTAATAGAAAAAAGTGTAAAGAGAAAAGTGTAAAGTATTGCATGCGGGCAATAAAAATGTGCATTATAAATATCACATGGGAGATAGTGAAATTGAAGAAGGGAACTATGAAAAAGACCTAGGAGTTTATGTTGACTCAGAAATGTCTTCATCTAGACAATGTGGGGAAGCTATAAAAAAGGCTAACAAGATGCTTGGATATATTGTGAGAAGTGTTGAATTTAAATCAAGGGAAGTAATGTTAAAACACTACAATGCATTCGTAAGACCTCACCTAGAATATTGTCTTCAGTTCTGGTCACCTCGTTACAAAAAGGATATTGCTGCTCTAAAAAGAGTGCAAAGAAGAGCAACCAGAATTATCCCAGGTTTAAAAGGCACGTCGTATGCAGACAGGCTAAAAGAATTGAATCTATTCAGTCTTGAACAAAGAAGACTACGCGGTGATCTGATTCAAACATTCAAAATCCTAAAAGGTATAGACAATGTCAACCCAGGGGACTTCTTTGACCTGAAAAAAGAAACAAGGACCAGGGGTCACAAATGGAGATTAGATAAAGGGGCATTCAGAACAGAAAATAGGAGGCACTTTTTTACACAGAGAATTGTGAGGGTCTGGAACCAACTCCCCAGTAATGTTGTTGAAGCTGACACCCTTGGATCCTTCAAGAAGCTGCTTGATGAGATTCTGGGATCAATAAGCTACTAACAACCAAACGAGCAAGATGGGCCGAATGGCCTCCTCTCGTTTGTAAACTTTCTTATGTTCTTATCTGCTAATTGACTGATAGCCAATGGACTTCCCATGACATTTATAGGTTGGATGTTGGAACTGGCTTTTATAAGGATAGCTAATAACTCAGCCACGAGAATGAATAGTAATGGTGAGCTGGGACATCCTTGACGAATTCCTCTCCTCACGTCAAATCTTTTAGATGTTCCATGCGGAAGAGATACTGAACTATTAATACCATCATATAACATTCCAATCACTTTTACACATTTTACACCAAAACCAAAATATTACAGTGTTTGTAACATAAATGGGTGTTGAAGCATATCAAAAGCTTTATAAAAATCCAAAAACACAATAAACCATCATCATCATCAATCATATGTCTGTGATCTAATAGGTCCAGAACAAGCCTAATGTTGTTATGTTTTGACCTGTCTGTAGGAATCCAGATTGAGTGTCCCTTATTATTTGTGTCATGCCTCTTTCATTCTGTTAGCAATCACATGGGCAAACAACTTGTAATCTACATTCAGTAATGCCACAGGGTGTAGATTGTCTATATATCTCTTGTCTTTACCAGGTTTAGGTATAAGTGTTATCAACCCTTGTTTCATAGTTGGCATTAGACCATTATTCCCTATACATTCTTTTAAGGCATCAAATAACAGTTCTTTTATATCTTCCCAGAAGAATTTGTAGAAATTTGAGGTCAGTCCATCTTGTCCTGGTGCTTTCCCTAATGATACTCTCTTAACAGCAGGGTCAAGTTCTTTCATACTGATTTCAGAGTCACAGGTCTCTTTAAATGCTAAGTCTATCTTGGGGATATGTGGATTTATACTCTCAAGAAAGGCAAGCGATTCATCAAAAGAGTAGGAGGAGGAATACAGTTTGGTGTAAAATCTATATACTTCTTCAGAAATCAATCTAGGATCTGTACATTCAACATCATTAATCAATAATACATTAATTGCATTTCTCTCCTGTCTCCTTTTTTCTAAACCACTAAAGTAAGAAGAGTTTTTTTCCCCTTCCTCTATCCATCTAGCTCGTGACCTTACATAGGCACCTTGTGCTCTTTTAAGATATAGATCATCTAACTTGGACTGTAAACTGATAAGTTTGTTTTTATCAGCGTCAGATGTTACTGTCCTATTACAGCATTCACTAATGTCCTGCACCAACTTAACCTCAAATTCTCTCTTTTGCCTACTCTTGGTTTTACTAAACTGTATCGAGAGCTCCCTAACTTTAAATTTAAAGTATTGCCATCTACTACTATAGCTAGTTATATTCATATCATTCTTAATCTTCAGCATTAAATCTTTAATAGTGTTACCATAATCCTCATAATTCAAAAGGTCTGCATTGAACTTCCAATAATCTTTCTTATTTTTAATCCTAACTTCTGGTTTCAAGACAAGCTGTATCAGACAATGATCTGTCAAAGGAGCACTAGAAATTGATACATCAGACATATATCTTATAATTTCAGGTGTTGCTAACCAGTAATCTATTCTGGATTTGCAGCTACCATTAGGTTTTACCCATGAAAATTGTCTAACATCTGGATTCCTGTCCCTCCAAACATCTATAAGAGCATTTGAATTAGTGAAAACAAGTATTGTAGTATTATACTGGGAATTACTGTATTTAGAAGGACTCCTATCAAGCCATTCGTCAGGTGTCAAATTAAAATTCCCACTAATCAAAATAAACTCTGTATGATAATGATCCTTATATTCAGAAATAACATCCGTCACTTTCAATAACAACAGTTTGTTTTGGTTACTATTATTGTATCCATAAATATTCATCAAAATAAAACAGGTTCCTTCAACATTTAGCCAATGACCGTCCTCATCAGCTCTGAATGTAACTACCTTCCCAGGGCATTGGTTGAAACATATGGCTGCACCCCCAGATCTGTTAGAGCCATGACTGAACTGTACTTTCTCTCCCCACTGGTTTGATCAGAAGGTGGCATCAGCATCACACGAATGAGTTTCTTGTAAGAAAGTGCAATGGGCCTTTTGCCCTTTACAAAATAGAAAAATAGCTTTCCGCTTCACATTGTCTTTTAAACCCCTTGTGTTCAATGAAATAAAAGATAGACTTGTTTTTAACGATAACATAAAAGTAAAAACTGCTGTTTAACCTCTCAGCAGTATATAAAAACAAAAACCAGTAGTAGCTTTCCTTTAGAGGTAGAATGAACAGGGTCGTCCCTCAATTATCAAATATCCCCCCACAGTTCACTTTTATTTGTAAATAGTTCTCACATGTCTCTAAACTAGACTCTACCTCTCACTCCTTTGCATAAATGCGACGACCATTTATGAATCCAACAGGGCCACGAAAGTATGCTTTTTCCCCCGCTGCATTTCTTGCCTGTTGAATGCGCGGCCAAAGGGCTTCCCTAGCCAGTTTGTCATCTCTGGTCGAGTCCTCGGTGACCCGCCTCGGTACCCGCCTCCTTGCAGACCTGGGACTCCTTGGTCATCTTCCATATGCCATCTCTGTGTTGCCGTTTAGTAAACTGGATGATCACCTGGCGGGTCCGCTTCTCCTCCTTCCTTCCCAGGCGATGTACTGTGTCCACGTACTCGTCCATTTTCTGTGACCATTCTGGGGCTACTCTTCCGAGTAGCTGTATCACGTCCTCCCTGATGTTTTCACTCATTTTCTCCCTCATTCCTTTGACTCTCAGGTTCCACCGTCTTGCTCTCTGGACCTCTCCTTGAGCTCGTCGTCTTCTGTACGTAAGGTAGACTCTTGTTTTTCCAGGGTAGAGATCTTCTGCTTACATTCCTTCAACTCCGCTGCGTTGAACTCCATTGCCTTTGTAAGACTGGCAATCAATACACAGTTCTGTGTCATCTGCGTATCTTTTTTTCTTTTGTATCGAATCTAGCTGAGAGTGCGGCGATAGCAGCCAGCACAGCAGCGGAGGATGACTCGGGTTCATTAGGTTTAGTCAATTTCCGAACGTGGGCTCCTTTGGACGGTGTCATAGGTGTGGAATCGCTCGCCTCGTCAAGGCTCGGTTTATCACTGCCGCTCGCCGTGAGATCCATAGCCATAGCAGACTCATGCTCCGTCGGAGATGTGGATCTAGTACTTTCCGTGGGCTCGTTCTGAACTTCTGGCTCCGTCTGTTTCATTTTCTTTGTTTGACATGGTTAGACTGTTGATTTCAACTGTTTAGTGGGGGTAAAAAGAACTAATAAATTCCGTTCACACTATGTGCAGCCGCTCAGTCCCCCATCTTGCCGGAAGTCAGGTCTAAGGCTGTGTTCATGAATATATCACCACTTCCACTTCGTCTAGTGCCTCACAACGCACCCAAGGCGTGGTGATATTACCTCATGATAACACACACACACCCTGTCCTACCACATGAAACAAAAATACATGTGGGTATATTTTAATCCAAAATCCATGCATCCATAATTCTGATTATTTATCTAATTAATCTCACAGCTAATTCTACACAAATGAATAATTTCTATATTTTGAGTGCTAAGTTATGTGGCGTTATAGTTTCTTAACATATGAATAGATTTTAGAAATCATCTATGCTAGTCTGCCCCTCAGTTTTAAATATAATTTAGATTTAAATGGCAGTTAGTATGTAAATCCATTTCTAAAACGGGTCTCATTTTGTAATTTAAATACGGATGAGCTACCAAAACATATTCATATCCATTCAGCCCATCTTGCTCGTTTGGTTGTTAGTAGCTTATTGATCCCAGAATCTCATCAAGCAGCTTCTTGAAGGACCCTGTCCGACATCATCAAAAAGAGGGATGGGGTAAAAGCCGGAACAAGACGGAACGGTACTTTATTGAATTCAATTGCTTTAAAAAACAGCAGAAAAAGTTACAGACACATGAGGAGAATATTTTAACAATCAGAACCGATTAATAACACGCTGTCATTAACCCGTTCCGGGCCAGAACCCTCTTTTTCTCACCAAAAAGCTCCCGGGACACTGGGTTCCGAAGGTGCAAAGACGATGAAAATTATACACACAATACAACTAAGTGAGAACTGCTGAAAAGAAAAAACACCAAACTGACCTTTAACTGACCATTTCAGGTGATAAAACTGTATTTATTTTGTTTGTATATGATCTCTCTCTTTCATTTTAGCAGAACCATATTGATTAACATCGTTTTTCTCTTTTCTTTATAGCGGAATATACTGAGGCCTTCTTTCTACTTTACAGGGAAGGAGGTGATAAAGTAACAGTATTTACACAAGTAGAACAATTGCAAAGGTCTAGAATTGCTGGTAGCCCCCAACTGTAACAGTTATATGTGATTAAAAAATAATAATAACATAAGAAAGTTTAGAAACGAGAGGAGGCCATTCAGCCCATCTTGCTCGTTTGGTTGTTAGTAGCTTATTGGTCCCAGAATCCCATCAAGCAGCTTCTTGAAGGATCCCAGGGTGTCAGCTTCAACAACATTACTGGGGAGTTGGTTCCAGACCCTCACAATTCTCTGTGTAAAAAGTGCCTCCTATTTTTGTTCTGAATGCCCTTTATCTAATCTCCATTTGTGACCCCTGGTCCTTGTTTCTTTTTTCAGGTCAAAAGTCCCTGGGTCGACATTGTCAAAACCTTTTAGGATTTTGAATGTTTGAATCAGATCACCGCATAGTCTTCTTTGTTCAAGACTGAATAGATTCAATTCTTTTAGCCTGTCTGCATACGACATGCCTTTAAACCGGGATAATTCTGGTCGCTCTTCTTTGCACTCTTTCTAGAGCAGCAATATCCTTTTTGTAACGAGGTGACCAGAACTGAACACAATATTCTAGGTGAGGTCTTACTAATGCATTGTAAAGTTTTAACATTACTTCCCTTGATTTAAATTCAACACTTCTCACAATATATCCGAGCATCTTGTTGGCCTTTTTTATAGCATCCCCACATTGTCTAGATGAAGACATTTCAACATAAATGTCTTCAACATAAACTCCTTCAACATAAACTCCTCCCATATGTTATTTATAATGCACATTTTTATTGCCTGCATGCAATACTTTACAGTTTTTTCTCTATTAACCCTTTGCGGTCCATTGTTGGACTGGGTCCGACATTGCAATTATTCCTATCAGGTCCTTTGTCGGACCCTGTCCGACATCATCCAAAAACGCAAAAACGGAAAAAGTCGTTTTTCTACGGAAAAAGCTGAGAAAACCATTCAATGGCCGAGTGGGGAGCAAAGGAGCCGAGACAAGCTGATAAAAAAGGCGATCTCATGAATAGTCATACTTGCCCCTGGCATCACATAGGGACGGTCATAAGGAAACAAGCTGGCTGTTAATGTATCAGCGCACAGAGACTATCACGGAGATTTGCAGAGCTTTTTCGAGATGTTATAGCAATAAAATAATGACTTGGATTGCATTATTGAGCAGTTTGGTGATAAAACGAGTCATCAGGAGATGATTGATCGGTATGTACGACTATTATTATTATTATTATCTATTTGGTAGCATATGTGAAAGCGATAGCGAACGAAAGGGTGGGGCGGGGCTGGAGATGCCTAGTGAGTGCTTTGTTGATATGCGGGGCCATTTAAACCCGCTTTGACTGTGGAAAAAATACTTTTAAACAGCTGCCTAAAATTAACTGCACGTGTGAAAATAAATTAGACCTGGCGAGCTGACGCACAATTAATAAATGGACCGCAAAGTGTTAAATTTCATTTGCCATGTGTCTGCCCAGTTCTGAATGCTGTCTAGATCATTTTGAATGACCTTTGCTGCTGCAACAGTGTTTGCCACTCCTCCTATTTTTGTGTCATCTGCAAATGTAACAAGTTTGTTTGCTTACTATACCATAATCTAAATCATTAATGTAGGTTAGGAATAGCAGAGGACCTAATTCTGATCCCTGTGGTACACCACTGGTTACCTCGCTCCATTTTGAGGTTTCTCCTCTAATCAGTACTTTCTGTTTTCTACATGTTAACCACTCTGTGGCAGAGCAGGGCTCTGCCCTTGGAAATACTGGCAGGGATGGGGTTAAATTCTCCTCCCTGCCCAGGTTGATTAAGGCCAGGTGGGAGCAATCAGTCAATTAATTATTCAATTACCATCCAGCCATTTGGCATAAAAGGAGGCCTCAGCCTCCCAGGGGGAGAGTTCTAGAAGGAGAGGAAGCAAGAGTGTTTTTTCTGTGTGTGCTGTTTTTGTTCATTGTTTTGAATCCAGTGAAGGCAACGCCCAGCCTGGAAGCCTTATTTTGTGTAAGTTTCGTTTTGTGTTAATTGTTTGTGTTTTGAAACCTTTTTGTTTGGCCCTTGTGTCGGTTTATTTTGTATTATTTGTATATTAAAAGCTTTATTTTTGAACTTTCATTCTGTCTCTGAGTCTCAACCTCTGTCAGCCCGTCATATTTGGTGTCAGAAACGGGATAGCGCCACCTGGAGGCTCAGGGCAGTATTTTTTTTTTTTTTTTTTGAGTTTTGGGAAAAAAAAAGGGCAGAAGAAACAGGCAGTGGCAGCAGCGACAGCAGCATCAAAAGCTGCTGCCACCCCAGCTGGAGGACCCAGCCAGCCTTTTTCCCTGGTGCTCCTGGTGTGGGAAGGAGAACCACCGCTGGAGATCCTGCCCAGAGGTGCCACCAGTGGACTGGTGTGGGCGCTGCGAGGTCTATGGCCACAACTGGGCAGGATGCCCCTACGCCCTGGCCCAGGAGGAGGCAGATGACGACTGGGAGTTGTTTTTAAAAAGGCTTGCGGCAGAGTTGTGCCCCAGCTGTGGGGCATATGAGTACACAGTGGCCATCTGCCCCACCCAAACAGAGGGGAGGAGAAGGAGGCAGAGAGGAAGGAAGACATGGGAGGAAAAGGAGTGGTGCACCCAATGCATGCAGTACGGGCTTGAGGAGCACCACTGCCCGGAGGTGTTACAGGACACAGACCTGGAGTGGGAGGAGCCCAAACGTCCTGCGCCTGAGTGGGAGGAGCCCGAACGTCCTGCGCCTGAGTGGGAGGAGCTCGAACGTCCAGAGCCCAAGAGGGGGAGTCGAGCGTCCAGAGCTCAAGTGGGGGAGTCGAGCGTCCAGAGCTCAAGAGGGGAAGGCTGAACGTCCACAGTCCAGGTATCCCGAGAGCCAGAAGGGGTGGAGCTGCCGTCCCGAGAGCCATAAGAGGTGGAGCTGCCGTCCCGAGAGCCAGAGGGGATGGAGCTGCCGTCCCGAGAGCCAGAGGGGGTGAAGCTGTCGTCCCGAGAGCCAGAGGGGGTGGAGCTGCCGTCCCGAGAGCCAGAGGGGGTGGAGCTGCCGTCCCGAGAGCCAGAGGGGGTGGAGCTGTCGCCCCGAGAGCCAGAGGGGGTGGAGCTGCCGTCCCGAGAGCCAGAAGGGGAGGAGCCAGGGACCCGAGAGCCAGAAGGGGAGAAGGCTGAAGCCCCTCAGCAGCCCTTGCACATCCTGCTGAGAGGAGCTCAGGGGAGGCGCACCCGACTGCGACGGCAGGAGGTGCCAGCCCGACTTCAGAGGCCGCTAGAATGGCCACAGCCACCACCACCAATGCTGGAGTGTCTGGAACCGTTGCCACTGGAGGAGCTGGAACTGCCGTTGCCGGAGTGGCCGACATCTCCGCCTGGTGTTCCAGAGGGTCTGTCTGCTGTTCCTGAGGGTCCACCGTCTCCGTCTGTTGTTCCAGAGGGTCCGTCTGCTGTTCCTGAGGGTCTGCCGTCTCCGCCTGCTGTTCCTGAGGGGTCGCCGTTCCTGCCTCGTCCACCAGAGGGAGACGAGCTGCTGTTCCTGCCTTGTCCACCAGAGGGAGACGGGCCGCCGTTCCCGCCTCCACCACCAGAGGGAGACGGGCCGCCGTTCCCGCCTCCGCTGCCAGAGGGAGAGGAGCCGTCGTTCCCGCCTCCGCCACCAGAGGGAGACGAGCCGTCGTTCCCGCCTCTGCCGCCAGAGGGAGACGGGCAGCCGTTTCCGCCACCAGAGGGGGATGGGTCGCCGTTCCCGCCTCCGCCGCCAGAGGGAGACGGGCCGCCGTTCCCGCCTCCGCCACCAGAGTTGCTCCTGCTGGAAGGTCCAGGTTCCCTGCCAGCGTTCGCGTGCTTGGAAGGTCTGGGCCCCCCGTTATTGAAGAAAGCTTGGGGGATCCGACATCAACCCCGCCCGCTGAAATAGCCCACCCAAGGGACATAAGGGGACTCTTGGGGGGAGGGCTTGGGTTCAAAGGGGGGGGGGAGTTTGGCCACTATGGCTCATGCACTTTATGCGTGGGGGAGGTGTGTGGCAGAGCAGGGCTCCGCCCTTGGAAATACTGGCAGGGATGGGGTTAAATTCTCCTCCCTGCCCAGGTTGATTGCGTCAGGTGGGAGCAATCAGTCAATTAATTATTCAATTACCATCCAGCCACCTGGCATAAAAGGAGGCCTCAGCCTCCCAGGGGGAGAGTTCTAGGAGAGGAAGCAAGAGTGTTTTTTCTGTGTGTGCTGTTTTTGTTCATTGTTTTGAATCCAGTGAAGGCAACGCCCAGCCTGGAAGCCTTATTGTGTAAGTTTCGTTTTGTGTTATTTGTTTGTGTTTTGAAACCTTTTTGTTTGGCCCTCGTGCCGGTTTATTTTGTATTTTTTGTATATTAAAAAGCTTTATTTTTTAACCTTCATACTGTCTCTGAGTCTCAACCTCTGTCATCCTGTCACACACTCCCTAATCCCTGTGCCTGCATTTCCTTGAATCCCTACTGCATTCAGTTTGAGAATTAATATTTCATGTGAGACTTTGTCAAAAGCTTTCTGGAAATCTAAATAAACCATGCTGTATGCTTTGCAATTATCCATTCTGTATATATAGCTGCAACAGTTTCACAACATTCATTTTTTGCACAACTTTTTTGTTCTTCTTACTTACAATAATTAAAAAAAGTCTTTAAATGTATTTAACATATTCATATATGTACATAGGCTATATTTGATACAAAATGGATACGATGCAATTACAGTGCAAATGCAAGCAAACACACTATCTTACAATTATGTAGTTTATAACATGTAAGGAAAAACGAGCAAACAAAGCAAAACAGTTTAGATTTTAATATTATGCAGGGTGACTTCAAATACAGAAACCTTGATGCATTTCCCATTTTCTTCTTCAAAAAAAATAATTCGTTTTTACATTGTGTGTCATATGCATAAATAAATAAATAAATAAATAAAATAAACAGAATAAATAAACTAACATGTTTGTGTTTAATTTGGGAACCTCCTCTCTGAATACGAGAGAGACATGAAACAATGTATTCTTGCTCTAAATGAGTTGCTGCTATATTAAATTATGTAACAGTGTAATGCCTGAGAAAGCACGACTGAACCCTTGAAACAATGCATCGAATTGAAGTATTTGGCTGAAACGCTGTAACTAACAGACAGCACTAGTTTGTGCAATATGAGAATTGAAACGAAATTGTGTTTTAAATAAATTTGACTATTTTACATCCCTGGCATTTTTATTGTGTGTTTGTGTTGTACTTGGTTAAGACCTTATCCTCTGTCCCAAATGAAAGAACCTGGTGCAAACAACCTAAAATCTTTAACTTAATCTGAAGGTAGTGCCTTCAGTGGTATAGACGGCTACCATAAATTATATTTTAAACCCAGTTTAGCCCTCGCTACAGTATGACCTTTATTGCTAGTAGCGGAATGTTTAGTCACCAACGCGGTATTTACTGTTGAAGTCTAATTGAATATGGCTTTCAAATGTGGAGCCATGCACAAAACCTATGATTTTTAATTAATTTGCATGGCTTTTCAGTATTAGAAGGTCGGCCAGGGTGTCCTCGGCTCACGGCGCACCAGCGACCCCTGTAGTCTGGTCGGGCGCCTGCTGGCTTGCCTGTAAGCTGCCACAGAGCTGCGTTGTCCTCCGACGCTGTAGCTCTGGGTGGCTACACGGTGAGTCTGCAGTGTGAAAAGAAGTTTTGTTGCAGATCTGTGCAGAACTGCGTTAATCTGTGCTACAGGAACGCACCCAGTGTATGTCTCCGTGCCACGCCCTCCTGACAGTCTTGGCAGAGTGACAGATGTGTTTTTAGGGGTAGGCTCTAGCACAGTGCTGCCCAAACACGGTCCTGGGGAGCCCCTATCCAGGAAGTTTTGTAGGTCATTCTAAATGGCTAATTTCTAAAGACTGGGAACACATGGAAGTTATTGATCAATTAAGCAAATAACTTGTTCAATTAAGGGAACTCTGGTCATTGCGCCAGTTTACATGCTGGGAAAATGTCATGACTTGTTTACGGTCATGACTTATTTAAGGTGGTACGGTCTGGATTACAGTTTTAGTTAGTTTTGGTTTATGTTTAGTTTATGTTTGAATACAAATGTAATATATTATACAAAAATCAAATACAACATGAAGTTTCAAAGCAGGAATTGTTAAATTAAACAAATCAAAATGATCTAAATTATAATTCAGTCGTACCACCTTAAATAAGTCATGACAGTAGACAGATAAGTCATGACATTTTCCCAGCATGTAATCCAGACCATTGAGGGCTGAAAAGGGTAGTTCATTTTTTGTACCAAATTCTCTCTAAATGACTTCATTTAATAAATCACCTGCTTAATTGATCACAATGAAATAGTTCCAGGTGTTAAGAAATTGATGATTAAAGCTTACCTATAAAACTTGCTGGATAGGGGCTCTGCAGAACCGGGTTTGGGCAGCACTGATGTAGAGTAATAATAATAATAATAATAATAATAATAATAATAATAATAATAATAATATATTTCAATTTAAAATCACAATCTAGCTTGGAATGGATTTTTCCAATGAAAAGTTGTAATATTTTGGTGACATCTTTTTATTTTATTATTCTAAAAGCTAAAGTCAATAGAGTGCAAAACTTAAATGCTAATTTCAGATATGTTAAAGTTAAGTAAAAACTATTAATTATTATTATTAATTATTATTATTATTATTATTATTATTATTATTATTATTATTATTATTATTTATTACTTAGCAGACGCCCTTATCCAGGGCGACTTACAGTCGTAAACAAAAAATACATTTCAAGAATCACAGTACAAGTATTAATACAATTAAGAGCAAGATAAATACAATGACTTTGGTTCTAGCAAGTACAAGTATATGACAAAATACGATTCAATAACGGAGCAGATAACAGTGTCAGTGATAGTTACATCAGGATATGATTAAATTCAACATACTACAGATTAAATAACACTTGACAGATTACAGTACTCAAGTACAGGATTAAATGCAGTAAAATAGGGAGCAGATAAGAGCAAGTAAAGCGCATTAAGGAAGAGTGATAAGTGTTCAGGGGGAAAAACAGAGGAGTTCTACAGGTGCTGTCTGAAGAGGTGAGTCTTGAGGAGGTCTTGAGGTGGTCAGGGACTGGGCAGTCCTAACAACAACCTATTTGGGTTTTTGTTTGTTGAAATCTTTAAAAAAATATATTAATAATAATAATTAAACGTTTGCGCACCCTACCAACAGTCCAAAAACTGAGCAAACCTTCTATAGAGCCCTAACAGTCTTCAGAATAGTTCTGCAATCGGAATCAATGTGGCAACGAGACACTGCGGGAGAAAACTGCAAGATAGCAGCCTGAGAGAGAACACAAGTACCCGACTTTAGGTTATTCGGCATGTTGTATGCAGACAGGCTAAAAGAATTGAATCTATTCAGTCTTGAACAAAGAAGACGCGGCGATCTGATTCAAACATTCAGAATCCTAAAAGGAATAGACAATGTCGACCCAAGGAACTTTTTTGACCTGATAAAAGAAACAAGGACCAGGGGTCACAAATGGAGATTAGATAAAGGGGCATTCAGAACAGAAAATAGGAGGCACTTTTTTTACACAAAGAGAATTGTGAGGGTCTGGAACCAACTCCCCAGTAATATTGTTGAAGCTGACACCCTGGGATCCTTCAAGAAGCTGCTTGATGAGATTCTGGGATCAATACACCTTATTCACGCCAGTCTCAAACTGAGGCTTGGAATGCAGATGCTAGCTTCCGGTCGCTGATGTCTCCAACTGCAGTGGAGAGAAGTTATGGCGTTGCACTGGTGCGTTCCGTTTTGTGGTTCTGATTTAAGAAATAATCTGTCGAAAAATATATCATTTCATCGATATCCCAAACAAGAAAAAATGGAAGGAATGGGTACATAAAATAAGAGACTTACTGTATACAGAGGACATGATTATTATTATTTTGAAAAGGAGGTGGGTGGGGGCAAAGACTTGTGAATCATTATATTAACCTTTAAAGGTTCACATTGCCATTTTGACTAAGGAGAATTATTGTAATGGTATATATTGTACATATGAATGACAAACATATGTCACTATTTTTTTTAATAAATGTTATTTTTTACAAAGTTATTAATTGTATCCCCCAGTGCACATTGCCCTTTTTAGATGTTAAAACTCCAAATTCTGTACATGTATTATTTAATTATATATATTTATTTTTTTCTGAAGAGAAATCTCAACTTTCATTTCTGTGTGAATGTACATATTCTTCATTATAGTCACAAATCTGATTACATTTCAGTTATACTGTCCGGGAGCCAATTGAGCATTTCCAATCAGTCCTAATCAATAGATAAGTAAGATGCAGAAGCTTGAGATTATGCATGGGTACTAAAGGGAATGTGTCTTGTGGGATGCAATGCCTAGTTTGTATTAAAAAAAACGTATATGACACACTGAGTGTACTAAAAGAGTCTTTATTAAGCACAACTGAACAAAATTACAAAAACGTTTAGTAACGAGAGTTAACAAAAAATATGCTTGAGTTACACAATACTTGGTCAGAAAGGAGATCCTTAACGTTACATTAACTCCAAATAAACTGTACAGGAATGACAGAAAGAGGGACGTTTGATTCTTGTTTTTAAAATGTCTTTACTTACCTTCTTATTATTATACTTACACTTGTTCTACACACAAAACATTGAATGTGCGAATGGAACAGCGGATTAGTATACAACCGAACAGAATCTTAATAATGGGTTAATAACTGAACAGAACTAAGCTTGGAGAAACAAACCAAGCCTAGGTTTTCGGATATGGTGTTACCTGAACCCTGTAAGGTGACTCATTCTTTTTGATTAACCGGAATGCCTTAGCCCTAATGCTACATCTATTCTCCTGGTCTTAACTGTATTTAGAAAACAATTAACACATGCTTATACCAAAGCAATAAACGTGAAACAATTCAGAGGCTTAATATCAACATCAGTATTAATTAAAGTAAACATTCTCCAACTAAAACTGCGAGATCTAAACATATTTTAGGAATCGAGTATAGGCAAGTAGCTTATTCTCTTTCCGATCACAAACACGCATGCTAATTTATCTTCACGAGTAATCACACAAGCGAACAAGCAGAAAAAAAGTATATTCAACACTTATCTGTTCTTAGTCTCCAGATTGGTCGGGTGAAACGAAAAATGACATTGCGCCGTGTGCGTGGTCTATTTATGCCCTCGGGGGCGTGCGTGATTGCGTCACAAGCTGTGACGAGCAGTCGTTGTTATCTCCCATTCCGGTTACAGGGTCTTTAAGGATGAACACCCATGAGGTACCTGATAGGGAACTGAAGGTTATAGAGTCGATTCCAGGCTATGTTATAGCATATATATATATATATATATATATATATATATATATATATATATATATATATATATATATATATATATATATATATATTGCAGGCAAATGTTCGATTTTAAAACAGAAATAAATAGTTTAATATACGTGATACATATGTCACAATAGGTGCTTTCCCTAGAATATTTCTACTATATATTATAACTATATAGTATAGTTAATTGTCATTAAACTCGGATATCCCGTTATGTACATATGCTTTTTCAAAAGTCCTCCGTCTGTAAAATAATAATAATAATAATAATAATAATAATAATAATAATAATAATAATAATAATAATAATAATAATAATAAAATGAAAAAACGACAGAAAAAGTAGAATAAGGACAAGGGCATTTTTACCGACTTATTTCTCTTACTGTATGACAGGTATTGACTTTTTTTTTTTTTTTACATTTCACCTAAGAATATTGAAAGCTGCACATTAAACGTGGAATGGTGCTTTTCTGATTATTAAACCGCACGGAAAAAAACGATTTTACTTAGACTGATCTCCGGAAATGTAATCGGACAGCCCATCTCTAGCATGTCCAATAGGGATGCGTGGGGTCAGGTATTTCGCTTATGATTGACGTATGGCGACTTCGCTCAGATCTCTCTCGCGTGTCTCTGTCAGGTGTGGATGCAGCCACGTTCACACCGAACGCGGCAGGGTAAAGTCAGCGGGCGGTCCGTTGTTACGTCACGGCTGCAGGTAGTGGCCAGCGGGAAAATAAAACTCTTTTGACAGAACTGAAGACACTGACAAAAGACAAAACTGAGGAGCGAAAAATTATATATTTTTTTATAAAACCTAATTGTAACCCCACACCACCACAACCCCCTCCTTTTTTAAATTAATTTTGTTAAAAACTGTTAAAATATAATATATGTACACCAAATAAAACGTTTTGCTTTATCTTTTAAAAGTCTATCTGCAGTTCATTTATCAAAAAAATGCTTACGTTATAGTAGTAGGTGCATAATTATTTTCAATGTAGCACAAAAAAATATATATTATCTAATTTTCGTAATGATGTATATTTAATATTCACTCGGTAATCCCATTTGTACACCCACAGACCTCCAAGCTGCAGCTTTTTTATGAATATCTCGGTAACTATTAACTGTTGTATTATACAACGCCGGGAAATCTGAAATTAAAGCTAACAGCTTTTCCTCCATTTTATGTTGGTTATTTCTTCCTCGCAAAGGAACCTCCTACTTTCCCCTGATTGGCTGTTGGTAGATTACGTCACGACGCGGCGCGGCAAAAGTTGAAAATATTTGCTCTCTTGCGCGCCGCTCTGCCGCTGAGCGTGTAACCGTCTTCATTGAAAGCCATTGCTTTTGCAGCTCTGCACTGCCGCGCCGCGTCCGGTGTGAACGCCCTGCGGGGAGGCTGCCCATCTGCATGTGCATGTGCAGGTAATACAGTTCGTGTGCACGGTGTTGATAGCGGATGGCAGACCGGATTGTCTGTCGATGCTGCAAAGCGAGGTTACGATATGTAGACTGGGAGATTGGGGAGGAAGAAGATGTGGTGGGTTTACAGCTCTCGTGCTTCTCTCTAGAGTCCTGCCTTGCTGCATCCCCTAGTTTTTACAACCCCTCTTTTCTGCAGGTGAAGAGCCGGGGTGTGGCCACAGTGCCACGCCGCGGGGGAATCGTTTGTTTTTATTCTAGGTAACTGGAGATGGCAGACGGTATATGCGTTTGTGGACATTGCATTGGGAGGTTTAAGAACATAAGAAGAACATAAGAAAGTTTCCAAACGAGAGGAGGCCATTCAGCTTATCTTGCCCGTTTGGTTGTTTGTAGCTTATTGATCCCAGAATCTCATCAAGCAGCTTCTTGAAGGATCCCAGGGTGTCAGCTTCAACAACATTACTAGGGAGTTGATGTTGAAGCTGACACCCTGTGTTTGTTCATGGCAGTAGGATTTCTTCTGCTCCTAGTATTGTTTGCGGTGTGTGTGTATCTTTACGGCAAGGCAGCCGCATCTTCAGCTGCCGTTCCTGTGGAATTGCTGATTACGATTTAGGTAGAAACACAACAGAGGCGCGTTTGCATCAATATTTATATATCGTAAATATTGAAGTTAATTGATAAACGTGTTTTTAAAAAAACAACTCACAATATGGGCTTGGTTTGTGTGGCCACCGTATGCCATTACATTTTTGTATGAGTGTTCTCCGTAAATATTTTTGTGATAAAGCTGTTTGTTATTCGTTAACACACACACACCATGTAGCAAAAACAAAGGCAGGCCGTGTTTTGAAGCAGTGAATCGTTTTACTGCAACACTGTATGCCGTCGATTTATTTATTTATTATTTCTGTGGTGCTGTGGTCATTAAATATTTCTGGCGTTGGGCTTTTTTGTGGGGGTAGGCGGCGCTTACGGTGCCTAATATGTGCGTAACCTTCGGTGCCCTGGCGCCCAAAATGAATGGGGCTGAGTTTTAAGAGTTAAAGCGGAAGTCACCGTTTCCAAAACGACACGTAGATAGGTTTAATATCGTATTTTATTTTTAAACCGTTTACTTACTGCAGTGTACCGAGTTTCTGTAATGCTTAAAGATAGCGGCCGAGAATCACGTAAGCGAGAATAGTCTCGCGGCACTTAAAATATTTTAGCCAGAACTACTCAGAATGCGGCGCGTAGTGCTTCCGTCACTGACACCCACTTCCTTAGAGACTTTTGTAGCGTTTCAGGCATTATACATTGGTTGAAAAATACAGTAGCTGGCTGTCTTAAAATATCTCTGCGGGATTTTCCCGCACTGAAAGTTGCAGATATGCGGAAGCAACTTGTAAAATCGCGATTCCCGCGATCCCGCGCTGAAATTCACCCCCTGCACACTGAAGTTGTCGTTAATTTTCCAAGAGAAAGGGTAATGCGAATGTGCAGTATTTACTGCTAATGGTTAGGGACTGGAGAATAATAATAACAACAATGATAATAATAATGAGTAAACAATGGAATAGTTTTGATCGTGTTTGAGGCACTACCTTTCAAAACAAGCCCCAAACACGCGCAATCCATTTTAGAGTATGGGTGCTTATGCAAATTCCAACCCGCCACTCTCAGAAAACAAGCCCAACATGCTTACTATTGGCAGAACTGGCAAATGTGTACCCGAGTGAGAATTAAGCGCACACATGGCTAATTTACATGTTTAAATAGCAGGGGGTGACTGCAGTCTGGGCTAAAAAAAAACAACCTAAAAAACTGTCATTGCACGATGTTGGTTTTAAAAGTGTAGTCTCTACAAGGTAGGTTTACTTTTGTGGAGTTTAAAAGCTCAGTGTAGTAGTTTTAATATTTTTTTTGTAAATTATGTTTTGATTGATTTGAGCAGGCAGCTAGCTGGGCCGCCCTAGACAGTGAAATCACTCGTTTGTTCTGCGCTGGAGCTGAAGCGACACCACTGTTACCTGCTTGCAAGTTTGTATGTGTATTGTTGTTGTTATTATTATTATTATTTATTATTATTAATTCGTTTAATAACTCCTTTGTTGTGAGTGCATTACCCTACGCCAGGCCCACCGAGAGGACGGGGACGTTTCCTCGGGGCCCTGATGAAGGGATTTTTATATATATATATATATATATATATATATATATATATATATATATATATATATATATATATATATATATATATAATGATTTCCATTATATGAGAGTAGATGTTAAAACTTCATGCTGATTTGAACTTGGCTCTCGCCAAGAGAAGCACCAATTAAGACGTAGCTTCACAGTAAACTAATGTGATCCATATGTGTCTCCATCCGTTTGCGCTTCCTTCCATATGATGATGTAGATATCCTTCTGTCTGGTGTTGATGGCTGAAGTGTAATGCTGGCTCCAGGGATCAGCTTATTTTGCCTCCCTAAGCGCATCAGCACACAGCGGCTGCGATGCTGGCTCCGGGGATCAACCATAGTGCGGTCTCCCCAGCACATCAGCATGACAACCGTCTGGATTGAGCTAAGTAGGGTACATCTCTGGGGTCTTCAAGTGGGCACCTTCCATCCTCTGTGTTTCGTCGACTAGCCCACGACACCTCAAGAGGGCTTGACGGTGATTCTGGCGTCCTAGCATCACCCCCCTCCGTCCCCCACTCAACTCAGCTCAGCTTACTTACCTGTACATCAGCGTTTCTTTCTTTCTATTGTGCTTGAGATCCCCAACCAGAATCTTTCCGTCTCAACCACAGCCAGTTGTTGCTCCTCTCTGCTGCTTCAGATAAGTTCTTCACTGTGCGATGCAACTCTTGGCCATTGAATCTGACATCTCTGAGAAACCGAGTTGTAGAGTGTGCCACAAATCCTCGACATCCCACTTCCACTGGGTAAACCCAGACTCTCCATCCTCGCTGTTCCGCTTCAGTGGCTAGTTGAGCATACCGCAGTTTCTTCCTCTCATACGCCTCATCTACAGCATCCTCCCATGGCACTGTTAACTGTTACCAGGTGAACAAGGCGTGCTGATCCAGACCACAAGACAATATCTGGTCGAAGGTTTGTGGTGGCAATCTCAGGTGGAAAAATAAGCCGTTGACCAACATCTGCCAGCATTTTCCAGTCTCTAGCAGCTTCCAGTTGTCCTGGGCGAGGATTGGTTTTAACACCTTTTCTTGGTGGTTGTTCTCCTGGGCGGAGGAATGTTGTCTTTTGTGTGTAATGTTTTGATGGAACAGGTGGCAACTTATTGGTCATGTTACGCTTGTCTTCCAATGCTAAGGCCAAACATTGCAGCACCTGGTCTTGGCGCCAAGTAATCCGTCCTTGGCTAAGAGCCACCTTACATCCTGTCAAAATGTGCCTTAATGTTGCAGGTGATGAACACAAAGGACATGAGGGATCCTCTCCTACCCAGAGGTTTAGGTTCTGTGGTGATGGGAGAGCATCATATGTTGACCTTATAAGGAAACTGATCCTGCTCTGTTCCATTGACCACAGGTCTTGCCAGCCAATCTTGCGTTGTTCCACACTCTCCCATCTCATCCATTCTCCCTGCTTGGCCTGGGAAACGGCCTTTACACACCTCATCCTCTCCTCCTGCTTTTGCACCTCGTTGACTACCAGCTTCCTCCGTTGAGCTGGGGCTGCCTTGTGCCATGTAGGAGGAGCAGAACTGAGACCAAGACCCCCTCTTCCATGCTGAACTTGCCCCATGATATCACCAATTCGAAGGGCAGCCTTTGCATCCTCCACAGCTTTCTTTGCCGCCCACTTTCTTCCAGTTTTCAACACAGGTGCTGCCTCCCTTACGCATTTGTCGCGTGACTCTACTAATGTCATTTCCAGTTGGACCTTGGCGCACTTAAACTCCTCGGTTAGAGCGGAAACAGGTAGCTGCAGTATTCCTTTACCATAAAGTCCCACTCTGCTGAGGCAGCGTGGAACTCCCAACCATTTCCTGATGTGTGAACTGATTAAAGCTTCCAGCTTCTCTACTGTTGTCAAAGAAACCTCGTACACAGTCAGTGGCCACAGCAACCTTGGCAGTAGACCAAACTGAAAGCACCAAAGTTTTAGTTTGCCTGGTAAAGCGCTGCTGTCTATGCTCTTCAACCCTTCCACAGCTTGTTGTCTAACTTCTCCCACATGAACTGTGTCCTTTAGATCCCGTCGTACCATCTCCCAAGGCTCTTCACTGGCTTCTCAGACACTGTTGGTATTGCCTCACCATTAATGAAGAACGTTTTATCTACTACTTTACCTTTAATTATAGAGATGCTCCTTGATTTAGTGGGCTTGAATTGCATTCGTGCCCATTCAATGTTATTGGTTAATTTGCCCAATAACCGATTAGTGCAGGCTACTGTTGTAGTCATGGTTGTCATGTCATCCATGTATGCTCGAATTGGTGGTAGTCGTATTCCAGAAGCCAAGCGCTCTCCTCCCACTACCCATTTTGATGCCCTAATGATTACTTCCATTGCCATGGTAAAAGCCAGTGGAGAAATGGTGCATCCTGCCATTATTCCAACTTCTAGGCATTGCCATGTAGTGCTGAATTCTGAAGTTGAAAAACTAAATTGCAAATCTCCAAAGTAGGCTTTCACTAGATTTGTTATTGTCATTGGTACACTGAAAAAATCAAATGCTGCCCAAAGAAGTTCATGTGGCACTGAACCATATGCATTAGCCAAATCCAGGAATGTCACATGGAGCTCCTTCCTCTCCTTTTTAGCTGATTGAATTTGTTGCCAGATCACATTGATGTGTTCTAAGCATCCTGGGAAACCTGGAATGCCCGCTTTTGTATTGAAGTGTCAATGAAGCAGTTCTTTAATAGGTAAGTTGACAATCTCTGAGCAATAATGCTGAAGAAAATCTTGCCTTCTACGTTTAATAGGAAATAGGGCGAAACTGACTGATGTTTGCTAGAATCTTTTTCTTTAGGTATAAAGACTCCACCTGCTCGGCGCCATGCTCTTGGTACAACCTGTTTTTCCCATGCTACTTTCATCAGTTTCCACAGGATTCGTAGAACTCCTGAAGCACTCTTGTACACTCTGTACGGAACTCCATTAGGCCCTGGAGATGATGAAGCCCTTGCTTTTTTCACAGCTTGCTCTACTTCTTTCCACTTAGGTGCACAGTCCTCCATTTGGTATTCTGGTGGATTGATAGGTGGGATGTCTGAAGGAACTGACATAGGCTCCTGCCTTTTTGAATCTGTATGTGTTTCCTCCAAATATCTCTCCAGGTCAAACTTAGATGCTTTTAGTGCGCCATTCTTCTCACTGGTGAATAACTTCTTTACAAATTTGAATGGGTCTTTATAAAAGTTAGTTCTCGCACGCTCCTTTTGTAGCGTTTCCGTGAGCGCTCAGCTCTGCGCAATGTTGCAAGCTTATCTTTTATGACCCTTTGTAAGAGATTGAGTCCCTCCTTCTGACTTTCTTCTGCTCTTCTCCATTGCTTCCTCAGCTGTCTCCTTTCTCTAACTAAGCGTTCAATCTCCTTCTGCTGTCTAGACTTTCCAGGAATAGTTTGTACTTTTTCCTTCCTTTTTTCAACTCCAAACCTCTCGCTTCCATATGCATAGATGATGTCCCCAAATTTATCCAGTTTCTTTTCAACTGTTCCACTTAACCTTTCCAATGCAATGCAGAGATCTGTGTTTACTGTGTCCCATGCAGTTTTCTCACAAGCTCTTGGCCATTTAACTCCAGGCTTGTGCCCGTTGAGGTTCTTTTCTCTCTTACGCTGGTTTGTCTGACCGGGTTCACAAGGATCATTAGGTTCATCACTAACTGTGTCCATGCAAGTCCTCCTCACATCTATGACAGGGGTGCTGATATCCTGTGAACTGTGGTTTGCTTCCTGTCGCTGGATTTCATTCGACTGACTTGACTGACTTCGTAAGAAGTACTGATCAATGCGAGGCCCTTGTCCCTTCTCCCTCAAGCATTTCATTCTCCCTTGATGAATCTTCAAACCCCTGACCGTTGTCGCCTTGCTCCAGCCGCGGACACAAACCTGGAGTTCCATGTCTTTGCTAACTGCAGATCTTGAACTAGTCTTTTGTGAAGTACTCTCCATACTCGCTCATATCCGTTTCCGTTCCTAAGCCCTTAACCGTGTTGTCCAACGTTGAGTCATCTTCCGCCCCCGCTCTCGCAGACTCTAGGGTTATTTTTCTCTTTAATTTCTTTGAAGCCTTGGGCGGGTGTCTCCAGCATCCTGTAAACACAGAGCTGGATACTGCCGACAAGGGTAGCTAACCCTTGCCAGCCCCAATGGGGTCTCTTTCCTCCAGTCAGCTGTCTCTCCAGGCTGTCACAAGGTCTTTCCCTTTTTTTTTTTTTTTTTTTTTTCTCTTTTTGAACACGAAGATTGTGATGTTTTGAGTCGTGTAATCTAGCAGGCCAAAGCGCCAAACATTTGTCACCGCAAAAATTTTACCTTGAGGGCCATTAGCCTAAAAAAACTGTTTTATAGTATATTATCAATCAATCAATCAGTATTTATTTTATATAGTGCCTTTAACAGTGGACCACCATCACAAAGCGCTTGACAAGATAGTGAGGAACAATGCATAATACATGAAATACAGTGAAATTCAGCCTGGCATAGTACATGAAACACAAACAGTATCTCAGATGGGGGTATGTGGTAGACTAGATTATTTGGATAGGTGGGTAGGGACCCTAAAGAAGTTTGAAAACCACTGATCTAAAGAAATAACTTCAGGAGGCAGTGTGGGCCAGTGTGGGCTTGTAACCAGAAGGTCATGGGTTCAAATCCCACCTCTGACTGACTCATTGTGTGTGACCCTGAGCAAGTCACTTTACCTCCTTGCGCTCCGTCCTGTGTGACGAGATGTTAAATCAATGTCCTATTGTAAGTGACTCTGCATATAATGCACAGTTCACAGCCTGCCTCTGTAAAGCGCTTTGTGATGGAGGTCCACTGTGAAAGGCGCTATATAACAATAAAGATGTTATTGAAGTTGTTTGTTTATTTTCTATTGTTACCTGCCTCTGCTTCCTTGACATTTTGCTGAACAGTCGCTGCATGTCTGCGGCAGCACCGCGGGTACCTGCCTGCACACTCAAACGCAAGTCTTTGCATTCCTGCTCTGCTGTGAAATACGTGACATATCTGAAGCTGATTATCTAAATGCAGCTCAAGCTCATAACTTGAGCTTCCCTCACGAGCACATGCAGTGTGCTGACGTGCAAGGCTTGTGGAATATTTACAGCCATGCTGCTCTTACTGCAGCTTCTCCTCGTTTGAAAGTGCCGTGCGTTACACTGGAACTCGGTGCAGTTTACTTCAGTGAAGTGATAGAAAGTGGAGGGGGAAGGTGGTACAGAACGCTCGAATAACCTAAGCCTGCAGGTTGAGCATGTGAGTGTGGGCTAGAGGAGCTTCAAAGGCTCTGTGCCCCAGGAGCAAATGAACTCTTGCTGTACACCCCCCGCTTCATAATCTTAAGAAAAAACGGAGCGTGACGAATCAATGAATTTGACTGCCAAGTCTTAAACACAGTTAGAAATACGCTGCAAAGTACTTAACTCAACTCCGCCCATCTGTATTTGAAGTAGACGCAAGTTTGGCTCTCCTGTACATGCAGTTTGTGCAGGAGTTCATGTGGTATCGCCTACCTAGTTTAGGAAGACCCCCATCTAGAATATTGCGTTCAGTTCTGATCACCTCGTAACAAAAAGGATATTACTGCTCTAGAAAGAGTGCAAAGAAGAGCAACCAGAATTATCCTGGGTTTAAAAGGCATGTCGTATGCAGACAGGCTAAAAGAATTGAATCTATTCAGTCTTAAACAAAGAAGACTACACGGTGATCTGATTCAAGCATTCAAAATCCTAAAAGGTATAGACAATGTCGACCCAGGGGACTTCTTTGACCTGAAAAAAGAAACAAGGACCAGGGGTCACAAATGGAGATTAGATAAAAGGGCAATCAGAACAGAAAATAGGAGGCACTTTTTTACACAGAGAATTGTGAGGGTCTGGAACCAACTCCAGTAATGTTGTTGAAGCTGACACCCTGGGATCCTTCAAGAAGCTGCTTGATGAGATTCTGGGATCAATAAGCTACTAACAACCAAACGAGCAAGATGGGCTGACTGGCCTCCTCTCGTTTGTAAAATTTCTTACCGGTTCATGATGCTGAGTAAGTTCAGTGGCCTAGACAACTCCTTGTGCAACTTGTCACCTGACCTGAGCCTGGCTCATCACCGTTACAAAACTGTACATCGTTACATTAATTAAGAATTTAAAAAAAAAAAAAAAAAAGGAAAAAAGAAGAAAACACCTCACATTCTTTCTCTGATCCTTCCTTCCAGGCTGAGTCACTCCTGGAGAGTAGGAACGGACACAGAGATCAAAAAAGAGAGAGAGGGGTGCACTAGAGCTGATCGTCCGCAGAGGAGTGATTCTTTGAGCTCGGGACTCACAAGGGACTCACAAGCGAAATGAGCGATGTTACCATTGTTAAGGAAGGCTGGCTGCACAAGAGGGGTGAGTCCTGAAACGCTGTTAGTCGCTGCGGTACAATTTCCTAAAATCTGCAACGAGAAATGAGTGTGTTCTGCAAAATTCTGAAGCAATGACTTTTTTTAAATGAAAAAGTGAGTATAAATAAATAAGAAAGTAAGTCAGTTTAAATTCATTTTTTTATTAAATCACATTACTAAAATCTGAAGAACAAACATGTTTGCCATATTTTATGGAAATCAAAGAAGAAAAAAAACACATTAAAGCAAAGAGTGCACTTATTTAAAAATAACTCTTACAGCACTGACTATTCGATGCCTATTTTTTTTAGAAATATACATAAAACATAACCATTCTTAAAAAAAAAAAAAAAAAAAAAAAAAAAAAAAAATTAAAAAATTAGTTATGGCCAAAACATATTCCTATATTTAATCGCATTAGTAATAATGCTTGCCTAGCAGAATAAGATTGCAGTGATGCACTGGGATTCACATTAGCACTGGTACATTTTATAAACGTGCTCTTTTACAAACGTGTACGAGGCTTGGAGCATTTTTGTACAAATGTAACTGGGTATTTTTAGAAACGTGCGGTTCAACAAAATGTTGTAATTCTAAAACGCAACCACAAATCAGCACTAGAAATAGTTTAGAAACTGACAAGCGCTTGGAAACAGTGACCGGCGACACTGATTGGTTGATAAACTAGTTTTTTGGTTTCTTTGACCAAGGCCACAGTGTGAAAGTGCTGCCATCACACACCACAAAACAAACGGGAAAGTAACAATTTAAAAAAAAAAAGGATTTTCACAAAAATGTTTAGACACAGGTGTCGTTGTCCATCCATCAGCAGTCCAAAGCACCTTTTGACATTGTTCCACAGTCCAGTTTCTGTGTTCTTGTGCATATTTTAGCCTTTTAGTCGTGTTCCTCTTTCTTAACAGAGGTATTCTTACTGCAACACAGCCTTCCTGATTTCAAGAGTGACCTTCGTACTATTGATGTGATGGACAACGACACCTGAGCCTTCTGCCAGTTCTGTTGTTAATTCAACACTTGTCGTCTTTCTATTCCTTAAGGATATTATCTTCAAGTATTGCTCATCCTTGTTAGACAGCTATTTGGGGTCTTCCAGTCCTGGGTTTGTCAATTACATGTTTCTCTGTACTTGTTGATTTTATGCTTCAAATACCACACCTTGAAAATCGGGTGATGCGAGCTATTTCACTCAATGTGTTTCCTTCTTCATGCAAGTCAAGGTTGTTATAATAGTAGAAAACACTAGTGGAGCCTTTGAGTAAATTGTTGATGCTCATAATGCATCAGAGTAGAAAAATGCAACATGTGAAGACTTGTGAAGATTCAGAGTTGCAGGGAAATAATTAATCTCGGGTTTCTGTTTCTGTGACGTCATAAACTATGAGAGCTTTCGGTGGAGTTTCTAAACTGTCACAGAAACCCGAGATGGTATTGTTTTCCTGTGTTAATAATGCTAATATTAAAGAAGACTAGGTTCAGCAGTACAGTGTTTTTTTTTTTTTTTTTTTGCTGTTTTTTTTAAACGTCGTGTTTAAGTGCTGTACAGACATTCTGTGTCGTTATCCGTTAGTGCTTCAGCTTTATTTGGATGATTACCTTTTACCTTGTTTTCATTTCCCGTTCCTCTCCAGTTTCTCTGAGATACGAATGTACCAGCATGACATGAATTTTAACATATTCTCGTTTTGTTGATCATTAATGAAGATTTCTGTACAGTGGGTGTTGTCAAGTGATTTGAGAACGAGGCATTTTGTGTTTGAATTGAATTGAAAGTGATGGGCTCAGAGTCGAATGGGTCAAAGTTCAAGTATATTATCCTCACTGTGTACTATTATGCCTTTTTTTAATGGCTCAGGGTGCAAATATAGCCTTCATCCATGTATTGTGTATATATATATATATATATATATATATATATATATATATAATTTGTTTTGCATTACATTTTTTTCACAGATGAGTTTCAAGACAGTAAGTTCACAATTGCTGTTTTAAACTAAAAACATGTTTTTCCTCTACCTTTCACAGGAGAGTATCTCAGAAACTGGAGACTAAGATACTTCCTCCTGAAAACTAACGGCTCTTTCACAGGCTACAAGGAAAAGCCCCGAGCTGCTGACCTGCCATACCCCTTGAACAACTTCTCAGTGGCAAGTAAGCCTCTTTAGAAATAATCTGAAGTTAGGTTGTCTTTATTTGCATACGTTGGAACCGACGGACAGTACAAACAGTAGATTTTTTTGTGCATGTTTGTACCACACATACCATCATGCACATGGGTCACATCATGAAAAGTTACAAATGTATGGTTTGTAAACTAAAATAAAAAAAACCAACAGGACCGCGCTTCTGGTTGTAAATCAATAAGGGGTATATGGATAGATAAGACAACGTGAAAGTTGGAGGCTGTATTTGAATAAACAACGTTTTTAAAAAGCCTGTTTTAAGTGCACATGTCTTCACTGATAAATGATGCATGTTGTCAAAAATCTACTTGCATTATTTGTGTTATTTATTTCCAAGAGTGTGTGCCATTTATTTTCTTGGGTCATTTTAAAAGTGGTAGCAAGTCTGTTGCATTTCAAAGCAGAACAATAATTAAAACGCTTACCTGCATCTTTAAGTAGTTTACAGTATTCTTGTTGGCGCCATAACAAGGATTAACGGACACTCCTCAATTTTTATTCTCAAAATAAATATTATATAAACAAAAGTAGTTTGTTCCATTGTTATCAGTGTTTGGGGGCTCCCGAGTGGCACATCTGGTAAAGGCAGGATGCGCCCCCTATAGCCTGGAGGTCGCCGGTTCGAGTCCAGGCTATTCCTCTGCCTACCGTGGACGGAGCTCCCAGGGGCGGCACACATTGGCAGAGCGCCCGGGGTGTTAGGTCTGCCAGGGAGTCCTCGGCTCACCGCGCACCAACGCCCCCCTGTGTGTATGTAGTGGACTTGCTGCATTTATATATCTTTTGTATAACATGCATCCTGCAATGTACTACCGTATCAAAAACAATACATATATAATCATGCATTCTCCCCAGATTTGCTGAAGGGGCGTGTTATGTGTGTGTAAGTACGGTAATCGTTTTTTTGTTTGTTCTTGAGAATCAGATGTTGCTTACAACCAACAAATAGACAGGAAAGAGTCCCAGCGCAATAATGTGCCTCGTTTCTGATGCTGGTGGCTTTAATTACTCTGTCTTGCATAGTTTCCATAAGTGTAACATTTGATACTATTTAAACTAATGTGGTTTTTTTATTATTTTAAACTGTGCAATATTTGAGTGTTTTAGTGTGTAAATATAATTGAAAAGTCTGCAATCAGTCTAGATCTCTAAAATTGAAATACTGGCAGCCTTTTATCCAGTGTTAGCTCAACAGTCATTTCAAGAGAGAAAGTTGCATGAGAATTGATGGGAAACTGCAGTCCATATATACTGTTTGTTTGTTCACAATCTTCAGTGAGATACTGACAGTTTTGTGCATTCCATTGGTCCTTGTAAAACTGGATATGCTGTGTACAATTATATATTTCAAAGGTAATGCATCACACTGGATATTCTGGATACAAATTAAAATAGTCAAATAAAACAGACTATGAGGATTCCAACCTTCTGTTTTGTGATCTGCGCATTTAAAATGAAGTGAAAGGTCTTTTTCATATGACCGCCTTTTTATTCATCGTCCTGTAAGAAAAAACTGGGGACTCTCTCGTACACGAACACACCATCCACTTGTACAGCTCTACCCAAAACCAGCTAGTCCCCTGCAGTGTGCGAGAACGTCAGTGTTGCAGCTTTGCATATATATATATATATATATATATATATATATATATATATATATATATATATATATATATATATATATATATGTGTGTGTGTATCTCTATCTCTATCTATCTTTTTTTTTTTTTTTTTTTTTTGCTGATATCCATTGAATCAGCTGCACTTCAGGTGTCTTGCCACCAGGTGCACCCCCTCAAGTCGCTCAGCATTGCGAAGGCTGTTAGTCCGTTCTAACAAGCAGGCTCCCCTCAGTCTCATGTGTTGGTACTGATTGAGTGGTTTTGCCCACCCGGTGCTAAAGTCACAGAACCGGTAAAAATGAAAAATAAATAAAAAAGCCACTGAACCGGTAACAAACTGGCATGGTGTCAGCCAGGTTCTGAACCGGTACCGACTTAGTGTTAAATACACAAACTTGTACCAAACTGATCCGGTTCCAGCCTGCTACCGAGCGGTGCTGAAGTCACGGGTCCGGTACCAAACGGGTCCTGCTCGGGTCTTGACCCGCCAGATCGATATTTACAAGCAGATTGAAGCAGCAGCTGTATCTGCACCCTGCATTGCTTGCTCCTTGCATCACGCCTGGGTTCTGTCCCTGTGTGACCTGCAAGGCCAGTCTATCTGAGGATGAGCAGGGCGAGTGTGCTTCCTGCCTGGGGCCGGAGCACGCCAAGGAGCCCCTGGCTGATCGCAGCTTCCGCCAGTTTTGTGCCCCTGTTTCTAAGCACAGGCTTGAAGCGGTTATCCCACAACTCTAAAGGAGTGCTCTGTGTCCCTCACTCCTGCTCAGCGCTCGTCACCGTCCCCCTCTCTGACAGGTGGCTGCGTCCTCGCCCAGGGAGAGTCTTCCTCATCTTCCTCGAGCTCTGCCTGTCCTTCCCCTCCCCTGCGGAAGAAGCGATAAGCAAACTCGAAGCAGACTGAAAAGCTCCGGGTAGCTGATTCCCACCAAGTAACTGTTCTCGTTGGATTACTGCAGGAACGTTCTGCACCTCCTCCTCTCCGATCGACCCCCCCCACAGGAGGACATGCTGTCCATTGTCTCCTCTGATGAGGTCCCGCAGCACGTCCCCTGCAGTTAGTCTCCCTGTCTGTTCGCTTGCTAAACGTGAATGTGAACTATAGGGGTTTGTTTGGACACAGGAAACCAAACCAGACACATTCATATTTGTAGCTTGCTTCAATAGTGATACAAATCAGAAACATTTTTTGTGTTTTTTAAATTGAGACACCCGCTGACCAAAAACAAAACCTTTTGCTTCCAGCTAAGTGTGAACAGCAAGCAAATTGATTCATTGTTCTAAACCAAAGGAAACAAACTGAGACTGTTTTATAACAAACCCAATAGGTACACAACCTTGCATTCGGGTCTGGTGCCTGTTATACTGGCAGACACAGACTTGGCTCATGATTACAGACTTCTTCCACTCTTTACCACTTGAGCCTTTGTTTCAGTAAGCCTTCCCCCGAGCGAAACCTGGGTTTATTGTATTTGTACAGTAGTTTAATACAGAAGCAGCCAGACCTCACAGACAGTGCAATTGTAATAAATCCAGATTTTATGTGGCTTTTTTTTTTTCTCAGACTTAATTGTTTGTTCAAATTATCCTCAACACGCTATTCATTAAATAAGTTTCATTCAAAGGTAGACATTTGCCAGTATGGGACTGTAACAGGGCGAGGTGCCCTGTACATTGTTTATTTTATTTTAGAACGGGGTTCCTCTCCGCCCCAGTATTATTTTGTATTTGTTTTGTATTATTATTAGTAGTAGTATTATGGTTTATTTATTGTATTTATGACGGCAATGCGCCGTGTTTATTTGTATTTATTTAAAAATGTATTGACGGAGTAGCCGAGTGTTTTGTTATTTTTGTATTTATTTAGAAGTGTATTTGTGACGGCGAAGCGCCGTGGGGTTTGTTTTTGTATTAAGTAGCTTGGATGGGAAGCCCCATCCACACAGTAATTAGAACACCCGTGCAGAATGTGACCGGGGGATTTATTAAATAATTAATCCCTCGGTCACTAATATAAAAGCCTGCAGCTCTCGGCACTCGGGGTGGTGGGTGTAAAGAGGAGAGAGCGAGCAGCGAGAAAGAAAGACGAAACTTTATTTTAAAAATATACAGGAACAGTGACAGCGACTGCCCAGCCTGACCTGTATTTATTATTTTGTGTTAGAGATTTGTTTTGTTTACACCTTTTATTTTGCTCTGTGAGCACAGTGTTTTTGTTTGAATATTTTATTTATTTTTGTTAATAAAAACGGCGGTATTTGGTGTCACAGTTTATTTACGTTCCTGCTTCTGCCGTGACGTCACCGCCCAGCCAGCCTGCCTGCCACATGGACATAAAAGGTTTTTAAAAGTGCTGTACACATTTTTAAAGAGATGGTCAGTAGTAATCTGTCTTGAACAGCTGATCCCTATTTTGGGGGCAGTAACAGATTCTGGGCTTCTTCGTTTCCCTTTGTATTTACTGCTTCCATCTAAACCTGTCAACAAAACGCTTTTCAGAGGTGTTTAAACATTTTTTGAAGCAGCGTTGAAAAGCATATTTAGGATTGCAGTATGCGATTTTTAAAGTTTCTTTTTAAGGAATGTGAGCTCAGTCATGTTTAACCTTTTACAACAATAACTTTTGTTCTGTGGTTTTGTTTAGTTGAATTGGCTGTCCAAGGGATGATTATTATTTATTTTATTTATTTATTTATTTATTTATTTATTTCTTAGCAGACGCCATTATCCAGGGCGACTTATAATTGTTACAAGATATCACATTATACAGATATCACATTATTTTTACATACAATTACCCATTTATACAGTTGGGTTTTTACTGGAGCAATCTAGGTAAAGTACCTTGCTCAAGGGTACAGCAGCAGTGTCCCCCACCTGGGATTGAACCCACGACCCTCCGGTCAGGAGTCCAGAGCCCTAACCACTACTCCACACTGCTGCCCTTATTACTTCACGTTGGCATCTGAAACTAGTCCTTATGCTACTAATCACTTACACTTTGTTTCTAATGCAAGCACAAATAAGCAAGTCGGTTTATTATTTAATTGCATTTTTCCAAAACTAATTTGCCGTGTGCAGGTTTCTTGAGCCTTTTGCCAAAAGCGAATCGCTGCGTCCCTGTAACGCGAGTTGAGATTCATGGCAGCTGCTGCAACAGCTCACCTTGCATTTGTTTCTGCAGAATGCCAGTTAATGAAAACGGAACGACCAAAGCCAAACACGTTCATCGTGCGGTGGACCGTTGTCCTAGAAAAGACTTTTCATGTCTGCACTGCGGAGGAAAGGTAGGTCCTTAACTTTTACCTTTTGGGCTGTGTGTGTGTTCTTGCGAAACACAGCAGGCCAGGTGCAGTGTAAAATACAGCTCGTTTTTGGAAGAAAACAAACAAAAACATTGGCGAGCCGATACCAAGAGCTGGACCGAACTGCTTCCGTGGATTACTGCACTGATGGAGGTTAGGAAAATGCAACGCGTTCCTTACAGAACTGTAGTGAAAAAGAGAACTGCAGGATGTGCCCTATAGCCTGGAGGTCGCCGGTTTGAGTCCAGGCTATTCCATTTCCGACTGTGGACGGGAGCTCCCAGGGGGCGGCGCACAATCGGCCTGTAAGCTGCCCGGAGCTGCGTGGTCGTCCGACGCTGTAGCTCTGAGGCGGCTGCACGGTGAGTCTGAAGCGGTCAGCGGACGGCACACGCTTCGGATCACAGCGTGTGTTCATCTTCACCCCTCCCGAGTCAGTGCAGGGGTGGTAGAGGTGAGCCGAGCTTAAAAATAATAATTGGATATGGGTAGTTGACAAAAAGTAATGTCTGGAAATTGAAAAAAAATAATTTCTCATATTGATGATGAAAATCATATAGTTGTATTACATTGAGTCTGAAGTTCTTAAACAAATATGTCGTAACCTTGGATTTTACATTTCAGTCCAATTTTATGAACCTATTAATGCATCAGTGTCTTGAATTTGTCCTGCGGTGTGACACCATCAAATATGTATATGTAACATTTCAAATAATCTCATTTTGATAACAATTGTTTATCTTCATCCTTGACTACTCCTGTTTCTAGATCATTGACTATCTTTTGATTATCAAGTGAAATGAGACAGAATTTGTTATAATGGTGAAACCCGAGTGTCTCCCAATAAATTGAGTAAGATTTGCTGTGATTTTTCTGCACATTTGTTAAAAATCCATGAATTTACTTGTGTGGTATAATGACATTACCTGCCACATAGTTATTTTCAGATTTTTCTTTGGACTCAACCTTTTTTTCCCCCTCATTTATAAGCATCACCCCAAAGGACACCATGTCACACCAAAGGAAGAAACGATAAGCAGTGAGATTTTTCCCTTTCAAAAATATATTTTATGAAACTTTCAAGTCTAGGAACACCATACAATCTTTTAAACGTAACAATTCAACAAAATAACTTAATGTGTTTAACACAAGCTTGAGAAATGTGCCAACTCTATGAAACTTGAGGTTTAACAGGCATAACAAGGAATGATTTGCTAATGTTTGTTTGAAAAATAATTAGTTTGCACAAAATGTACCCCACATCACTTAAAATGCTCAACATGATATTCAATTGGTGCAAATAATTCTGAAACCCCATTTACACTGGTTTTTTATGAGAACATTTCCACTGGTGTGACAGCTGTGTCCTCTGGAGTGACCTGAAAATGGTGTCACACCAGTGGACATATGTCACACCAACGGACTTTTCATGATGTTTGGCCGTTTTGGGTCCTTGTGGTGATTCTCAAGCATTCCATTTGAACTCACTGGACTCTTTTCTCATTGGTTTTCATAGTTTAATGATTAAAAAGGTATATTTTTTTGCTTTCTCATTTAAAAGGTGTCACACCAAAGGATGTAACAGATGGACACAAAGGGCAGTGCTAGAAAAGTGCAAAATTTTGATACATTTATGATAAGAAACTCACCCTCTGGCCACACCATGTGCTCCAGTGATGTCGTCTATACTTCCTGATTTAAGGAAGGACCCTCTTCTCCGCAATGGTGTCCAAGTAAATGCACGTTTTAAAATCACATTATGGTGTCACACCGCGGGACGTCCTCTTTGCATCATAACTATTTAAAAATGTCATGTATAGACTTGAGGAATATTATTCTTATAAATACATTCTGTGTTGACATGCCAGGAATTTGAGAGTGGACTTTTACTAATTTATTTGTAAAATTATCAGTCCACACCAGTGGACATTGATCATGTTTAGTTCAAAATTCCCCCCAAAATTGTTGTGCATTTTGCAACTTTTCATATAGTTTAGATTAAATACAAAGCCTTTTACTATATGACACAGTTTTAATCAAAATAAAATTAAGTTGTAATTGTTTTTTGCTCCATGGAAAGCAAAAACACGCCACGTAAACTACCCATATTCTAAATTGTCAGAAAATAATAATAATTGGCGACCACTACATTTAAAAAAAAAATAAGTAAGTGAGAGGAGTCTTTCTTCGCTTCATCAGTACAGGGTATTGAACACCAAATAAAAGAAGTTATACAAAAATGATCAAACCCGGGTCAGAAGTGCATTGTTGCATGTAGTATGTGTGTGTAGCATCGTATTTTTGTTGAATGTGCTGAGCTCTGGTAGTCACGTTTTCCAAACAATGCATTTTAGTAAAAAGAGAACAGAACATATGCTTCTTGACAACGCCTGTTGCTGTTCAAACTTTTGAATTACTAAAACTTATAAATAGATGTCACAGATCAGATTGCTAAGTTTTTATAGTGATATGGTTACAAATTGTTCTTCACGATTCCGATTTATGATTTTTCAAATGTAAACCAAAATGTTAATAACCCTTAATATATATTTTTATATTTGTTTTCCCTGTTACAGTATATGAATTAAAACTGAAGAAAACACCCATTTTTAAATTGCAGTTATTATCTCCTGACAAAATAGCAGCTGCTGTTTAGTTTTAAGAGGGTCTATATTCAATAGAGGCAATTCAAACTCGTCAAGTGACTGGTGGGTCTCAAGTCGCGATTCAGTGATCTGTAACAGAAGAAATAAACAACCCTGATTTGAAGGCGTTAATTTGATGGAAAAATAAAGAGAAAATAAGGAGACTTACAATTTAAGAAAACATAAAATGATTAAAGTACATAACCAATGAAAACATTGACATTCCATATAGATTTACCAGTAAGCAGGAGCATGATGGGAAATGTAGTTCTGAGAGGTCCATGCGGGTACATGGGAAGCCATCTTGAGGCAGGAAATGCAATTTAAAAGTTTAGAAAATAATAATTAAAACAATACACACACCTTACTTTAAACAGTTGTAGCAACACATGGGAGCATGTAACTCAATAAAATAAAAAGGTCCTTGTATACCCTTTAAGAAACGCATCTTTGTTCAGTGGAGCTGCGTATTTCAGGGAGGAGTGGACAGAGGCAATCCAGACGGTAGCAGACAGTCTCCAGAGACAGGAACATGCAGTCCCACCTCTGACAGACCGCATCGGAGAGGAGGGGAGGGACTCTTCCACTGGCCTGCACAAACGGAAGGTAACACTCAGACGCTTCCCACGAGACGCTGTACATTGCTGCTGTTTGGATGGAAATTCATGCAATAGCAGTAGGGAATTGAAGGCTTCTTATCAAACCAAACATTTTAGACAAGACCCGATGATTTAAAGCTGCATGGTGGCATCTTCAAAAGTACACTCTGCTGAGGAATTGCAGCAAAAGTTTCCACTCCTAATCCTATAGCCACCACTTCCTGTAGCTCTGTGATTGCTCCCAACTCCTACATTTCAGAATCAAAGTTTGTATCCAGAATACAAAAAAATCAAGCTATTAACAGGATGAACTGTTTTATTCCTACTGTTGTGTTTGCCTAAGAAAAGAAGAAAAAAAAGTGGTATTGATATATTTCCTAGCTTTTTGAGATCAGTTATTGTTCTCAGAGGAGTTTCAAAGTGACCTCTTAACTCCCTGAACAAAAATAGAAAAAAATTGCATATGGAAATGACACACACACACAAAAACCCCACCTGTGCTTCTGTGTGTTTCCCAGATTGTTACTGTGCAAAAGCATTTGTAAGTAGTAACGGTTTAAAGCTACGTTATTGAAAGGTGAGGGGAAAAAGAAACACAAGAAGCTGAAACCATATTGATATATACAGTGCCTATAGAAAGTCTACACCCCCTTTCAAAATGTTCACCTTTTGTTGCCTTATAGCCTGGAATTAAAATGCATTAAAATAGTGTTTTTTTTGTTTGTTTGTTTTTTTTCATTTATCTACACATCCTACCCCACAACTTCCAAATATTCTAGAAATTTGTATAAAATTAATTAAAAATAAAAACTGAAATAGCTTGGTTGGATAAGTGTCCACCCCCCTTGTAATAGCAATCCTAAATTAGCTCAGGTGTAACCAATCACTTTCAAAATCACACACCAAGTTAAGTGGCCTCCACCGGTGTTAAATTGTAGTGATTCACATTATATCAGGATAAATTCAGCAGTTCCTGTAGGTTCCCTCTGCTGGGTAGTGCATTTCAAAGCAAACTCTCAACCATGAGCACCAAGGAGCTTTCAAAAGAACTCCGGGACAAAGTTGTTGAAAGGCACAGATCAGGGGATGGGTATAAAAAAAATATCAAAGGCCTTGAATATCCCTTGGAGCACGGTCAAGACGATTATTAAGAAGTGGAAGGTGTATGGCACCACCAAGACCCTGCCTAGATCAGGCCATACCTCCAAACTGGATGACCGAGCAAGAAGGAGACTGATCAGAGAGGCTACCAAGAGGCCAATGGCAACTTTGCAAGAGTGACATGCTTTTATGGCCAAGATGGTCAAAGTGTTCCTGTGACAACAATATCCCAAGCACTCCACAAATCTGGCCTGTATGGTAGGGTGGCAAGAAGGAAACCCTTACTCAAGAAAGCCCACCTTGAATCCTGTTTGAAGTATGCAAAAAAAACTCAGGAGATTCTGTAGCCATGAGGCTACAGAAAAGCTACACTGGAGTGGCTAAGGAACAAAAAGGTAAATGACCTTGAGTGGCCCAGTCAGAGCCCCGACCTAAATCCTATCGAAAATTTGTGGCATGACTTGAAGATTACTGTCCAATAACGCTCCCCAAGGAACATGACAGAGCTTGAACAGTTTTGTAAAGAATAGTCAAATATTGCCAAATCTAGGTGTGCAAAGTTGGTAGAGACCTATCCCAACAGACTCACAGCTGTAATTGCTGCCAAAGGTGCTTCCACCAAGTATTAACTCAGGGGGGTGGAGACTTATCCAATTATGATTTGTATTTAATTATTTTTTTTCTCAAACTTTTTCCCCCTTAACAGTGTGGAGTATGGTGTGTAGATCAGTGGGGAAAAAAAATCTTCATTTAAATGCATGAAACTCTGAGGCACTGACACAACAAAATGTGAAAAAAGTTCAAGGGGATGTAGACTTTCTATAGGCACTGTATTATTATTATTATTATTATTATTATTATTATTATTATTTTATTTCTTATCAGACTCCCTTATCCAGGACAACTTAGTCGTAAACAAAAATACATTTCAAGAATCACAGTACAAGTATTAATACAATTAAGAGCAAGATAAAATACAATGACTTCGGTTCTAGCAAGTACAAGTATATGAAAAAATATGATTCAATAACGGAGCAGATAAGTGTCAGTGATAGTTACAGAGGGATATAATTAGATACAAAATACTACAGATTAAATGACACGACATATTACAGTACTCTAAAGTACAGGGTTAAAGACAGTAAAATAGGGAGCAGATATATATAGAGTATATATAGAGTATGAACTAAATTGTCAGCTATTTACATTGTTTGCGCATTATTTTCAAAAAGGAAGCAATTAGTTTTTCTCCAAACTAAACGGAGGTCATGGATTGTAATCCACTTTTTCCCCCTGGTATTGACACTAGTTTTATTTTTTGCTTTTCATCAGACAATGAATGATTTTGACTGCTTAAAATTACTGGGAAAAGGCACTTTCGGTAAAGTCGTTCTCGTCAGAGAGAAGGGAAGCAGTAAACATTACGCAATGAAGATTCTGAAGAAAGAAGTTATTATTGCAAAGGTAGGTGTTGATGCTTGAAAGATTCTTCATTTGAAAATACAAGCACTGACTATACGCTATCCTCTACAAGTATTGGCACAGAGCAGTAAATGTGAAACTTTTTTGTAGCACATTTTACCCCCGCTCACAGTAAACTGCTTACTAAATATCTTGGTATACCTGCAAATTATTTGAATCGGAGTTTTGTTTTTTGAAGAGCGAGTGTGCATCAGTTAGATATTTAGTATCTAATATTGGCAAGAGGTGTACATGTAATACCACCCCTAATTCTAGATTGATTCGTACGTCCCAGTTCTTGTGGATGGTAGTGTACATACAGTACTGTAATTCCACAATATGTTGACTTTCTAAAAAAAAAAAAAAAAAAAGTTAGTTTTAGTCTGGCGTGACCAAATGTGCCACCTTTCACTTCCCATGTTGTTTGATTGTATCCTGCACCTGCCATTTCCTGCACCTGCCATTTATTTAGAATTTTTTTGAAAGCAGCAACTATTTGCTATATAGATAATGGAACACAAATAATACCGGATTCTGTTTTGACTGATTATTTCAGAAAAAGAGGCTGTTTATCTTCAGCATTAAAAACTCAGCTTGTGCTTTCAGTTTTCGAATGTGGTGAATACAATGAAGCTGCACACAGACTAACTGTCCTGTTTCTGCATGGTCTCTCCGTTAGGATGAAGTGGCTCATACAATTACAGAGAGCAGAGTGCTAAAAAATACTAGGCACCCATTTTTAACTGTGTACCTGCCTAAAAAAATTCCTTGATGTGTTCAAAAAAAAACAAAAAAAAAAAACAGTACTATTCTAGATTTGTATGTATGTGGCAATCCAAGAGAATGTTTGTTTGAATTTAGTGAACTAAAACTGCTATTCATTCACAGCCCAAACTCTACATCTGTTTAAAAGTCACCACTGATGTGTCACTCCAGATGCAGTTGAATAACACTGAACACACATACCTGTTTTAGGAAAAACAATTGTGAAGCATAGTTAAAGGTGCTAAAACACTTCTTTTAGTGCTGGAAAGTAAGTAAACAGTTTATATTAAAGGAGTGAAAGAAAAGGCTTTTTCACAACTAGTTGCAATTAAAATTGCTACTGCTGTCTGGTACATCATCGCTTGCTATCCTATAGGTAAGTTTTTTAAACTCCAGTTGTGTGTCTGCAGTAGGATCATGTAATTTACTGCAGCTGAAGTAACGAGTTGCCAGTATCTCATGACTTCATGTGTGTGGAGAGTGCCAGCCGTACCACAAAAACAGCCTGCTGTGACAATGTGTTCCCATGTATTGTGTTTTAATATTGATAATTCAATGCTGTCCTGCTTAGATTATGTGCTAAGAAAAATGCATGCCATTTGATTTCACTGCAAAAAGTAAGATGTACATTCAAGGTACTGTCAAAAGAAAAAAAAAAGTGCACTATATGCATTTTGTATAATTTTTTTTTTTATATATCTCACCTGAAATTAAAACAAGAAGATGCTGGTCTCATTCTTCGGATGTACTGGATTAATATAAAAAGAAATCTTTGTTTCCACAAGAATACAATTATAGTCCTGTTTGCACCCAGCAGCAAGTTATAACAGTTTTGAAAACACAAAGTTGAGGAGTTGTGTGTTTCCCCGAGGCAGCCAGCTGGTCCTGCTGTTTCATACTGCATGCAGATTGCGTTCTCCACCTGGAAGTTCATGTGCTTTTTAACTCCAGGTTTCCGGTTGGGATTGATGTTGTAAGGAATCGTATGTGTTGTGCATTTTATTTCTCCCTTTGTTCACAAGTGGACGGTGATCTCTTGGAAGAAGCAGAGACGTGACACACGGATATGTATTGTAATCCAGGAGCTCACTAACAGGCTCTGCTCACTCTGGTTCTTTTCCCTTCTATAAATAAACACGACCTTTTAACACACAGATTTGAAAGAAAGCGCTGACAAAAACAAAAAATAAAAACAAACATCTAGCTCCTTTGGAGCACTAACTACACATTTGCAGGTTCCCTGACTAACTCGCAGGACGACTAAACCTGACAAATAACAAAAACACACAGTTTACAAAAATAAACACAGCACAGTAACTCACAAAAATGACTGCTCGGACACAGAGTACCACTTTCTGTACCCTTCGACACGGCAGCCTCGACTTGCTCAAACTGTGAGGCTTATATGCTCCACAGTAACAGTTGTGGGCAGCTGGACCTAATTTACAATTGTGCCAACTGCCAAAACAATGAACAAATAATAATGAAATGAAGGCTTTTCAGCCTGTGGGCTTCTGGGAGGTGTAGTCCTGTGTTCCTAGGACACTTTCTCACAGTATGCGTTCTAGCAGGTGTACATGTGGTTATAGATTGAGGGCAGGTTCTGCCACACTTACGTTTTTGTAAGCCAGGGAAACACACATTCAATTGTGTATTTTTTTTATTTTTTAGTTTTTGACGTATTCTTTCCAAACAAAGGATCAGTTGTACTTCGTGATGGAGTATGTCAGCGGAGGGGAGGTGAGTCTTGCCAGTGCTGTTTTTGTACAGTGTGTGTGTGTGTATTTTAAAAGATGGGTTAATTATCATTTTATATTTCAAGTGACGGGTGGGGGTGTTAAAGTTAAGTCTAGCAAATTGAGCCTAATAAGAGCGACTGGTACAGAGGTCACAGACCCAAACCGGGACCAAGGTTACTGAACTGGTACCAGTACCGACCCAATACCGCCCTGGTGCTAAAGTCACCAGCCAGTACCGATGACCCAGTACCAACCCGGTGCTGAAGTCGCTGAACCGGTACCCACCCTATTTGTGAAGAGTGCCAAAGCCACAAAACCGGCCTGGTGTCAACCAGGTTCTGAACCAGTACTCAACTGGTTCTAAACCAGTACAGACCCGCTGTTAAGTCACCGGCGTGGCGCTGGTAACAGCGGTGCAGCCCTGTGCTGTACATTGCATTGCTTGCTCTTGGCATGGCGCCCGGGTTCTGTCCCTGTGAGACAGGCAAGGCCAGCGTGCCTGGGGGTCAGAGCACGCCAAGGAGACGCTGGTTAATCGCAGCTTCTGAGAATTTTGTATAGAAGTCTATATGCGCGAGTGTGCAAACACAAGCCATTGCTAGTCCTGGAACAGCTAGAAATTAGTGAAATGTTTGTCCCTTTGCAAAATAAATGCATTCACAACTGTTGATGGTGTTACAAAGCTCCACCAGTCTGCACCTCCAGCAGCCCATGAAATCCAACAGCTAAATCAGTCATTCTTGCAATCCTACCCCTGCCGTTTACCCTGCAGCTGTTTTTCCATTTGTCGAGAGAGAGGGTGTTCTCTGAGGATCGGACCCGCTTTTATGGGGCTGAGATAGTCTCCGCTCTCGACTATCTACACTCCAGCAAGATTGTGTACCGGGATCTCAAGGTAAAAAATACCAGCAACAAAAAGTCATCAGCTATCTGGAAGCTTTTTTGCTGTGTGTGTGTGTGTCTGTGTGTGTTTTTAAAATAGTAATAATTGTTGTTGTTTCACCACATGGGATGAGGTGAGTGTAATTAAAACTTACACTGTTCAGAGGGAGGCAGATTTTTTTGCTGCAGAAACACAAACCCCAGCGCTTTCAGATTTGGCCTGATAATGTCTGGAGAAGAGACGTTATACAGCAAAGATAGCAAAAGTCAAGTTTATTCTTTTCTTTGTTTTGGTTTTCTTTATTACAGCTGGAAAATGTAATGCTAGATAAAGACGGCCACATCAAAATCACAGACTTCGGACTTTGCAAAGAAGGAATCACTGCTGCTGCTACCATGAAGACGTTCTGCGGCACACCTGAATATCTGGCTCCAGAGGTATGGGCTTGGCAGTTCATTAGACTGCACTTCCTGAAACAGGTCATATTCTCCACATGGAAACATAGGAAAGAAAACTGCACCTGTCACATGCCAACGAGAGGAGGCAGGGTGCTTTAGTGCTTGGAGCCATGGATTAAGAGCCCAACTCTGCAAACGTTTTTCACTGTGTCCAACAAATTTTGGTTTAGTCGCATCTGTGTATAAGGCGTACCCCCGTGTTGTGATTTGTACGTTGATGTTTTTTATTGCTATTAATCAAACATGTAGAGCAGTGGTGGCCAATACTGCAAACACTGTGATCCATTGTGGAGGATCTCAACGGGCTCCGCGATCCACCAGTAAGCCATAACCAACAATTATTAGCGGGATTTAACCCTTTGCTGTCCATTTATTCAGTGTGTCAGGCGTGTCAGGTCCAATTTATTTTCACACACGCAGTTTATTTTAGACGTGCTGTTTAAAAGTATTTTTTTTCACAGTAAAACAGGTTTAAAAGGCACTGCATATCAACAGGACACTCAGTACTACGCCTTTTTTTTGGGTTCTCTCGGCTCCTATCGGTCTCACTCGGCCATTGAATGGTTTTCTCGGCTTTTTCCGGAGAAAAAACGACTAGAGACCTGTTTTTTGCGTCTTTTTGATGATGTCGGACAGGGGCCGACATTGGACCGGAAAGGGAAAATTGCGATGTCGGACCAGGTCCAACATAGGACCGCAAAGGGTTAATATAATAGCATCCAAATATGTAAGATAGCAATAGTGGAGCTTTTTTTTATTCGAAAGTATTTTACTGAAAAGTTTATGGAACCCTGTGACAGAAATACAATGATTCTTGGTTGTAAAATCTCCCTCCCGACCTGTGAGGGCGCTAAGCAGCGAGGACAGAGTTCTTTGGACGGGCTGGTCTGACAGTTCTTTCCCAGGGTCAGGAAGTCTGCCAGTCTGGATGAAGACGAGACTCCGTTGTAAGAACGCATTGGCCCTGGAAGGGAAACGACGTGGCAGCTGCAGATTGGAGAGGCGGTTGCACTCGTTTACCAAGGGGTCGTGTGTGACGGCATCAAAGGGGTTTTGGTTTGTGTTTGTGAACCGAGAAGTATTGGGAGTGTTTTGTTTGTTTGTCTTTGTGTAATTCATCTTGTTTGTGAATTACTAGACGGCTAACAGGATTCCGGAGCTGTCGCCGAGGGCCAGCACTAGCCGGAACAGCACTGCACGACTGTCACAAAATAAACTGCATCGCCCACCACGAGCACGACTGGCACAAAATAAACTGCAAAAAAGTTCTCTACCAACTTTGCACACTTAAATTTGGCAATATTTGACCATTCTTTACAAAACTTTTCAAGCTCTGTCAAGTTCCTTGGGGAGTGTTGATGGACAGCAATCTTCAAGTCATGCCACAAATTTTCGATTGGATTTCGGTTGGGGCTCTGACTGGGTCACTCAAGGACATTTACCTTTTTGCTCATTAGCCACTCCAGTGTAGCTTTGGCTGTGTGCTTTGGGTTGTTGTCATGCTGAAAGGTGAACTTCCGTCCCAGTTTCAGCTTTCTTGCAGAGGGCAGCAGGTTTTCCTCAAGGTCATCTCTATACTTTGCTCCATTCATTTTCCCTTCTATCCTGGCAAGTGCCCCAGTCCCTGCCGATGAGAAACATCCCCATAACATGATGCTGCCACCACCATGCTTCACAGTAGGGATGGTGTTCTTTGGGTGATGCTCTGTGTTGGGTTTGTGCTAAACAAAACGCTTTGCATTTAGGCCAAAAAGTTCCATTTTAGGTTTGTCAGACCACAAAGCTTTTTGCCACATGGCTACAGAATCTCCTGAGGTTTTTTTTTGCATACTTCAAACAGGATTCAAGGTGGGCTTTCTTGAGTAATGGCTTCCTTCTTGCCACCCTATCATACAGGCCAGATTTGTGGAGTGCATGGGATATTGTCACATGCACACTTTGACCAGTCTTGGCCATAAAAGCCTGTAGCTCTTGCAAAGTTGCCATTGGCCTGTTGGTAGCCTCTGATCAGTCTCCTTCTTGCTCGGTCATCCAGTTTGGAGGTATGGCCTGATATAGGCAGGGTCTTGGTGGTGCCATACACCTTCCACTTCTTAATAATCGTCTTGACCCTGCTCCAAGGGATATTCAAGGACTTTGATATTTTTTTTTATACCCATCCCCTGATCTGTGCCTTTCAACAACTTTGTCCCGGAGTTCTTTTGAAAGCACCTTGGTGCTCATGGTTGAGTCTTTGCTTTGAAATGCACTACCCAGCAGAGGGAACCTACAGGAACTGCTGAATTTATCCTGAAATCATGTGAATCACTACAATTTAACACCGGTGGAGGCCACTTAACTTGGTGTGTGATTTTGAAAGTGACTGGTTACACCTGAGCTAATTTAGGATTGCTATTACAAGGGGGGTGGACACTTATCCAACCAAGCTATTTCAGTTTTTATTTAATTAATTTTCTCCAAATTTCTAGAATATTTTTTTCACTTGGAAGTTGTGGGGTAGGATGTGTAGGTAAATGAAGAAAAAAAAAAAAAAAAAAAACTATTTTAATGCATTTTAATTCCAGGCTATAAGGCAACAAAAGCTGAACATTTTGAAAGGGGGTGTAGACTTTCTATAGGCACTGTAGCTCTCAGTGTAGCGTTGCTGTTTAGGGGAGAGCCACGGGGATGAACTCCTCTTCCTCACCGAAGCCCTGCCTGGATCAGGAGACCTGGAGTGCTTCGTTGTCTTGCTGGATGAAGAGAAAGAAACGCAGCGTATATTAAAGACTTCAGCCCTGTGACTCTTAGCAACTGCTGTAAGAAAAGAAAGGGAAAATCAAAGCGACCTCCTCGGTGTTGAACTGACATTTCTCTCTCGTTTGTTTATTTCCCTTTCCAGACTACACTGGTGTACGTGCCCTCACCCAGTCAAACACTGATCTGATCTGCAAGCTCAACAGCTTTCACTTTAAAGTTGCAGGACTTCTTTGCCATCCTGATTCAAGTTGTATCAAAAATAAACTTAATATATTCGCCTCTCTCAAATACTGCAATAAAAAAATGGCGCCTTTGGAAAACCATAGCGCTTCTAATTACCGCCCCTTGAACAAGCGCTGCAGCTATTCTGAGCAATTTAAAATAAACGCTGCTGCAGTAATTCAAAGTCATACGATATGTGTTCAGATTGGTCTGGGTTAAAGCTTGGACATTACTGATGTCATTGTATTAGAATATGATGATTGGATTGGAATGGCTTCTCCCTTGCTGCAGATGCTGGAAGAGAAGTACTACGGGCGCGCGGTGGACTGGTGGGGCTTCGGCATCATCATGTTTGAAATGATGTGTGGACGACATCCCTTCTATAACCAGGACCGCGAGAAGCTCTTCCAGCTTATTCTTATGGGAGACATCAAATTCCCCAGTGGCCTCTCTTCTGATGCAAAATCTCTACTTTCCGGGCTCCTCACAAAAGATCCGAATACGAGAAGTAAACTAGTGCTTCTGCTGTGTGCTCGCATAAATAGCAGGAGGCAATACTTGTATTGGGTTACGTTTTCAAAACCGGTGAAATGGAATTTGAGTACATTGACTCGTTAGCTTCATTTTCATTGCTTGTCTTTTATATTTTTAGTTTCAGAAAGGACATGAAGTTAAGATCATGAAGGGCAAGGCAATGCTGCCTTTGTTGGGCGTGAAGATTCAGGGGCAGAAAGGCAAAGCATAAATCCAACCCAAGGGCAACACGGCGATTTTCTTTTTCATACTCATAAAAACAACAAAAAAGAAATACAGAGCCTATTCTGTTGATGAAATGTTAATTCAAACAAACACAAATCGATGTTTTCCCGAGTGATTCGCACACTAATTGTTACAAAAATAAAATGATATAAAAAAAAATCCAATTTAGCTCCTGAATGGCGCATCCAATAAAGGCGCTCTGCGTGGAGTGCAGGATGCGCCCCCTATAGCCTGGAGGTCGTCTGTTCGAGTCCAGGCTATTCCACTGCTGTGGACGGGATCTCCCAGGGGGCGGCGCAGTTGGCCAAGCACTGCTCATGGGAGGGGGGGAGGCTAAATCGGCCAGGGTGTCCTCGGCTCACTGTGCACCAGCGCCCCCTGTAGTCTGGCTGGGTGCCTGCAGGCTTGCCTGTAAGCTGCCCAGAGCTGTGTTGTCCTCCGACGCTGTAGCTCTGAGGTGGCTGCACGGTGAGTCTGCAGAGTGTAAAAGAAGCGGGCGGCTGACGGCACACGCTTCGGATATACTACATTTAAAAATAATAAAAAAATAAAATCCAATTTAAAAACAACAAACTTTCATAATGAAAAAACACAAAAGGTTAATTTGGCAAAAAATAAATCTTCAGGGTATTTTTTCTGAACTCTGTCGCACACCCCTGACTAATACATATGATTTGACTAGAGCAGGGCTCCCCAACCTTTTCCTCAGCATGACCCCATTTACACACATTGGAGAAATTGTGACCCCAAAATGATGCAGACAAGATTAGCATTCGTCATAAATATGGCCTTAAAATACATGTTTAAAATAATATTGTAATAATAAAACAACATTAAACAGAAACTCTAACAAAAAATGCCATTAAATGTATTTATTTTATGTTTTTCAATTGTGGATTATATTTATTGTGCTGCCATACCTCTAAGCGCCCCTTGAGGTCATGGTTATTAAATTTAGAATAGTATAATAAAGGAATTATACAGGAGACTAGACTGCCATTACTGTTCATTTTGCTATGTTTGCTCAATACAACCGTCTCTCTAAACTCCCACTAAAAATACAGCAAAACAAACCACACACACGCACGCACACACAGAAAACAAATGCATCATACTCCATGACAATTTCGTTTAGCAAGAAAAACACTGCTGTTTTTGCCATCGTAGATTTAACAATGATATGCCAGTGAAAAATAAAAGTATATAGTTTATCACACTAGCAAATTATTACACATTCTAACTATAGTTTTAACCCACATATAGAAAAAGCCCTGAATGTTAAACTAGCATTACAGTACCTAGTGTAGGAATTATTTCAGCAGATAAACATGACAAATTCTCATGCTCAGTCACATTTAAAAGCTTTACTAACTGAACTAGTGTGACGCCTGAGCATCCCGACACAGCTTGTGGAAGTTTGGTTTTGTGGTAGAGATGGCACACCGCAGCTGTGAAGTGAGACAAAACCGAACCAGGTAACTACAGACCAATAAGCCTGACTTTTCTATTATATGTAAACTTATGGAAACTATAATAAGATCTAAAATGGAAAATTACCTATATGGTAACAGTATCCTGGGAGACAGTCAGCATGGTTTTAGGAAAGGGAGATCGTGTCTAACTAACCTGCTTGACTTTTTTGAGGATGCAACATTGACAATGGATAATTGCAAAACATACGACATGGTTTATTTAGATTTCCAGAAAGCTTTTGATAAAGTCCTGCATAAAAGATTAATTCTCAAACTGAACGCAGTAGGGATTCAAGGAAATGCATACACATGGATTAGGGAGTGGTTAACATGTAGAAAACAGAAAGTAGTGATTAGAGGAGAAACCTCAAAATGGAGCGCGGTAACCAGTGGTGTACCACAGGGATCAGTATTAGGTCCTCTGCTATTCCTAATCTACATAAATGATTTAGATTGTGGTATAGTAAGCAAACTCGTTAAATTTGCAGACGACACAAAAACAGGAGGAGTGTCAAACACTGTTGCAGTAGCAAAGGTCATTCAAAATGATCTAGACAGCAATCAACTGGGCAGTTACATGGCAAATTACATTTAATAGAGAAAAGTGTAAAGTATTGCATGCAGGCAATAAAAATGTGCATTATAAATAACATATGGGAGGTACTGAAATTGAAGAAGGACTCTATGAAAAAGACCTAGGAGTTTATGTTGACTCAGAAATGTCTTCATCTAGACAATGTGGGGCAGCTATAAAAAAGGCCAACAAGATGCTCGGATATACTGTGAGAAGTGTTGAATTTAAATCAAGGGAAATAATGTTAAAACTTTACAATGCATTAGTATTATCATTTCTTAGCTGATGCCCTTATCCAGGGCGACTTACAATTGTTACAAGATATCACATTATTTTTACATACAATTACCCATTTATACAGTTGGGTTTTTCCTGGAGCAATCTAGGTAAAGTACCTTGCTCAAGGGTACAGCAGCAGTGTCCCCCACTGGGGATTGAACCCACGACCCTCCAGTCAAGAGTCCAGAGCCCTAACCACTACTCCACACTGCTGCCCATTAGTAAGACCTCACCTAGAATATTGTGTTCAATTCTGGTCACCTCGTTACAAAAAGGATATTGCTGCTCTAGAAAGAGTGCAAAGAAGAGCAACCAGAATTATCCCGGGTTTAAAAGGCATGTCGTATGCAGACAGGCTAAAAGAATTGAATCTATTTCAGTCTTTAACAAAGAAGACTACGCGGCGATCTGATTCAAACATTCAAAATCCTAAAAGGTATTGACAATGTTGACCCAGGGGACTTTTTTGACCTGAAAAAAGAAACAAGGACCAGGGGTCACAAATGGAGATTATGGGCATTCAGAACAGAAAATAGGAGGCACTTTTTTACACAGAGAATTGTGAGGGTCTGGAACCAACTCCCCAGTAATGTAGTTGAAGTTGACACCCTGGGATCCTTCAAGAAGCTGCTTGATGAGATTCTGGGATCAATAAGCTACTAACAACCAAACGAGCAAGATGGCCTGAATGGCCTCCTCTCGTTTGTAGCCTTTCTTATATTCTTAAGTAATGTCCAATGTTGAGCGATCGCGCTTCTTGATGGAAAGTAGGACGCTGAATCCTGCTTCACATAAATAAGTTGAGGCACAAGCACCTTGAGTGCGTGTGTTGACAGAGCAGGATAGTGTGTGTTCACACTGAACCAGAAGAAAACGATATCAAGCAGAGAAAATGAAGATCGCATCCTCTGATCGCAGGACAGTTCAATGAGCTGCTCAACTTCATTTGATGGCAGATTGATCGCATCAGGCTGACACAGAAATGTCCAGTCCGGATATTATTATTATTATTTATTTATTTATTTATTTATTTCTTAGCAGACGCCCTTATCCAGGGCGACTTAAAATTGTTACAAGATATCACATTATTTTTACATACAATTACCCATTTATACAGTTGTTTTTTTTACTGGAGCAATCTAGGTGAACCTTGCTGAAGGGTACAGCAGCAGTTTCCTCCACCTGGGATTGAACCCACAGCCCTCCGGTCAGGAGTCCAGAGCCCCAAACCTCTACTCCACACTGCTGCCCTATGTCCTGGAGGTTTGTAAAGAACGTCCCAAACCTCTCCTCTAGTCGTTGGAGATGGGCAGTCGTCACCTGTGTCGGAGGCTCCATTCCGGTGTTCAGTCAGGAAGGCAGAGAGCTGAGGGAACGACTCGTAGTTCCTATTCCTGAGGCTCTGTCCCCAGAAAGCGATTTTTTTCACAAATCCATCGATGAAGTCGCTGAGCATGAGAATGTGTGTATGTTTGCCCTGCAGACTGAGATTTAGATTGTTAAGCTTCATAAAGATGTCACTGAGGTATGCCAGCAGACACAACGGATCACTATTACACAGAAAGATCACAAATTCCTCTTTGTTGTGATCCATTGCATACGCACATATCTCGTCTTTGAGTTCAACAAATCGTTCAAGAACTTTTCCCCTTGAGAGCCCCCTAACCTCGTTGTGGAACAGCAGAGCATCGTGCCGGGACCCCATTTCGTCACACATCTAGGCAAAGAGACGAGCGTGAAGTGGCTGAGCCTTGATGAAATTCACAATTGAAATGACGTTTTGCAAAACATTGTTCAATTCTTTACTCGGTTCCTTTGATGCCAGCTGTTCTCTGTGAATACACAATCCCTCCAATTCATCCCAAGGGAGTTTTTTCTCCTGTATGTAGCCCTGCAGCACATCAAACATTTATTGTGCCGTTTCGTTTTTAGAAAGAGGCAGACAAAGTATAGCCTCAAAAATGTCTCCTTCCCAGATGTAGTGCACATAGGCTAAGAAATGTGCGTCTCTGTGCTCACGTCGACGTGAAGAGCAAATGCCTGTTTGCTGCAGGCGTTTGTTCAGTGTTTCTTCGTGATTCGCAGCAATCGCTTCTACCCTACGCTTGACGGTATTGTTTGAGAGCGGTATCGCTTTCAGTTTTTTTGCTGCATTTTCCCCAAGTATAATTCTGACCCATGTCAATTGCAGCAGGCAAGGCCAACATTTCTCCAACAGTAATTGGTTTCCTGCACTGAACAATTCGATAACTCCCCTCAAATGAGGCCCTCTGTGACTGCACCGACACGGACATAGCATTCTTGAATTTTAACTTCTGGCAAGTCCATTCTTTTTATAACGCCGAAAGCGACCTTGGCTTTCCTTCATGTTCCTTGTGTTGTGAACTCAGGTGACATTTAAGTTTTATTATGTTTCATGCTCTCCGCAGACAACACAGCCTGGCACAAAACACACTGCGGCCTTTCTTCCCCATTCACGTCAGTACGTGTAAATCCAGAAGCAGAAACTTTTCGTAGAAAAACATCCATGTTGGGGTTCTCTCTGTCCTGTAACGTATTTCAGCCAGCCTGTATACACACTGGTTTAACGTTGAAGCGTGTGGTGCAGTTGCAACTGCCCTGCGTGAAAGTAATGCAATACGAGAGAGTTGCATCTTCATAAACAGGAAACGTACGTATTAATCATGCGCATGTGGTACTGTACCCTAATAAAAATAAACCAATTCATTGAAAATGTTTGTGGAATAGACTGATGACGCATTTGCAGCTATGCTGATAGTACATCAATCACCCTGCCAAGTGAAAAAAAAAATAAATAAAATGAAATAAGATTACACTGCTGAGCGTCTGTGCGCGACCCCATTTTTAATCGTGGTGACCCCAAGGTTGGGAACAGCCGGACTAGAGGCTTAGATATACAGCCTTAGTGATCTAACAGCATAAAAAAGCAGTGTCACTGAAGGGAAGCTTAAAGATGGATTTTCAGGCAGACTGGCTGTAGATTTCCCCATGGCTGGAGTGTAATAATCAGCTGTTCGGTCTGCAGTGTGTCTGCACAACTGTAGTTTAATAACCGCCCTTACAAAACTGGTACAAACAACGAAATAGAAACTTCATCAGGCAATGGCGTGCTCTGCATCACAATGATGAACAACTGGACATACAAAGTGTTAGATGTTTACATTCGAGAGACTTTCTGTAGTTTCATAGTTCTTAATTTACAGTTGCAAAGGATTTAGTTTTGTTATGGTGCATTGCTGGACACACGATTCAGAGGGAAAGGTCTGCTGTTTTAAAGTGTACACGTTCTGGCCCCTTTCGTGAACGCACACGTTTTACTAGCTAAAAAGCAGATCTACGCAAGGGAGTGAGAATGTATTACACAAAAAATAAATAAAAACAGAAATCGATGCACTTCAAGATTTGTCTTTTGTTCACAATTATGTTTTCTCCTACTCGTTTCATACCGCAGAGAGCTGCTACTTGAACAATGTCATAGATACTTGCTCTGGTTTTGGGGGTTGTGTCTGCAGAAACCTTTTTTTTTTTTTTTCTTAGACTTGCCGGTGGGCCGGACGATGCAAAAGAAATCATGCAGCACAGCTTTTTTGTTGGAATACACTGGCAAGATGTGTACGACAAAAAGGTGAGGTCACCAATTCACCTCAACAGCATTTCTCAGGTTTAAAAAGCAGGTTTTAGAAGTAGTAAAGAATTATGGGATAGTGGTCCATGGTAAGCTTATCAGAAGACATGCAGGTCTGGTAAGTTGCAGCAATCAATCTATTTTATATAGCGCTTTTTATAGTGGATCACATCACAAAGCACTGTACAAGAGAGGAAAATGCCTAATACATTACATACAGTGAAATACATTAAACACACAGTAAAAAGCAATGCAAATACAGGAAATACAGGATTAATACATTAAATGCCAGGCTTGAATGTGACTCCCAGACATTGTGGATGCGTGTGCCACACACAATCATACGCATGAGATGGAGTGAAAAACCTGAAAAGCAATTTTAGACAACAGCTAGTAATAGATATCATGTTTTCATAAAACACAGTAAAGCCCTGGGTTCTAGTAGGAAGACCTTCTGTCTTATCTTTTGTAGCTTATACCTCCTTTTAAGCCTCAGGTGTCCTCCGAGACAGACACAAGGTATTTTGAGGAAGAATTTACAGCTCAGACGATTGCAATAACTCCTCCGGAAAAATGTAAGTCCACTTTTTTTTTTTTTTTTTAAAAGTCCATTTTATTGCGTGTAAAGTAAATCAACGTGATTTAGTTGTGAAACGTGGACTGTTTTCTTTTTAAATCACAGATACTGTTATGACACTTGGTGATGTCACCAAAACAAACAAAGTCTAAACGATACTGTGTTAGACTTCTAGCAATCAGGAAATAGTGAAATAAGAAACCCTGTTAAGTCCAGGACTGGTACGTTAAGGGCTGTTCACACTACAATAACCTGTAGTCAAAACAGCGTGGTTGTTTTAACATACCCATAGTGCTTACTTTCCAATTTGCTGATATTTTCCCCCAGATTTTCTGTTTTGTGTTCTTTATCAACATATTTCTTGTGCTGCTTATCATGAAGAACAGGATATTCTGCGCTGCTGGAATCAGACGTTCCCCCGTCTTGCCTGTGATATTTGACGCGCAAGTCTGAATACAAAAAAACAGCCACACGTCGGACGTTAAACTCAGAGAATAAACGTCATAGTGTGAAGAGCCCTTCAGAGTCATGTAGTGGGGTTCTGAAAAATACAACATTCCACGGCCCCACGTTGCTACAACGGGTGAAATAACGGACCTGTCATTTCTTTGTGAACACACACAACTTTTTGCACTAAAACTCGGTTGCAAAGCTGTTTTCACAATGGCCGCTCTAGTGCACTGAGAGTGTCTGGATTACTGCCCACATTATGAAACTGGTGACACGGCAGCACCGATCCATGATGTGTGGTACGGAACAGAAAAGCCACAGCACCTGCTGTGTGTGTGTGTGTGTGTGTGTGTGTGTGTGTGTGTGTGTGTGTGTGTGTGTGTGTGTGTGTGTCTGTGTGTGTGTTTGGTTTTTTAATTTGTATTTAATCGCTCTTCCTGCAGTGATTTAGAGAACAGATCTCAAACCCCAGTGCACTAGAATGGCCATATTGAAGAGAGCTTTGAAACAGACTTTTTTATAAGTGTAAAAAGTTGTCAGGATGTTAAACAATGAGAATAAAAAATGACAGGTATGTTATTTAAATGGCTGTAACCTGCACGTGGGGAAATGTAATGTTTTTGGGGAAGCCTGCTTCTTTATGTTTTTTAAACACTATTACCCTCACAGCATGGTAGATTCCCTGTAACTAGCACGCTGGTTTCCCTCCTCAGTCGATGAAGATGGAATCTGCGTGGATAACGGGCGGTTCCCGCAGTTCCCCCAGTTTTCCTACTCTGCCAGTGGACGTGAATAGGAATCCTTTTTCAAGAGTACTGCTTCACCCCAGCCACCCTGATCACTGGACACAGCTCTCCCGCGTTACCAGCGGATCCTAGCACTGCTTCAGCACTTGCGTTCTCAGGATTTTTTCTATTTGTTTTTTTTTTTCTTGACGGGGAATCATCGGGTGTTTTTGGTTTTTATATATTTAATTTAATTTATTTATTTATTTTCTGTGAGGGACGAGGGTGGTTACGCAAAGAACAGTGTTGTGTCGCTCCGAGGCCATCAAGTGTTATACCTCCTAATTGCTGAACGTTATTGGCAACTGCAAACAGCATTTGTGTATGATATGGTGTGGGTTTTTTTTTTTTGTTTTTTTGTTGTTTTTGGAATGGAAACACTGTCTTGGACGTATGCTGTCGTTTTTATTTGCATTTCAGATTTATTTATTTATTTATTTATTTATTTATTTATTTTTTACAATTTGGCTCATTCCGAGTTCTAAACGACATACACTGACAATGGGGTCTTTTATTTAATATTGTAATAATTTGTGCTGATTGTAGCAGGCACAGTTTTTTTTGTGATGTATTTAGCTATGCTTTTTTGTTAGACATTGCTAGACAAACCAATAATGTGCTATTGTTTTTAATAGCCGACTCACAAAAACAAAACAAAAACGATTGTAATTGTCAAGCATTTGAAAAGGATTTGGATGCCAGCTGTTGATCCTCCAGTGTGTTGGCGAGAGTAGCTGGCAGCTCCTCTTCATCTGAGTGCAATCACAGGATGTATAAACACTTACAACCATGGCAAGACGAGAAGAATGGGGAAGACAGGGGAAGTTTTTCTAATATTGAGACTTGAAAATTGTTTTGTTAAAACTGTAAAAGGGCTGTACAAGCTGGCAATCCTATCTCTATCTATCTATCTATAAAAAAGTACATATACACACGCGCACACACACTCTGTAGCCTTCATTATGGAGACCATGCGTGAAATTGAGACCTAAAGGAGACATTAGTCAAATATAATGTTAATAAAAAAATTAAACTTTGATAAAAGGCTTGCTTTCAGTTTTTGCATTAGGATTTATTTATTTATTTACATAAGAACATAAGCGTTTAATTCCAGAATCTCATCAAGCAGCTTTTTTCCCCCCATCCAACCCGCCCCGCCCACCCCAAGAAGGACCCTAGAAGCAAAATTCAGTCAACAACAGGTGAAGGTCTGTCCAGGAAGGTCTTGGTAAAGTCTGAAGCCGACTCCCCGGCCCGCACAGTCCCCTCCCTGGCCCCATGGATCCGAGCGGTGTAAAGCTCCAAATGAACAATGTCCAGGAAAGAGAGAATCCATTGACACCAGGGAAGGGAGTGGGGGGGCTGCCAGCGAAGGGCTATCAATTTTTTTTTTTTAGCTGCAGTGATGCCGGCTACCCAGATCCGTTTTTGATTAACAGAAAGATCAAGTGAAGTCATCATCTAATAATAATATTTTAGGTGAACAAGGAATCTCACTATTAAGAATAACAGATAGGGTTGTAGAGACCTGCTTCCAGAACACAAGCACATCAGGACATTCCCAGACCATATGTAAGAATGTACCTACGGTACCCTGGGGACAGAGCATGCAGAGGGGAGTAGGGGCCAGTTTCATATGACATCTTTTGCGAGGGTTTAAGTATGTTCTATGAAGAAAGTTGAAGTGGATAAGCTGATGATTAGGATTCTTAGAAGCTGTCCTTAAATTATTCCATACTGTGACCCAAGATATTTCTTTATCTACAAAGGATAAGTCCCTTTTCCAAACAGTATTAATCACCAAAGGTTTGTATGATGCCTGGAGAAGGAGGGTTTAAAGTGTGGTCACCAAGCCCTTTGATTTCCCCACCTTAACTAGATTATTGTGTAATATGTGTGAAGGCAGCTCGGTACCCCAGGGCACCCCATAGGCACGCATTGCGGAACATAGACATAAATAAAAAAAATAGGAAGATTTTGGTAGATCGAATTTTGTAAATCTTGGAGCACACAAATGTCTGAGAGTGTATTCCCCTGTCCCTCCATTGTGGAAAGGAAAAGAGGTCGACCGCCTGATAAAAGTTTATAATTATGAAAAATAGGAGTATGTGAGTGAGTGTGCTTTTCAACTGTGCGCCACACAGAAATTAGATGGGAGATTATAGGGCCAAAACGCAGTTTGCAATGTTTGAGAGGAACAGCTGAGTAAACCAAATCTTGAAGTCTATATGGAAATACCAATTTTATCTCGATTGGTCGCCAGGACACATGAACATTGGAGTCCAGCCAAGATGCAATTGGAAGAAGTACGAATGACCAAAAATAATACTTCAAATTAGGCAATGACAGCCCTCCTGTGCATTTTTCACGTTGAAGAGTAGAAAGTTTAATGCGGGAACGCTTCCCATTCCATACGGATTTAGCAATCATACTTGCAATTTGTCTCAATATTTAGTAGTGGGGGAAAGGGGGAACACAGAACTGAAGAAGTTAATGTGTGGAAGTACATTCATTTTGACTATTGAGATACAAGCTTGTAATGAGTTGGGGAGGTGGGTCCATCTGGTTAAGTCAGCCTCTGTCTGAAAATTGTGTTAAAGTTATTCGAAGTGATAGCATGCAGTGAGGAGTATATTTCTACGCCAAGATATCTGAAATGCTTAACCACCGGTATATTAGAAGGCAGGACACATTTTCTCATTGCAGCATTCAGGGGCATTAGGACGGACTTAGACCAATTAATCTTATAACCTGATAACAAACTAAAATCATCAAAAATGGACAGTAAATGAGAGTGATTGAGGCACATTATCAACAAATAAAAGTACATCATCAGCATTGAGTGAAATGTGATGCTGAGTATCATTGATATTAATAGGATTAAAAGCTGTTGACTGACAAACAGCCTGGGCAAGTGGTTCAAGTGATAGGGCGAACAGAAGCGGAGAGAGCGGGCAACCCTGACCGGAACCCTGGAGATAGCAAACTGGGAAGAACATTTACTGCCCGTAAGCACCATTGCAGATGGGTTAGCATATAACACCTTAACCATACTAATAAAGTCTGACCCCAGACCCATATGCTCCAAAACCGACCACAAATACCCCCATTCAAGGAGATCAAAGGCTTTCTCAGCATCCAGTGACAGGACTGCACAAGGAGTATTGATATCCATAGCTGCATGGATAATATGAAGAAGGCGACGCACATTATCAGATGCGAGGCCTGACTTGATAAAGCCTGTCTGGTCATGATGAACCAGTTTAGTCATATAAACCTCAAGACAACGTGACAAGACCTTGGCATAGATCTTGACATCAGAATTTATTAACGACAGAGGGCGGTAGCTCGCACAGTTAGTGGGGTCTTTATCTTTTTTTAGCAATAGAGATACAATAGATGAATTAACATGTCTTCCAAACGAGCCCTTTTCAATAGCGGTTTGTATCATCTTTAACAGAAGCGGTCCTAGCTGATTAAAAAAGTAAGAAAAAACTCAGGTTGTATTCCATCAAAACCAGGCGATTTTGATTTTTTCATATCTTGCAAAGCCTCTTTTAATTCAGCTAGAGATAACGGCGCGCCAAGTACAGATGATTCCTCAGCTGAAAGACGTGGCAGTCTAAGGTCTTGTAGGAAGTGCGTACATGTGGTCTGATCAAAGGGGGTGTCTGAGCTGTACAATTTAGAATAGAAGGAGAGAAATTCCGAATTAATTTGCGAGGGGTCAGTCAATAATCCACCCTGTGTAGATCTAATAGATGGTATGTTTGCCAAGCGCTCATTATTGCGAAGTCTGAGAGCCAAGAGATGAGAGGGTTTTGAACCATTAAGATAATAATTCTGTCTAGCCCTGTGAATAAGAAACTCTGCCCGATGCCAAAGCAAAGCAAGGCAAGTAATTCTTTTTTTAACCAAGTTGAGTTCAAGTGCAGTGGTCTCAGAATAGGAATTTTGTAAATTATGATTTAATACGGCCAATTTAGTTTCTAATTCTTTAATCTTACTAAGTCTAGATTTATTCAAATTAGAAGCAAATAAAGTGGAAGTACCTTTAATAAATCCCTTGATTGCATCCCATACCATACGTGGGTCATCCACCAAGCCACGGTTAAAACTAATAAACTCACCCAGTTTAGCTTGCATTGTTACACGAAAAGTCATTTTGCAGTAAAGTTGCTTGAAGCGCCATCGTGTAGCTCGATGGGAGTGTCAGCCAACACTAATCTAGAAGTGACACTCGAATGATCAGAGAACGCCGCAGGATTAATGTCAATACTGTGAACCTCGGAGAAAAGTTTTTTTCGATACAAAAATAAAATCAATCCTAGAAAAAGATTTATGTCTGGGCGAAAAGAAAGTAAACTCTTTAGCAGACGGGTTAAATATGCGAAACAAGTCTACAAGCCGCCTGTTGTGTTCTGCCTTGATCCAGACTCGATCGGTCGATAGCAGTGTTAACCACCGCGTTCATGTCAGCGCCGAGAACAAGGCTATAATCTGACATGTCCAGCAATATAGTAGTTAGCGAACTAAAAAAGTCTGGGGCATAAATCGATACAAATGCAATCTTTTTATCAGATATAATAGTCTTCAAAAAATGCCACTCTGCCATCTAGAGTTCCGTGTGATTCCTGCACAGTGACAGCGTCTTAGTAATATTAAAGCACCTTTAGACCTGGAGTCGGCACAGCTCGAGGCAGCCACGTAATAGTGTTTATTAGAAAATCTGTTAACATCACGTTCTCTAAAATGTGATTCCTGAATGCAAGCAACATCAACATGTTTCCTCCGCAGAAAGTCGAGACAGGCAGATAGATCGCTTTTGCGGGGACTTTAAACCGTGTGTGTTCCAAGATAATAATGCAATATCAGTCATAGGAATCGAAAAACCAATGCACTGATCGGAGGCGAAGAAACAGAGTACACGGCTAGCGGTACAACCTTAATACAAGAGTAAAACAGTGTGACCTTCACAGAAAGGTAACAAAACAACCCAAAAAGCACTTGATTAGAGTCCTTCTCCCTCCCCAAGTTGCCATCTTCCCACACACCCCACCCAAAGCCCAGGCATACACCGAACAGAAGTAAAAAGAGGAATAACAATTGCCCAGGCGCAGCGCTGAGAAAAAGCTACCTCAGCGCACCCTCCCCCCTCTAATTCAATCGACGTGGCCACTGTGAAAGCGGGCAGCGAAAGCCTTAAAACTAGCCCCCAACCCGCCCCATAGAAATAGAGAAGAATAAATAAATATTGATCACAAAATAGAACAAAACATTTAAATCTTAAATGCATAGAAATATAACATATCAACAACACAGTAACGTAGTCAACAATGTTCCAAATACAGCAGATTAACCGAGTTCAGCCGAGTTACAAAGCCAAGAGTATAACAGCAGAGAAACGCTGTTGATGCAAAAAGTGCGTGTAGAAATTCGTATGCACAAGCCTAATGACACATTACCCCAAATCAATTGGCTAAAGAAAGGCATCTTAATAACAAGAATAATAACGATTTAAAAAAAAAAAAAAAAAAAAAACACTTGACTGTTTGATTACTAGTGACATTCTCAAAGAAAGACTATGGACCGTACCGGGTCCATCGATGATAATGTATTTTATTAATAGTAATGTGAACAATACGTAAATTAAAAGCAATAGTGCTATGAACTAAAATTAGCTGTAGTGTTAACGAATTCTGGAGTGTTATTTCACCAAGATTAAAGCTATTCGTTTGTCGCGAATACAGGCCTGTAATACTACTTGACAGTGACACAGTCCCATGCAGTCCAAAGGAGGACATCACCCCACCATTTCTTCAGTTGCCAGAACGGAGAAGCAGCTAGGTGAGCCTCGGGGTGAAGCAGTGCTGTCCTGCACCTCCTCTGGAGCATGGCACAGAAAGATTCGGGAACCGTGCACGATCTTACATATTGCCAGGTACAAGATGAAGGCCTGGATACCCCGGGGACGGAGAAGAGAGCGGGACAGCGAGAAGGCACGTCTTTTCTGAGCCGTGACAGCACTGTAATCCGGGTAAAGTCTTAGTGATTGCTCCGCAAAGCGAGGGGGATCATTCCTGGCAGCCTGAAGAATGAGCTGTCTGTCGGTGTACCGGAGCAGGTTGAAAATAAAGGTGCGGGTTTGTCGCCGGAGAGGAATTATTTGGGGAGACGGTGCGCCCGCATCACTTCGAGGTTTCTGCCTGCAAGAGATGGGAGCCACTGCGGGAGCATCTTCGTTAAAAAGCCGATAGGATCATCACCTTCAGCGCCCTCCTTTAAGCCCACGATGCAAAGATTGTTGCGGCGTGCACGATCCTGTTGTCTCGCCCCTTCATCCTCAACTCGGTCGAGTCTGGCTGTCAGCATGTCGTTCGCTTTCACACTGCTGTCAGTAGCGGCACGTATAGAAGACAGATCAGATTTTACTGCACCAATCTCCTTTTTGACAGCAGAGATTTCAGTGTTTATCATTTTGACAAACTCATCTCTCAGCGCCTGCAGTTTGAGGTCAAGTTTTCCCTAGAAGGCGGAAAGTTGGCGAGTGAGTTCCTCCTTAAACATCCCGAACACTGCATACATGTCGGGAGCAACAACAGGCTTTGAAGCTTTGTTAGGAGACAAAGGCAGCTCAGCACTACGCTGCTTCTAAGATTGCGACATTCTAGAGCGTATCAGGTAATGAAAAATAATCAAAAAAATGAGTAAGAGCAAACTTTAGTAATGCAAAAAATAGTAATAGGAGCGAGATGAGACGGAGCGTGGACTCTAAGCTGCCATCTCTATCAGAGGACCACGTGGTCTCCCATCAAGCAGCTTCTTGAAGGATCCCTGGGTGTCAGCTTCAACAACAATAGCCTGCACTAATATCGGTTATTGGGCAAATTAACCAATCACATTGAGTGGGCTCTGTGGAAGGGTGGTGCGTAATTCACTGACACACACGGGAGACAAGTTTTATTTGCAAACACCGGACTGGTGCCCAGTTTTATTATTTTAGACCTTTGTCTTATTGCCTGCAGAGGGCGCTGTTGTCCATGGCCTGAGTACCGACAACGGTCCACAGGAATACCAAAGCTGGTGCACTCACAGGTGCTCAAAATAATAATGAAAACAAAAGGTGAAATGAAAAGGGAAAATAAAACACAGTAATAAAACTACAAAACACAAAGTGCTGCTTACGCAGTGACCCCACAGTGACCCCACTGCCGCTAAGCCGGTCAGCCCGGGATCTCCGTCCTGCGCGCAGTGACCCCACTGCCGCTAAGCCGGTCAGCTCGGGATCTCAGTCCTGCGCTGTTATGCACTATACACTGGGGTGGCCAAGGTTTCCCTATCACTACACACGTCCCATCGGGTACGTAGCAAGAGATTTTAATAAAATTGTTTATTTATTGCTGGCTGTTTTCCTCAGCCGTGCTTGCCTGTTTTGGTCGCTCGCTCCAACCACTGGCCTTCTCAGCCAGCATCTCTGTGTGTTTCCAATCACGGCCACCTGAATGCATCACCAAGCGCAGTACTTATGGGCTGAGCAATCCCCCAAGGCCCGCCTCTCAGCCACTCAGAGAGAGGCAGCACCTGTGTTGAAAACTGGAAGAAAGTGGGCGGCAAAGAAAGCTGTGGAGGATGCAAAGGCTGCCCTTCGAATTGGTGATATCATGGGGCAAGTTCAGCATGGAAGAGGGGGTCTTGGTCTCAGTTCAGCTCCTCCTACATGACACAAGGCAGCCCCAGCTCAACAGAGGAAGCTGGTAGTCAACGAGGTGCAAAAGCAGGAGGAGAGGATGAGGTGTGTAAAGGCCGTTTCCCAGGCCAAGCAGGGAGAATGGATGAGATGGGAGAGTGTGGAACAACGCAAAATTGGCTGGCAAGACCTATGGACAATGGAACAGAGCAGGATCAGTTTCCTCATCAGGTCAACATATGATGTTCTCCCATCACCACAGAACCTAAACCTCTGGGTAGGAAAGGGTCCCTCATGTCCTTTGTGTTCATCACCTGCAACATTAAGGCACATTTTGACAGGATGTAAGGTGGCTCTTGACCAGGTGCTGCAATGTTTGGCCTTAGTATTGGAAGACAAGCGTAACATGACCAATAAGTTGCCACCTGTTCCATCGAAACATTATACACAAAAGACAACATTCCTCCGCCCAGGAAAGCAACCACCAAGAAAAGGTGTTAAAACCAATCCTCGCCCAGGACAACTGGAAGCTGCTAGAGACTGGAAAATGCTGGCAGATGTTGGCTTATTTTTCCACCTGAGATTGCCACCACTAACCTTCGACCAGATATTGTCTTGTGGTCTGGATCAGCACGCCTTGTTCACCTGGTAGAGTTAACAGTGCCATGGGAGGATGCTGTAGATGAGGCGTATGAGAGGAAGAAACTGCGGTATGCTCAACTAGCCACTGAAGCGGAACAGCGAGGATGGAGAGTCCGGGTTTACCCAGTGGAGGTGTGTTGTCGAGGATTTGTGGCACACTCTACAACCCGGTTTCTCAGAGACGTCGGATTCAGTGGCCAAGAGTTGCTTCGCACAGTGAAGAACTTATCTGAAGCAGCAGAGAGGAGCAGCAACTGGCTGCGGTTGAGACGGAAAGATTCTGGTTGGGGATCTCAAGCACAATAGAAAGAAAGAAACACTGATGTACGGGTAACTAAGCTGGGCTGAGTTGAGTGGGGGACGGAGGGGGGTGATGCTGGGTCGCCAGAATCACCATTGAGCCCTCTTGAGGCAATAAGCTGATCCCTGGAGCCAGCATTACACTTCAGCCATCAACACCAGACAGAAGGATATCTACATCATCATATGGAAGGAAACGCAAATGGATGGAGACACAGATGGATCACATTAGTTTACTGTATAGCTACGTCTTAGTTGGTGCTTATCTTGGCGAGAGCTGAGTTCAAATCAGCATGAAATTTTAACATCGACTCTCGTCTGATGGAAATCCTGTCCATCTGCTGGGTATTTTAACAACGCATTGCAGCACTGGGTTTTGCCAGCAAAACTTGTAAAAGAAGGGAAACACAAGGACAGCCCCACTTTCATGTTCTTCTAATAAATTGTCTGGAAATAAAATGACAACACTAGCTGTACACCATTAAAAACACTTAACTGTAAAGCACAGTGTTAAGCTTATGTAATCCCAATTTATGTAATCGCCCCGTCAATACCAACACCAAAGACTGAATTTGAACTGAAATGTCCATATGTGAATCTCAGCTTAAACATATCATTTAGCTTTGTGTTATAGTTCAGTTCTATGACTTGCTGGAAACATCTGGCTGTAAATAGAGGCTTGCTGTAGTTCTAGGGGCGGGGCTCAGCTTGCTACGCTAATCCTATTGGTTCCTCGAACCTATATAGTCCAGGCTCACCTTCCTGTACTTGTTCTGTAAGCCTTTCTCCTCCACCTTCCCACCGCAGCTGCATCTCCCTTCTGGGGGTCGGCGGTCCTCCTTCACCCGGCCTTGGTGACCTCTGACCGACGCTGGAGGTCGCACTCAACGAGGCGACTCATATTGGTCCAGAAGACGGGAACCTGGGCCAAACAGTGAATCAACCCACACCGCACTTTACATCTCACAATGCTCAGCTTCTATCATTGAATCTGTGCTATCTATTGTAATCAATGTTATTTTACATTGTATTTACATAACTTTGAAGTGACAATTATTAACTAAAATCAAATTAATTTCTGTATGTTTGGTATGTTTTCTCCTTCAGCACAAACTACTTCAAAAGAAGCCTCTCCTAAGGTACCAGTAGTTTTTTTTTCTGCGTTTTGTTTAAATATTTTTTTCCTGCCATATTTATTTGACATTCGAAAGAAGGGCACAACACTAAGCGTAATGTTTGTAGTGTTCTGATTTGTTCTGAATTGTACACTTTTAGTTAGAATCCCGTTCATTGTATCATGTAGCTCACAGCTGTAAACCTTAGAGTACAGCAAGGGGTGGATTACTAGCTGGTTTGTCCTTTAAATACCTCATGATAATAATCGTGCAGTTGGTCCCATTGAAGATGTCTCTGGTATCCTGGCAGTGCAGCGCAGGTTACTCATCACTTAGCTTGGTCCGTTTTTTTTTTTTTTTTAAAGAAACGCATCAATTACATTTTGAGAAAAATCCCCTGAAGAACCGTAAGGTGGCGCATTTTTTGGAGCAGAACTTAAAAACAAAAATCCTGGCTGGACATCAGATGGTGTTTAACTGTACTGCATCCCGTTTTCAGTGCGTGCCTACTGTAAGATGTAATTGTAATTTATGGCGAAGATTATTTTTAGTGAAAAATGCTGAAAACCCAAATGCATCGAATATAACACACATTGTCTGTCTGCTTATGGCTAGAACACAGATGAGATATTATCATAGCTAATATTTTGGCATATTTCCTTGTGGAGCATTTGCAGACAGACAGGAAATAATGTATCCAAAAAGTTCAACTCAAATGTAAAAAGGCTATGATCTTTTAATAGTTATAGTAAGGTTATTATCCTGGATTTAGCAGGCTGTTTAATTTTCATATTTACACGACTCATTACAATGCGGGTGCATGACGTTTGTATTAGAAGTTCTTTTGGTGACGTCACCAACATGGATGGCGGCACAAATTAGCTTCATAGAAAATATTTTAACACACAAAAATGTAAGCGGAAAAATATTAATAAACTCACACAAAAATGAATATATGCTTGTAATATAGGGTTTAACAAAAGTGATGCCTGAGATATTACCGTTAAGTATGTTAAAAAAAACAAAACAAACAAAAAAAAACACTATCGGGAAAAAACACGATTCTCTGCGAACGACTATAAAATCAAAACAATTAAACATGAAACAGTTTCATAAGAGAGTGGAAAGCATCCTTCTGTACAGTTATGTTGCCTTGCTGTTAATAAATAAGTATGTTTTAATAAGCTGTTTTGAGCCTATGTACAAACCATAATCAAACCAATTAAAACTGGTTTAAAATCCCTTACTTTTGTTAAAAGTGACACGCTATAACGTTAGGTAAGTGTCACGGAACTCATAATAACACACAATTGGAACACGCAGGCTTTTTCTGATAAGCACGCACCGTGTGTGGGTCAGGGTACACATTGTTCCAGTTAAATGGCACAAACTCTTACTGTTTCATCAGCCTTTGTTCCTTTTCATTATACAACCCGTTACTTATGCTTCCCATTTAAATGATGAAGGAAGTGAGAAATCATTCAAACTGTCTGTAAACATTGTGTGATTTTCCTGTGTAAGCTCTGAATCAACGCAGCGTTAATGAACTCTTAAAATCAAGCTGTACATGGCTGGTGCACATCAGTGTTTGCAATCACCAGCCTTGTCGTTCAACCTTGTGATGCGCGGGTATAGCGCTGTGCTGCCTGTGAGAATTGAGCAAAACTCATGGCAATATTCTTTTTTTATATAAATTTAATCGTCGCCAATTTTTTACCCCGGTTTTCTAACCCAATTTAATATGCCCAATTATTATCTGTATCCTCGGCTCACCGCTCGCACCACCGCTCATCATGCTACAGAAAGTAGACCAAATTTGATCAAGGAAATGAAGTGGCGTAGCAGTATATCTGTGCTGTATGAAGTCATTTATTAGCTCAGAAAATAACATCTACACTGATCCCATCTCCGAAACTAAAGATACACTGATGCCAGCTCAAAAACTAACAGCTACACTGATGCTAGGTCCGAAGCTAACATCTACACTGATGCCAGCTCAGAAACTAACATCTACACTGATGCCAGCTCAAAAACTAACAGCTACACTGATGCTAACTCAGAAACTAACAGCTACACTGATGCTAGCTCCGAAACTAACATCTACACTGATGCCAGCTCAGAAACTAACATGTACACTGATGCCAGCTCAGAAACAAACATCTACACTGATGACAGCTCAAAAACTAACATGTACACTGATGCCAGTTCCGAAACAAACATCTACACTGATGCCAGTTCCGAAACTAACATCTACACTGATGACAGCTCAAAAACTAACATCTACACTGATGCCAGCTCAGAAACTAACATCTACACTGATGCCAGCTCCGAAACTATCATCTACACTGATGCCAGCTGAGAAACTAACATCCACACTGATGCCAGTTCCGAAACTAACATCTACACTGATGACAGCTCAGAAACTAACATCTACACTGATGCCAGCTCAGAAACTAACATCAACACTGATGCCAGCTCAGAACCTAACATCTACACTGATACAAGCTCAGAAACTAACATCTACACTGATGCCAGCTCAGAAACTAACAGCTACACTGATGCCAGCTCAGAAACTAACATCTACACTGATGCCAGCTCCGAAACTAACAGCTACACTGATGCCAGCTCCGAAACTAACATCTACACTGATGCCAGCTCAGAAACTAACATCTACACTGATGCCAGCTCAGAAACTAACATCTACACTGATGCCAGCTCAGAAACTAACATCTACACTGATGCCAGCTCCAGAAACTAACATCTACACTGATGCCAGCTCAGAAACTAACATCTACACTGATGCCAGCTCAGAAACTAACATCTACACTGATGCCAGCTCAGAACCTAACATCTACACTGATGCCAGCTCAGAAACTAACATCTACACTGATGCCAGCTCAGAAACTAACAGCTACACTGATGCCAGCTCAGAAACTAACATCTACACTGATGCCAGCTCAGAAACTAACATCTACACTGATGCCAGCTCAGAAACTAACATCTACACTGATGCCAGCTCAGAAACTAACATCTACACTGATGCCAGCTCCAGAAACTAACATCTACACTGATGCCAGCTCAGAAACTAACATCTACACTGATGCCAGCTCAGAAACTAACATCTACACTGATGCCAGCTCAGAAACTAACATCTACACTGATGCCAGCTCAGAAACTAACATCTACACTGATGCCAGCTCAGAAACTAACATCTACACTGATGCCAGCTCAGAAACTAACATCTACACTGATGCCAGCTCAGAAACTAACATCTACACTGATGCCAGCTCAGAAACTAACATCTACACTGATGCCAGCTCAGAAACTAACATCTACACTGATGCCAGCTCAGAAACTAACATCTACACTGATGCCAGCTCAGAAACTAACATCTACACTGATGCCAGCTCAGAAACTAACATCTACACTGATGCCAGCTCAGAAACTAACATCTACACTGATGCCAGCTCAGAAACTAACATCTACACTGATGCCAGCTCAGAAACTAACATCTACACTGATGCCAGCTCAGAAACTAACATCTACACTGATGCCAGCTCAGAAACTAACATCTACACTGATGCCAGCTCAGAAACTAACATCTACACTGATGCCAGCTCAGAAACTAACATCTACACTGATGCCAGCTCAGAAACTAACATCTACACTGATGCCAGCTCAGAAACTAACATCTACACTGATGCCAGCTCAGAAACTAACATCTACACTGATGCCAGCTCAGAAACTAACATCTACACTGATGCCAGCTCCAGAAACTAACATCTACACTGATGCCAGCTCAGAAACTAACATCTACACTGATGCCAGCTCAGAAACTAACATCTACACTGATGCCAGCTCAGAAACTAACATCTACACTGATGCCAGCTCAGAAACTAACATCTACACTGATGCCAGCTCAGAAACTAACATCTACACTGATGCCAGCTCAGAAACTAACATCTACACTGATGCCAGCTCAGAAACTAACATCTACACTGATGCCAGCTCAGAAACTAACATCTACACTGATGCCAGCTCAGAAACTAACATCTACACTGATGCCAGCTCAGAAACTAACATCTACACTGATGCCAGCTCAGAAACTAACATCTACACTGATGCCAGCTCAGAAACTAACATCTACACTGATGCCAGCTCAGAAACTAACATCTACACTGATGCCAGCTCAGAAACTAACATCTACACTGATGCCAGCTCAGAAACTAACATCTACACTGATGCCAGCTCAGAAACTAACATCTACACTGATGCCAGCTCAGAAACTAACATCTACACTGATGCCAGCTCAGAAACTAACATCTACACTGATGCCAGCTCAGAAACTAACATCTACACTGATGCCAGCTCAGAAACTAACATCTACACTGATGCCAGCTCAGAAACTAACATCTACACTGATGCCAGCTCAGAAACTAACATCTACACTGATGCCAGCTCAGAAACTAACATCTACACTGATGCCAGCTCAGAAACTAACATCTACACTGATGCCAGCTCAGAAACTAACATCTACACTGATGCCAGCTCAGAAACTAACATCTACACTGATGCCAGCTCAGAAACTAACATCTACACTGATGCCAGCTCAGAAACTAACATCTACACTGATGCCAGCTCAGAAACTAACATCTACACTGATGCCAGCTCAGAAACTAACATCTACACTGATGCCAGCTCAGAAACTAACATCTACACTGATGCCAGCTCAGAAACTAACATCTACACTGATGCCAGCTCAGAAACTAACATCTACACTGATGCCAGCTCAGAAACTAACATCTACACTGATGCCAGCTCAGAAACTAACATCTACACTGATGCCAGCTCAGAAACTAACATCTACACTGATGCCAGCTCAGAAACTAACATCTACACTGATGCCAGCTCAGAAACTAACATCTACACTGATGCCAGCTCAGAAACTAACATCTACACTGATGCCAGCTCAGAAACTAACATCTACACTGATGCCAGCTCAGAAACTAACATCTACACTGATGCCAGCTCAGAAACTAACATCTACACTGATGCCAGCTCAGAAACTAACATCTACACTGATGCCAGCTCAGAAACTAACATCTACACTGATGCCAGCTCAGAAACTAACATCTACACTGATGCCAGCTCAGAAACTAACATCTACACTGATGCCAGCTCAGAAACTAACATCTACACTGATGCCAGCTCAGAAACTAACATCTACACTGATGCCAGCTCAGAAACTAACATCTACACTGATGCCAGCTCAGAAACTAACATCTACACTGATGCCAGCTCAGAAACTAACATCTACACTGATGCCAGCTCAGAAACTAACATCTACACTGATGCCAGCTCAGAAACTAACATCTACACTGATGCCAGCTCAGAAACTAACATCTACACTGATGCCAGCTCAGAAACTAACATCTACACTGATGCCAGCTCAGAAACTAACATCTACACTGATGCCAGCTCAGAAACTAACATCTACACTGATGCCAGCTCAGAAACTAACATCTACACTGATGCCAGCTCAGAAACTAACATCTACACTGATGCCAGCTCAGAAACTAACATCTACACTGATGCCAGCTCAGAAACTAACATCTACACTGATGCCAGCTCAGAAACTAACATCTACACTGATGCCAGCTCAGAAACTAACATCTACACTGATGCCAGCTCAGAAACTAACATCTACACTGATGCCAGCTCAGAAACTAACATCTACACTGATGCCAACTCAGCAACTAACAGCTACACTGATGCTAGCTCCGAAACAAACATCTACACTGATGCCAGCTCAGAAACTAACATCTACACTGATGACAGCTCAGAAACTAACATATACACTGATGACAGCTCAGAAACTAACAGCTACACTGATGCCAGCTCAGAAACTAACATCTACACTGATGCCAGCTCAGAAACTAACATCTACACTGATGCCAACTCAGAAACTAACAGCTACACTGATGCCAGCTGAGAAACTAACATCTACACAGATGCCAGCTCAAAAACTTACATCTACATTGATGCCAGCGCCGAAACTAATAGCTAAACAGATGCCAGCTGCGAAACAAACATCTACACTGATGCCAGCTCCGAAACTAACATCTACACTGATGCCAGCTGCGAAAAAAACATCTACACTGATGCCAGCGCAGAAACTAACAGCTGCACTGATGCCAGCTCAGAAAATAACATATACACTGATGACAGCTCAGAAACTAACAGCTACACTGATGCCAGCTCAGAAACTAACATCTACACTGATGCCAGCTCCGAAACTAACAGCTACACTGATGCCAGCACCGAAACTGACATCTACACTGATGCCAGCTCAGAAACTAACATCTACACTGATGCCAGCTCAAAAACTAACATCTACACTGATGCCAGCTCAAAAACTAACATCTTCACTGATGCAAACTCAGAAACTAACAGCTACACTGATGCTAGCTCCGAAACAAACATCTACACTGATGCCAGCTCAGAAACTAACATCTACACTGATGACAGCTCAGAAACTAACATATACACTGATGACAGGTCAGAAACTAACAGCTACACTGATGCCAGCTCCAAAACTAACATCTACACTGATGCCAGCTCAAAAACTAACATCTACACTGATGCCAACTCAGAAACTAACAGCTACACTGATGCCAGCCCCGAAACTAACATCTACAATGATGCCAGCTCAGAAACTAACAGCTACACTGATGCCAGCTCAGAAACTAACATATACACTGATGACAGCTCAGAAACTAACAGCTACACTGATGCCAGCTCCGAAACTAACATCTACACTGATGACATCTCAGAAACTAACATATACACTGATGACAGCTCCGAAACTAACAGCTACACTGATGCCAGCTCCGAAACTAACATCTTGTGACAGGATAGCCGTAGTGTGGTGCAAATAATAGACTCCAGTCTCTTCCAGTGAAATGCTGGGGTTTTATTTCTCCTTTTAACGTTTGGAAAAAAACCCAACAACAAAAAACGTACTCTCAACAAAAAAACAACGCCGGGTACACACCAATGTGTAGCCCGACAACATAAAAAGAAACGGGGTTGCAGTCCCAAAATAAAACAAACAAAAACAGCTCGTCTTCCTGCTGTATCCAACCACGGTAATCGAACTCAGCACTTTCGGGTCCTCGCTCCGCCGTTGTATCCGGGAGCGTCCGTTAGTGCTCTAAAATACACAAAATAGAAAGGTCAGTTCAAAACCCACAGCAAAGACGAACCGTCTTTAAAACCCCTTTCTCTGTCTCTCTGCTTCACTCTCTCTCTCACCCACGCACTGTACCTTGCAAGAAGGAGCAGAACCCTGGGCCACGCCCCTTTGTATGCGCTCCGTCTCGCCCCATTGGTCAGCGAGGGCAATCGCCGTCAGCCAATGCATGATTGCCACCGCTTCCCGACCGGGTCGATGACATTGCGCACGCGGCTCCGCCCCCCTTCCAGGTGGCCGACTTCCACCTACCCTGGGGGTGACTGCTCCTCCTCCCTAGCGTCCTCACCGGTCGGGAGGGAGATCTAAAACAAGAATTCATTCTCTCTTTGTCACATATCCCACCGCTCAGAGTGGAGCCGAAGGAACACTCGGCCACATCTACCATTCCCATTACTCCCCCCTCCCGGGAAAAATAATCCGCATTTTGGTGATCTTTCCCTGCACGATGTACCATATGATACATATAAGGCTGCAATGCCAAATACCACCGAGTTATTCGAGCATTGCTATCCTTCATGGTGCTTAACCATCTGAGTGGGGCGTGGTCCGTGACCAGATCAAATGAATGTCCCAGTAAGTAATATCTGAGGGAGTGGGTAGCCCATTTAATGGCCAGGCACTCTTTCTCCACCACCGAGTAATTGCGTTCCCGAGGAAGCATTTTTTTACTTATGTAGAGAATGGGGTGTTCCACCCCGTTAACTTTCTGAGACAAGACTGCCCCCAAACCAACCTCTGACGCGTCGGTATGGAGGAAGAATCTCTTGCTAAAATCTGGTGATATTAGCGCAGGAGCCTGGCACAGTTTTTGTTTAATGGTCTCAAATGCTCCCTGACACTCCACTGACCACTTCACTAAATTTGGCGCACATTTCTTAGTGAGGTCTACCAGGGGATTGACCACGGTGGCATACTCGGGGATAAAGCGGCGGTAATAACCAGCCAATCCCAATAGCGACCTCACCTGGGACTTGGTTTTGGGGACCACCGCGTCCACCAAAGCCTGGACCTTGGTGGCCACGGGCTTCACCCGCCCGTTTCCCATGATAAATCCTAGGTACTGGGTCTCTAATTTAGCAAACGCACATTTCCTCAGGTTGGCTGTCAACCGGGCAGCCCTTAGAGACTGAAGGACGGCTGTGAGTCGACTTACATGCTCTCTCCAGGTGGAGCTATATATAACCACATCATCAATATACGCTGCTGCATACTCACGATGGGGATGTAACACCTTGTCCATCAGTCTCTGAAAGGCGGCGGGTGCACCATGTAACCCAAACGGCATGGTTTTAAAATGGAACAGGCCGTCCGGAGTTGAAAATGCCGTTTTCTCACGTGAATTGCGGGTCAAAGGGATCTGCCAATATCCCTTCGTCAGGTCCAGAGTTGAAATAAACCTGGCCGTCCCCAGTCGGTCGAGGAGTTCGTCGATCCGAGGCATGGGGTAGGCGTCGAACTTGGCGATAGCATTGACCTTTCGAAAGTCAACACAGAAACGATTAGTGCCGTCCTTCTTAGCCACTATGACAATGGGACTGCACCACTCGCTTCTGGAAGGCTCAATGACCCCAAGTTCAAGCATCGCCCTCACCTCGTCCTGAACGCCACTCCGCCGACTTTCTGGGATCCGGTAAGGCCTCTCTCGAACAGTGATCCCTGGCGGAGTAATAACAGCATATTCGGTAAGGTTAGTTCTGCCGGGCACGTCAGAAAACACATCCCCAAATTTCCCAATCAACTTACGCAATTCCACCTGCTGATCCGAAGTAACTGTTCCCCATTGAAATCTGACTGGGGCTAGGGGCCTCTATGCAGGGTCCCAAGTCATCCTCCATCTCGCCTGGGGCTATGAATAAGACCTCCCTTGCCTTCCAGGGCTTTAATAAATTGACATGGTAAATTTCCGTTTTGTTTCGCGATCGGGCTGCCTAATTTCATAATTTACTAGTCCTACGGCCCGTATCACCTCATATGGTCCCTGCCATTTAGCACACAGTTTCGACTCCAATGACGGAAGAAGCAGCATTACTTTATCTCCTGGTCGAAAAGTTCGAATTCGTGCATTAGTATTGTAATGCTGCTGTTGCCGATGTTGAGCCGATCTAAGATTGTCTTGAGCCAAGCGACCAATTAAATCAAGACGATCCCGTAGTAGGAGCACATGCTGCACTACATTTTTAGAAGAGCTTTTATGTTCTTCCCAACCTTCTCTCAACAGATCGAGGATGCCCGTGGCTGCCGGCCGTATAATAACTCAAAGGGGGAAAATCCCGTTGAGCTCTGAGGCACCTCTCTCACGGCGAAGAGTAGGTAAGGAAGAAGAGTAGCCCAATGTTTCCGCTCCTGACTCACAAACCGTCTCAACATTTGCTTTAATGTTTGGTTAAAACGCTCCACCAGACCATCCGTTTGGGGATGATAAACAGACGTTCTGATGGGACGTATTTTTAGAATTTTGTACACCTGCTGTAGCGTTTTTGATAAAAAGTTCGTTCCGTGATCAGTTAATATTTCTTTGGGAATCCCTACTCTAGCCATAATCTGACTCAATTCTTTCGCAATTGCAGTGGCACTAGTGGACCGCAACGGAACTGCTTCCGGGTACCGCGTTGCATAATCCACCATCACTAATATGTGCGTGTACCCGGAATCAGAAGGCAGCACCGGCCCAACTATGTCCATTGCAACGCGTTCGAAGGGAGTGGAGATAATAGGCAGTGGGACCAAAGGGGCGGGCGACTCGACCGGCGCTACTCTCTGGCATTCGGGCAGGTAGCTACATATTTCGCCACTTCGGTGTAGAGTCCCACCCAATAAAATCGAGCCAGTATTCGGTCCCTCGTTTTGTCAACACCAAGGTGTCCTGCAAAGGGAACGTCATGCGCCAGCCTCATGACCTCTGGTCGACAAGACGGGGGAACCATCAACTGTTTGACAGGCTGTCCTGTGCCGGGGCTAGATTTACTCTATATAGCAAGTGCCCTCTACAACAAAGTGGGGATATACCAGCGTCCCGATGCCGTCAACATCCTTACCCTCAATAGACCGAACCCGTTCCCAAGCGTGCACCAGTGTGGGGTCGTTGGTCTGCTCCCACACTAAGTCCGCGCTTGAGGCCCACACGTCCGGGATATTGACAGGGGCTGGAGCAGTCTCTGCCCTCAAGGGTCCAGTAACCTCGCCCGCCCGGTCACACTGCGTTCCTACCCCTTCGATTGTCGTTTGGGACCATCAGACCCTTCCCCTGCCAGGCCCCAACCGTGTCGGATCGATCGCCTTCCCACTTTTCCCTCCGTCTCTCCTTGTGTGTTTTTCTAGGACGAAAAAGTGGAGAAAACAGTTCTGCATGGAAAGGGAAAGTGGTGCCAATTATTTCCCTTCCCGGGGTCTGCCGTGTCTACACGTGTGGTCGAGGCTGCCGATACTTTTATTAAATCCTTATATTGCGGCCAGTCTCGACCCAGAATAATCGGATGTGGTAACTTTTCGACCACCCCCACTACCAGGTGGCGCTTTATCGGACCTACCGATAGACATACTTTTAGGGTGGGGTATGTCGCCGTATCTCCATGGATACAGGAGATCGCCACCTGCCCTCGTGGCTGCCACGACACACCGCCGAGGAGAGCTGTCCGAATTAAAGTGTGCTCACACCCTGTGTCCACTAACGCGTGGGTTTTCACATTTCCCAGTACAACATCAACCATACACGGGCCCTCCCGACCATTTCCCCATTTCTTACCTGTTTCCGACGCCAGGTAACACGCGGCCAGGTCGCACTCCATGGCTGCCGGGCAGTACCTAGCGATGTGACCCGGCTGCTGGCACCTAAAACAGACTGGTGGGGCAGAAGGCAAGGGTGGTACACTTTTGTCCCGCTGTTGGTATGACAGCGGGCGGGGAAACCATTCTACCCCAGCTGGGGGCCAACCTCTGTCGCCATGGTAAGGGGACCGGATGGCCCAACGGGCCGGTGATCTGGCAGGTCTTGGTCGGGGGTTTGATGGTGGTCCCTTGGTAACGGAGGGAGAGGGGCAGTTCAGCAGGGTGGTTTGAGCGGACATGAGGGCGTCCTCAAAATTTTCAGCCAGTGCCACGGCTTGGTCCAGGGTAGTGGGGTTGTGCCGGCGGATCCAGGCCTGCGTCTCAGCCCCGACCACATGGCAGAACTGTTCCATAACAATGGCCTCCCCCATCTGGACCCCGGTTTTCTGGCTAGGGTTCAGCCATTGTGCCATGTGGTCACACAACTGCTGTGCCACCACCCTGGGCCGGGTGTCCGGTGGCCGCCGAAACTCCCGGAACCTGACCCGGTGGGTCTCCCCTGTGATGTTGAGACGGCGGAGGATAGCCTGTTTCACCAGGTCGTACTGGGCAGCGTCGCTGTCCGTCATGGCCCGGTATGCTGCCTGCGCTTCTCCAATCAGGCACGGGCCAAGTTGGCTCGCCCAGTACTCCCGGGGCCATGCTGCGGTGGTGGCCAGTCGCTCAAACGCCACCAGGTAGGCTTCCGGGTCATCCTCCACCGTCATTTTCTGAGCCCGGGCCTTCGGGGCCACCATCACGGGCCCTGCTGCCGACGTCATCCCCATCCCGACCCTCTCGATGAGGGCTGTGTATCGCTCCTCCCTCCTCCGTTCCTCAGCCTCCCTTCGGCTGTCCAAAGCCTCCAGAACCGCCGCCAAAGTGGCTGGATCCATTCCCAGGTCTCTGACACCACGTGTGACAGGATAGCCGTAGTGTGGTGCAAATAATAGACTCCAGTCTCTTCCAGTGAAATGCTGGGGTTTTATTTCTCCTTTTAACGTTTGGAAAAACAACAAAAACGTACTCTCAACAAAAACAACGCCGGGTACACACCAATGTGTAGCCCGACAACATAAAAAGAAACGGGGTTGCAGTCCCAAAATAAAACAAACAACAAAACAGCTCGTCTTCCTGCTGTATCCAACCACGGTAACGAACTCAGCACTTTCGGGTCCTCGCTCCGCCGTTGTATCCGGGGCGTCCCGTTAGTGCTCTAAAATACACAAAATAGAAAGGTCAGTTCAAAACCCACAGCAAAGACGAACCGTCTTTAAAACCCCTTTCTCTGTCTCTCTGCTTCACTCTCTCTCTCTCACCCACGCACTGTACCTTGCAAGAAGGAGCAGAACCCTGGGCCACGCCCCTTTTATGCGCTCCGTCTCGCCCCATTGGTCAGCGAGGGCAATCGCCGTCAGCCAATGCATGATTGCCACCGCGCTTCCCGACCGGTCGATGACATTGCGCATCAGGCTCCGCCCCCTTCCAGGTGGCCGACTTCCACCTACCCTGGGGTGACTGCTCCTCCTCCCTAGCGTCCTCACCGGTCGGGAGGGAGATCTAAAACAAGAATTCATTCTCTCTTTGTC